>KK499857.1:300775-377634 GCA_000688715.1 Glossina pallidipes | reverse complement strand
TTAAGTTAACTTAAGTTTTATTTTTTTTTTTTTTTTTAAAACAAAATCTTATTTTTATATTAAGAAGGATACGAAAAACGCTTCTCTCATGGATCGTTCCTCATGGAAGTTTCAGAAAACGTACAAAGTCTATATATTCCCGATCAACAGTAAATTGTGATTTGATTTAAGCATGTCCATCCGTCCGTGTGTTTCAAACTTCTCCTGGCCGCAAAAATGGCAGAAACATTGGAAGTTCTTGCATGCATGTTCTTGTTTTGAAAATGGGCGAAACTGATCTTATGACACGCCTGCAGTAAACTGTAAACTTAAAACGCATCTGTGTTTCAAAAGGAACAAAACTTGGTTTTTTGCTCTTTAATCATAAACTACAGCAGATAAATGTGCAAAAATTTGCCCATGTATTCTATGGGTGACGCTGCAGCGCCTGCACAAAGACGGGAAAAATTGACTTTGCCTACCTAATCTTATAGTGTATTAAAATCCAATGTTGATAGGTATAGAAGATTCGATTATTTTTTATACCCACCACTGTAAGATGGGGGTATACTCATTTTATTTATTTTTTTCATAAAAGAGCGCTTCAGGGACCCTGTTAAGTGCATATATTCTTGATCAGCGTCAAATTCTGAGTTCATTTTCTAAATATATGTATTTTTTTCATATTCGTTTTCTTAGGGTAAACGGATTCTTTAAAAAAAAAAAAACACGTAAAACATAATAATCATTCTCTACGCACAATTAAATACTCTAAGCCACTTCACTTAGTACAGTTATTCATATATAGAGAGTTTTTAAAATAAGACGGAATATGTTAAACGGTCGAAAAGTAATCTGATTCGGATCACTTTCAATGGCATTCGTCCTTGGGTGGAAACACGATGCTTCAATTGCAATCCGTAGATTGAACTTAAAAAAAAAGACGGACGGACAGACAGACAGACAGACGGACAAGTTTACATTCACAATTCGATTCACAAAATGATACTGAAATGATACGTGGCCGAAAAGGTGAATCTACCCGAACTTCTTAAGGACTTTGTACACATCCTGACCAACTTAATGGACACTTTTACCGCATGTGGGTTAGAGTATAGAAATATTCCAAAAAAAAAAAGAACAAACAAAGAAAAAACACCTTTTAACTCGTATTTAAATCGCATATCATCACGCCTACTTTTCAACTTGCTTTTGCTGAAAGCCACTAAGACTGAATCTGTTCTTTTGGTTCAGTAAGTAATTTATAAGATTTTTTGCTTAATCGCTTCGTGATAAATTTTTCAAAGACTTTTGCTTATTCTTTCTTTATATTTGACAAACGTTTGCTGATAAGAGCGTCTTAGCAAGATGAGGAGATATAAAGAATAAGATAAGAACTAATAAAATAAAGGAGTTAAAGAAAAGGAAAAATTTAAATAATTCGTTCATTTACTTATTAAATACCGAAAATTAGACATTAGTCGGTGAAATCAAAATACGTACCGATGAGGTGTACTCCGCCCAGGCTGCGATTGCTCTCTACCCCTTTTTTCTTACTTTTTTCTCCCCTCACTGATATGGTCATTAAAAAAAAAAAATTAGATTTTCAAGAGAACCCTTACAACGATCGGGATCCCAAAAATGCGTTGCGTAATTGGGAAAAAAAATCTTTAATGGATTTATGGTCCCAAAAAAAAAAAATACTCTTACCTGCGAAGTAATACTTTTTCCACACTTTCACTTAAAATACATAGGGACAGTAATACGGTCAGGCCAAGTAGCGTTTTTCCTTATATATGCTGTAAAGATCCAAGTCGATCTCAACACTGCTTATGAGGATTCGCTCATCGAATATTACGATTCTCAATATAGACGGAAAGACAGACAGACTGACAGACTCACCTAGTGATAGAAGACAGCGATAGGTTGCGCTTGCGCTCTTAGACGCGTCCATGATCGTATGATAAGCCACTCAAGCTTCATGAGAGACATTATTTTAAATCAATAAGTCGTTGGATCCATTCCATTGATTAGCTGTGTGTGTGGAGGTATTGCCACCTGTTGAAAATAAACCTTGCCCACATCCGCACCATCAATTTCAGGCCAAGAATTGTCAATTGTCATGGGTCGGCAATCCCTCCGTTATTTGTTATGACAGAATTAATAGTATTTTTAAAGAGATATGGCTCCAGTACTCCACCAGACAAAAAATGATGCCAAACTATCGTTCGCTGTGCTTTGGAGAGTTTGTTTGACTATCCCCCTTGGGTTTCGATGGGCACCAACAGATAGGTACGAACTTCATTATCGCTTGAAATAATTTTGTTCTTTTAAAAATTACGATTTTGTTCATTCATTTTCAGTAGTCTGTCTCTGGTCAAATGCACTTGCAACGAGCCATATTTGAATTTTGCCTCAAATTACGTGCCGAATCTTAAGTTGTTTTATGAAATTCAAAACTAATGACTAACATTCCATGATGAAATGCTAAGATCGCTATTTCTTCGAGTAAAGCGCTTTTAACACATTTCCTATATCCTGTCTGGCTGTCGTTTTTATATTTTTATAGCGGCACTTTATAATAATAAAAAAAGAGCGGTTCACTCTCTCACAACGAAATTACTTCACATATTCTACTGTGCGTTTGTTTGTTAGACAACAAAATTCGTTACACTAACCTAAAAAAAATCCAGGCTTTAAGGTGCCGGTAGTGAAAGGATTATATGGGACTTCTGCATTTTTCTTCTTTTGCTTTGGTTAATTAGATGCACACTCTTGGGAGCATAAACAACAATCGCCGTTCGTTTTAGTTATATATATATATACATATATAATAGTTCGTCAACTACAAGCAAACATATATATATACATTGACGGGTTATGTAAGCGTAAGTCATTGTCTTAAATTCGATAAAAGAAAACCACACGTTAAAGGAAACATGACTAAAAGGCAAAATTTCAATGTTTGACTTGATGAGTGTGCGAGTATATGCATTCCTACACATGTGTGTGCGTGTGTGTGTGTGTGTGTGTGTGTGTTCATGGTGCAATGTGTGTTTGTAATGCAACATTTCGATTGAATGGCTATTCATGTCAATTGTTTTTTTCTCTTCTCGTGTTTTTTTTTTTTTTTTTTGGATCAAAAGCAAACATTTTTTTCTTTTAATTTTTAGCATATAAGTGTGAAAATTAAACATTTTTTTTTTTTTTGCTTTATCTCTATGCTAGCGTGCAAATCGGGAAAAAGACTGAAAGGCTTTATATATGCGGCTTAAAACGACTCTTTCAATGCCCGCTACTCAGTGCTTGCCTTTCTTTTAAATATCCAGTGAGACTAAAGAAAATGTTAAAGCTATTGCTTCTCTAAAACAGGACTGTTAACTTTAACGTTCCTGTAAAGTAAGATGTGAGAAATATGGGGTAATAAGCTTTGTGTAAGCATGTACTTACCTCGATGTACTTACAAAAGCATAGCGGAACATAATGTAGAGAACATGTCAAGTTTTTGTCCGGGTGGGGGGATAATTTAGATAATTTGGCGAACTTAATCGGAAGATAATCAAAGGGAAGGGTATTTAGGAGAAATTTTACTGCGTTTCGAGATGATAGTGAACAGGGGGGGGCATACAGTTTTCACTTTTCGCTTTGCTAGGATAGGTATGAACAACTGACAATTATGGACCTCAACTGAAAGCGATCGTTTTTCCCTTAAAACCTAAATATCGGTCGCTTATTCCTGCGTGCATGCGATCAAAAAATAAGGTGAATTTGTTTTAAAGATGAAAGAACCTTTATTTGTTCTTCCTTATTATTTAAATAGCACGCCTTGTTAACAATTTCGCCTGACGGAGGAACTTCATAATATCGCGATAATCAAAGGGAACTATCGACATAACCTTGATTTTTGAATGAATTGGACACGATTTTGATTCAACTTCTGCACGATAATCGTTCGAGCGGCCGATGCTTTCCGCGCCACTCAAAATAAATTCTGACATAAGAAATGCGTCTCCGAAAGTGATCTTAAATGAATGGGTTCTTCATATAAAATGCCTAGAAACTAAGTAAAGTTGACCTACTCTTCCGGACATTTAAACTTTGAATGTTAGGCAAAATAGTCAATCATTTATTGGTTAAGGGTTAATATGCCATAGGAATACAACCGTTAGCTCATAAAGGAAAGAGAAACAAAAAAATGAATCAAGAAGTGTGGAAGAAACCCATTGCGAAAAACTTACTTTTATTTTAAATCCTCGTTCATTCATGTGACTTTCCATTGCTTTCCGTCAAGAAGACTTCACCCATTCACTGCTAACTACTAGAAATCTTACGGTTAAGAGTACAAGTTTCGATTGATTAAATAAAATCTCGGAAGCAAGAGCAAAGCGATCTTAATTTGTCGAGCTGTAAAACGGGATTAAACGCGTCTCGCTTGCTTCTGCAGTCAATGGTTTTGTCAATTCAAGCATTGGTCTCGTGCGTGACTTATTTTTACTTAACCTTTTGAATATTTCATTATTCTCTAACGCAAACGAGTATACTCGACGTAAACAGAGTAAACAGAGCACTATTTCTATGCTGCAAAATTCACTAAATACAACAAAAAATCCAGCGCCACCTCTACTGCTTTTAGAAAATGTAAGCTTTTATGTCTTATGTTAAAGAATGTAAACTAAAACAAGCAAATTTCGATATTCCAAAATGTTGCGTGGGCATGACGGGACCAGCCATAAAATATGCAGATCCGTTTTTATCTTTGTATCTTCTATAGTGTATAAGTAACGAACAAAAAGCCCTCATCTTAGATCGTTATATGTATGGCCTTTTGCAAGAAAACGAGATCAACAGCTAATTCGTGGACTTGCAATATGAATGCATTCCCTTTTGATTATCATAACGAGTATACTCGTCGTAAGTAATAGAAATGTTAAGCAAGCAGTTTTCTAGTTTGATAATTTAATGGCGTTATAAACCATTATTTTGGAAGATTTTAAAGATTTTGATATATTGGTCACGAGACCGCTGGTACGTTTAGTTGTAGCTTTAGTTATTATGGCATAACTTTTACGCTTGTGATGATTTTATATCTCTCATCGTTATATCAAACGTCAAGAAATTATGAAACGGCGCTCTACGCTTTATGATCCCAGAACAATTTCCGCTCAATTTGTTCAAATCCTATAACGTGTATAATAAGACGGAATTTTGTATGATTTAAAAAAAAAACTGATGAAAAAAAAGTAAGAAGAAGAAGATGGATGACTCGTCTCAAAATTCGTTAACCGCTTACGATCGCTCTCGCTAGTAAATAATGCGTAACATTAGACTCGTGCTCTAAAGCATGAATGCATTTTTCTCACTTGTTTATTGTTGTTGTTGTTGTTGCTGTTGTTGTTGTAAATCCCCGTTTCCTACAATTCGAAATGTGTTAAAATTTTCGACAAACAACAAAGCCTGCCGCTTGTCTTATTGTTTATACAAATACGCTTTAAGAAAGCGCTGCTGTTCCTCTCAAGGTTGAACTCAATGACAAAAAATAGTTTCTTTTATTAACGAAAAATGTGAAGAGAGATGAAAAGAGAGAGAGAGAGAGAGAGAGAGAGAGAGAGAGAGAAATAAAAAAAAACATTTTAATAAAATGCCACCTTTCACTTAAGAGATTTAGTCAGTTTAACTGCTTACTTGAGATTAACTTCAAAAAATGGAAATAATGAAGACTTGAGTTCTGGCCATTAGGTCCACATATAAAAAAGGCAAAAATAAATGAATGAATGAAATGTAAATTAAAACTCTGTTCAAACGCAATTTTTCTTTTTTTTATATTTCAGCAGACGGCGGCACAAACTAAACGATATTTTATATTTTCTATATAACTGAGGACGGAGGAGTTATGTGCATCATCATCGCAGTACTACTTACATTTCGTTTAAGTCTCCTCCTTAAAACACATTGACAGATGCCAAGTTAATGTAATATATTAATAAATTTATTAGAGTGATCTGTTTCTTCTTTTTCTTTTTCTTTTTCTTTTTCATTTTTTTTTTGTTTTTTTTAAAGTAAAAACATTAACCACTTGTTATTGTTTGTTGTCTTATGTAGAATATAACATAATCGTAAGGGCACGTAAGCCAAGTGTACAGATAAATGCTTACTTAACCAACCATATCGAATATTTTTTATTACATTTATTGTGAATTTAATGTGAATACAATTTCATATTAATTATTATTAATTAAAATCTTATTTAAACTAAAAGAATTATTAAAGAGAAGGCCTCCTTGTGTTTTGATGGCTTAATTGAATTAACTCATTAACCGCTTAGATATCTTGTGTTTTTTCGTTTGTTTGTTTTTTGTTTTTGGTTTTTTTTTTTTAATTATTTGTACACATACGCAACATTAATAATTCGCATAATTCGGTTTGAGGCAGGATTACATGTAATCAAGGCTCAATTGCCTCTAAACACCACACCATTGATGAAATCGCGTAACTAGATGTTAATATATAAAGTCTGTTCATAATGATAATATATATATATATTTTTTTTTTCTTTAGACTTATAATTGGTATTAATTTTTAATTATCATTAATTAATGATAAAAAAAGATTTTAAAATTCAAATTTTATCTTAAAGTTTTCATAATAAACAAAATCATTGAAATGATTAATCATTAAAATTATATATAATCTCGTCTGATATCGAATTTTCTAAGCGGTAGAAAAGTTGCGTCTTTTTTTTTTTAATATTAATTTCTTATCAATAACTAAAAAAAAAAAAATATTTTTTTTTTATAAATTTCTTATGAATAATTAAAAAAAAAAAAATAAATTTGTTTACATTTAAAATATTTGCTTTTTCATTTTCATTAAAATTTAAGAAGAAAACTTTTTTTCTTTTTCTTTTAAAATTCCAATTTAAAATATGTCAATATGTTTTTCTTTTAATTAGTAGTTAAAAAAAAAAAAAAATTTTTTTTTAAAATTAATATTTAATAAAATTTTTTTTTCAATTAATTGAATAATTTCTTTTTTTCTTAAATATCATACAAAGTTAAAAAATTTTTCTTTTTTTTTTTCAAAAATTTGTCGTTGCGAAGGGATTACGCTTTAGCATGTGTGTATGATTGTGTTGTATTTAATTACAAGTATGGTTAGTAGTGTGTATGCACAATGATCTACCGTATGTATGCATGTATTTATGTATGTATGTATATATAATGATCTATTGTCACACATAGGTAGCTATTATCTAAGAAAATGAGATGAATTGCTTAAAATGAAAAAAAATAAAAAAAAAAACACAAAAAAAAAAAATCTGAAAGAAATTAAATTAATTTATTTTATTTACATCTAACTAAACAATCAAAAGTAGCGCACACCAAGCACAGCAACCATTTGAATAATAACAACAACAACAACGACAACGAATGCGTTATAAATTTTTACGGATTAATCACGTGCTGTGTTTACTTAACTGATAAAATTAAGAATATTTTTTTTTCTTTTCTTTTCGCTTTGTTTTGTTTTTATTTTTATTTTTTTTTTTTCGCTTTTAAACTTAAAACTAACATCACTTCAGCCTTAAACATAGATAGATAGGTCGTCGTTACTTTATTAATGAAAGAGCGTAACCCTTCGTCTGTGTACTCTACAATATTTCATATGCATACACCTATGGCAAATAAGATCTTTCTCAAGCAGCATCCAGAAAAGACGGATTATTCAAAATTCTTCTGTTGTATGATGAGTTGAAGTGCTCTTGCAAAGGATATTGATTTTATTTTGAAAATTTTGATAAACGAAAAAAGGGGGAACATAACTTTATTGCCCTAACGCGCTCTACTACTATGATCAAAAACTAAAGTGAATTTTTCATTTAAGCTGCGCTGCGCGGTTACTGTGAAATCATGAATTTTTTTTTTTTTTTCTTTATGTTTTGGTAACACTATCTTCGATATCTATGTGGAATTTGATGTCAATACGTGCAACTGCTGTAGAGTTATCGATCGAGCCGATCGAAGAGTTTGCATACAATTTTTATATGCGAAGTGAAAGCCTTTTTACAAGTGGTTCAAAGACTTTAGAGGAGTTCGAAAAAGAAGACAAGAAGAGATCGAGTTCAAGTCAAATAGCAGCCTGGATGGCCATCTATATCTACAGGTGAAAGTCACTTGAAGGAGTTTAAATGTTGGTTGCTTGAAAATTGTCTGTTGACAATGAGAGACCTTGCCGGTGAAGAGGTGGGGAGGGAGGGGGGGTGGACTTAATCCGAATCAACATAAACTGTTTGAGAAGATGTTTCGTCCCCCAAACACATGAAATCTTGATTGATCGAAAAGAAACGTCTCGTTAATATCGGTGAAGCAGTATTTTCTGACTACACATCACTGTATTTGCCTGATTTAGTATATGTGCGCTCAACAAACTTCTCAATCATCCACTTTGGGGACGGGGAAGATTGAGGAGATAAATTCCGAATCTAACTAATTTACGAGGAGTGGGAAAAATGTTAGTTAGCGTAGATGCAATGTGTCGGACGGGGAGTACTTTAACGGTAATGAAATCGAGAGTGATTTGAACGCAAAAATAAAATTTTATTTTTATTTTATAAACAAATTCAGTTTATTTTTGATCACCGTAGTTTGTATGTTAATCACTACTTTAGCTTGTATTAATTTAATTTAATTTTTTTTTTTTTTTTTTTTTTTTTTTTTTTTTTTGCTTAGGAAACGTGGAGAAGTAATAAAAGAGTCGCGTTTAGCGGATATTCGCTCGGATGCTGTTATTTGTTTTTCATGAAAAGATTTTATTTCTGCTACGAAATGTTTTGAGACACGCGTTTATTTTGAATTGAAATCAGTAATGGGGCAAATAGTTCGCTCGAGAGTTTGTCTTATTGTGTGTTATTTTGTTTTCTTTGCCAATTTTTTTACATATCATTGATTGATGTTATTAAGTGAAGGTAAGCTCGTTACATCTTAAAGCAGCTTCCACTTCGTCTGTCGTTTCGTTGCCACTACAGCCCTTACCGTTTATAACATCACATAAAGTTGCGTCTTGAACTGGATTGTTTTGATTGCGTGCTACATTTCGACCGCAATAAGGTTGTCACATAGTTAAGGAACCTACACTGGCCACAGCTGCGGCAGCTGCACTCATTTGAGTATGTGGTGAGCCTTGATGAAGATGCAATTGATGAGCTGCTGCAGCAGCGCTTACGGTCAACGGATGATGACTGGGTAAATGTGTATTTAAACGCATCGTAGGCATACCGATGGCCGCAATTGAGCTCATCGAGTGAAAGGAATGCTGCAAATGCTGTAATCCTGGCTCTAATTTCGGTTTTGTCTCGAAATTGCCGTAGCCTTGAACGCTCAACGTGTCATTACTTTTTTTATTTTGCTTACGTGCTTTGGCTCGACGATTTTGAAACCAAATTTTCACTTGACGCTCGGACAACGATAATGTCTGAGCCAATTCAGTTTTACGACGTATGGTTATATAATTCGATGTACAATATTCTTTCTCCAATTCCAAGCGTTGATAATCAGTATAGACAACACGATATTTGTCGTTAGTACGGGTTCTGCCTATAAGCGAAAGAAAGTGAAACGAGAAAAAAAGAAAATTAAAATTCAATTAATTTAATTTCAATTAATTTTTTTTTTTATTAAATAAATTTTTAAAAAGTTTACTAAAGAGCTTGTTCTGATACGGAGGCAAAATTTGAAACGTAATACAATCGTTGCTTAGGCCGCAAATTCATTTGTTACTTCGAAGGGGGGAATTTATGCATGCAATTAAAAAAAAAACAAAAAACATTCTATTTATAGGATGCATACTTTTTTTTTGCTTACTCTTGATTGTTTACAATTTGTCTGAAGCTCTTCGCTTTCAGATAAGGAACTTTTTACATTCGATCAATATTTAAATTATGATATTTGCCTCTAGGCAAACGGCATCACCGATCATCATGTGCATGACAATCGCTATGTGTTTGTTTGTACAGTGATAAAAAGGAAGAAGCAGAAGAAGAAGAACTGTTGCAACTTGTTTCTCAAATTCATCGATGCGCATGGATTTGCAAATACAAACTGAAATGAAATTTCCCTTGGAATGAATCTTCAGTTTTCTCCCATCACCCTAGCGCTTTTTATTTCCATTTAGATTTCGAACAACTAAAGCAAGTGGCCCGGCCCTCTCAAGACCTTATAATACATCGAAAAATTTTGCAAAAATTCGAAAGTTTTTTCATTCATTTCATCAATAATGGCCTGTTCCTATATAGATGCCTTTCATATAACTAAAAATGGCGGCGCTAGGCTGGAAGAGTTCAAGTTTGAAGAAAACAAACATTAAACTTTTTTTTTTTTATTCATTTAAAAGTTACCTTTTTCTCAGATTCACAAGGTCTAGTGTCAAGATATTTGACATTTTTATTTTGACCTCCTTGAGGTTGCTATACCAAGTTGATGATTTTACTATGGATGACTTTTGTCAAGATACCCAACCTTGAAAAGTTATTCGAAAGAAAATTTCGAATTTTTTTTTTCTAAGAATATTTTCTCATGTAGCTTCCTGTGATCGGTAGCAATAAATGCGAAATTTCCGAGTTTAGACTGCAAAATCAACGAGAGCAGGCGTAATCACATGTTATTTATCGATCGGACATATATCTTCTAAAATGCGCTCCCTCTTTTCCCAGCTCTTTCTACCTAACCATCAGCATATAGAGGAGTTCCGTTGAGCGAAAGCAATTACATGCCGGTAACTACGCCGTGGCGCTTTTCCTAAGAGACGCGTTTAGCGACGCATACCTTTGATAATATTAATCCTATGAAGCTACAGTATAGCGCTTGTGACAGATTACTATCAGCAGATAATTTAATAGGAAATATATGAGATTTAATTATATGATAAACGAAAGTAATTGCGTTCTGAAAACGAGACGAAATTCTGAGAGATTCTTCATATTTTGTTATACGCCATCGGCAATGAGTTAGAAGTGAGTGAGCAGTGAATTACTTTCAGATGCCTGGTAATTGAGTATGTTTGATTTAGCTCAGCACTGGACCTTGACAAGTAAGTCTAAGCCCGAGATCACCTTGGCTGCAAGAAGAGGAATCTATTGTCCAATTGAAATGTTTTCATAGAACAAGGAAAAGGATTTAGAAATAAATAGCAAACTTTGGTAAAACGCAAAAGCTCATTAAGTTCAAAACCAGAGAACTTCTAAGTAATCCCAAGCAATCAGACGATGTAATATCGCGAAAAACAAGCCTCGCCCCCCAACTTTTCGGGACGTTTATATCTTGTTCATCTTTAAATCCATCAAAGGACAGTGCAAGGGTATTGCAGGCTGATGTTTTTTGCATCAATTGCATGCAAAGCTTTCCCAGGGCAAAGCACTCACTCACACACTAAATTCGACATGATATGTATCAGGCTTGGTTTTGGTTTCCAGAAATTTTCTTTAAACAGAAAATTTACGGGACAATTAAATGCTGACCCCTTAGGGAAACTCGGTCTTATGATGAAGTAAAGCAATTGAAATTTGTTGAGTATATTGCATTCAACTGGCGCGTTTTCTTCTTCTTTCAGTTTTTTAAGTACTATAGAACTGTTGATTGAGGAGGAACTACTTGAATTTTGAAACATAATTTAGGCAAAAATTCGAATGCTCTCTCAACGCATATGCCTTAGTACAAATTAACGACGAGATTTTAACTGACGTAGAAATTAACGACGAGACGGGTTGACTAAATCGATTCGAAATATTTCATTGACCAAAAATTTGATGACAGTAGTGAGTACCTTTCCTCTTTCCTTATATATATTTTCTAAAGTGCCCAAGGGAACCCTTCAGACGTCTCTCAAATTTTTAATTTCAAATGTTTCCCTCGTGTCTTCAAGTCACAATTATGTAAATTGTAGCCACGATTGCCGAAAGTCTAGTAGTGTCCCTGTTTCCGAGATCAAGGTGTAATCGGATCGACTTAAAATCTTACATGAGATGAGAGAATGTTTTTTTTTCCTATGGAACCCTTCAGACTTCCCTCAATTTTTAAATTTTAAATGTTTCTTTAGTGTCTTCAAGTCAAAATTATGTAAATTCTTGCTAAAATTGCCGAAAGTCTAATAGTGTCCCTGCTTCCGAGATCAAGGTGTAACCGGATCGACTTACATTTTTACACGAGATGAGAGCATGTTTTTTTTTCCGACGGAACCCTTTGAGAACTTCTCTCAAATATTTTCATTTCAAATGTTTCTTTCGTGTCTTCAAGTCAAAATTATGTAAATTGTTGTAGTGTTCCTGCTTCCGAGATCAAGGTGTAACCGGATCGACCTACAATCTTACATGAGATGGGAGAATGTTTTTTCTTCTTCTTGATATCTTCGAAATATATCGACATTTTTTTTGTAATTAGGACGTACTTACAGTCAACTGAGGATAGAGTGCTTTAATTATAAAATTCAACTATTTATGCATTCATGGCTGCAGATCTTAAAATTGAAAATAGTGCAAGCAACTTTAACACTGGAGCTACCGACCACCCAAATTTGTCTCTTTTTCAACTTTCAGGTTCTGCAAAAAGGCTTATAAGGCAGGGAATGTGCCAAAATATTTAGGTATCAAAAGATCTTTAGTACTTAGAATCAAATTCTTTTCGACCTGATATAGTTTTCGAGATCCGAATAACATTCACGTTTTCTTATCAAAAGGTATCCTTTTTATTCTCTTCAAATATCTAAAGTGAAGATTGGAAGCTGAAATTTAACACAAATATTCCTTGATCGATTAAAAACCCAAGGTCAGAAGACGAGCGGGATTCACAAAATGCGCTCCCATAACTTTGAAAAGACGCCGACAGTTTTTATGTATATTCGTCTGAAACGTTCAATCCCGTAAGATATTTTCGAAAAGCTGTGATATCGTTTTGTGTTACGACCGCCTCCGTTTTCGATCCGGCTGGCGTACAGTTTCTACGAATGTATCGATTCAGTAAGGAATCAAAATGACGATAGCAGTATGTATAGACAAAACGTGGGCAGTTCTAGTGTTAAGCCTGCTTCGACTGACGTAGTGATCAGCACTCATTCTTGTACACTTTGAAAATTTGCTATCAATGCCCGCGCACGCACTCAGTCACGTGGAACATGCAATGCAATGATTGTTTGCTTAGGAAAGTAAACAACAACATCGTTGCTCTGTTTTTAAGGGATTTCAGAATTCGCTCTAATTTAAAGTTTACTTTCATGCATATTATTATTATTATTATTATTATTGTTATTGTTATTGTTATTAGGTTTCTTTTCTACGCAATCTTGGTTTTCACAGGTTACTTAAACATTAAAATATAAGTAAATAATAAATATTTCATAAGCAATCTTTACTCTGTTCTATATATATATATGTGTGTGTATGTATGTACGTACTGATGAGATAGATAATAATGTTTTATTTCTCTAACACCATAGAAATGAATATATTTTTAGACAAGAAATGCAGTTAAGAGGAAGAACAAAAAAAAAAAATGAGAAACGAATATTAAATTGAGGTGAGATTTGCTTTAAGATAAAAAAAAATAAAAAAAATTACTTTTAAAATAATTAAATGTTATAAAAAACTCATTATGAATAACATAAATATTACAGTTATAAATGCAAAATTGAATTTAATTGATTTATACCTAATAAAATTATAAAAAAATATAAATATAAATATAAATATAAATATATATATATATATATAGCTATATAATAAAAAAAGTTTTAAACAACTTCTTCCATTTGCTTTGTTGTTTTGGTAGAATTGCTCGTCACTATTTACTTTGTGTCTTAAAACATTTATTTAATTGCCATACCGTGTTTACTTTCTTACGAGAGCGAAGACCTTTTAAACTATTCAACCAACTTTTCTATGCAAACAGATCAACAACAACTGTCTACAGTTATCAAATAGAAATACCGAGATTAGAATAAGAAAATTATTCTCACGTAATACAATGAATATTGGATACCCAACCACTACCACTAATTTGGTCTAAAACTATTTTCACTGTTCAACTGTTCAACTGTTTAATAATCATTGCAATGTAACGGTTAACTCGTAAGTGATGGTTATAATGGCGGTTATAGGTGGATTTGAAGTCAATACCTTTTCAAAGTCATACAAACAGAGTATACCTAATTCTCTTTTTACACGACAGATACGTTACCAAAAAATACGTGTAAAAAAAATTCGTGTAAAAAAATCGTGTAAAAAGAATCGTGTAAAAAGAGAATTGGGTGTATTGCATCGCTCAACATCAATCGACGGCGTGTGACTTCTCTCTGGCCTAACTATACCTAAAACCAGCAGGCATTAGTTATCTGCTAAGAAATCAAGCTTGAAACCTTTTACGGAGCCTTTAGTTTGTACGTAAGAAACAAGCTAAAATGCCTTCTATGGCCGGAAAGGTTCAACCTCTTAAGCTTTATCAAAAGCTGTTAGGAAGTGTAGGCTTGTGCAAACCTGTAAAAGGAATATGACTTAGTTTCTAACGTCTTTCAAGATGAGACGTAGTTGGCGTACTATAGCTTAGTATAGCCCCCTAACTAAATGTGTGAATTTTCGTTGCGATGGTAGTATCTTTTGACTTTACATAATCGTATACAATATTTCGCTAAGGTGTACACAACATAATGTCCATACGATTCGCATTTAGGAAGATCAGCTAATGAGTCCTGGACTCGAATCAAAAATTTCACGCCAAGTGAACCATTTAGGCCCTGAAGTCATATGTCCATGGCATCCGCATTTTAGTTTCAATCGGACAACGCGAATGGCAAGCCATCGTAATACATTCAAAGCAAAGTAACAGATCTCTCCACAAAACTCTAACGGCTCTCTGGACATGGAAGATTGTATGCAAAGAGGCATAAAAAAAAAAGAAAAGCTTTTGCTTCTTTTTGTTAAGCAGAATGCATTTAATTGCAGGCAACTCAGACAGAACCGGTAATAGAGTATTGATCACATTACATGTATGTGATAATTATTTCCCACACAGAGTTTTCGCTTCATTGAGAAAATATTTCAAATATTTCGAATTGAAAATTTGAGACTACCACTTGAGCAAAATGAGAGAACAAATAAACTAAGTGCTTTCCAGAAAGTCTTAATCTTCAACGTTCATAGCATGCGCAAAGCGTAAAAACAAAGTCTAAGCAAAAATGCATGCAGTTTAAGGTTAAAATATCGGCTCACATCAGATCTAATTTGCAAAGGTTTCTACAGATGCCTCAGAAGTCGCAATCAAGACGTATTGTTCATTAAGTGAAGGCAACATTGCTTCATTGGAGTCATCACTTTGTTGTTGTTAAGGGTCTTCGGTCATCACAATATCCTTTGTATTTCAGTAATGGAAAAATTGAAAATCCTCCAAGGATCACGAGTGTTTACGTGAAATTGCAATCTACTTATTTTTCTTTTTTCTTTTTTCGTTCGTTGTTCATAGATCATTTCTTATGAAAAGCTTATCTAGCTTTTACAACATTACATAGATACACACAGACATCTATATACATAATTAGTGTCGCTTTTAATCTCAAAAATTAAACAAATGCTATCAGATAAAATGCTAAATAAAGATCACTCATGTAAATGATTTACAAAACAGAATTTTTAAAAATTAAAAAAAAAAATCTTTTTTTTTCCTTTTTTTTTTTTGCTGATATTCAAAACTTCAAACGACTAGTTACTTTAGATAAGATATCTTGAAAGCAGTATTCGCAAAACATTTCACTCTTTATCATCGTCATGAAGAGTAAGAGTGTATTAGGTTTGTAAAAAAATTTGCAACACATGGCAAAACGCAACACAAATCAAAAAGCCCCCCCTTCCCAAAAAAAAAAAGAGGTTCATAAATGTTAAATGAAGGCGTGAACGCGTCGAACATTATCATAATCAGATATTTTTGTTCAAGCATTTTAGGTTAGCTAGACGGATGATACGTAGGCATATATCAGAGGTTTATAAAAGATCACTTATTTATAGGCAAGCAGTGTGAGGAGCCAAAGTCGTCCCTCATTTTGACCTCACAGTTTCTCTGTCTCTGGTGTGTGTGTGTGGAGGGGGGGGGGGGGGGAGGTGTTAGAATAAGCTAGGAATTAAGTAGGATAATATAGACTATATATAGCAATGATAGACTAAGAGTAGGCTACGATAGACTAAGGGTAAGCTAAGGTAGACTAAGAGTAAGTTAGGTTAGGAGTCAGCTAGAGAGTAAGTAGAGATAAACATAGGGACATTAGATTAGTAACTTAAGCTTAAGTTAGTGGAGTTTAGGCTTTAGAAGTGAGGAGTAGGTCACGAGCATCGAGAGCGGCGGGACGTTTCACTAGTTTTCAGGGGAGATACGGCTTGTTATTAGTTTTAGAACTAAAGTGAAATATTAGAGTATACAGTGATGAATATTATACCGAACAAAAATATAAATTTTCTTGTGATCTTGCGATAACCTGGACCGCTGAGCTTACCCCAGCACCACGTTCGGGCAATTTATGGCCTCACAGCAGGTGTGCCGCTATTAAATTATGCATTACCTGTAGCTATAAAATCTTCTATATCTTAATGATGGCTTGCTTGTTATAAACCGTATCAACAATTTAGTGACTATAATCTTTCCGCCTGCTTCGAAGCACTGCCCGAATAGTAACCCCCTTCTGCCTAGAAATATGTTCAGGATAACTTGCTACGAGTTCTTATACATCAGCAGAAGCAAGCTGCATATAACATATTTGAATAGTAGAATGAAATGTGTAAGTGAAACAGATGTTTCTGGTCGCCGGAGGGATTGCCGATAGAGTACGCATAGCATAAAATATAAACATAGTTCAGAACAAGTGGTGCAGTAATATCGCAACGCGATTATATGTTACCTGAAATTGGGCCGGCTTTCACAACTCAGTGTTCAGTTGTAGTGTACAAGTAACTTACTTAGCATAATGCTGATGTATGATAAGAAGACCGCTTGTTTGCGGACAAGAAATAGACCTACGATCATATTCTCTCCTACCTGTAAAAGTATGTTACCTACTAATGAGTTGTTATGTGTCAATATCAGATTACGTGATTGAATAGAAATCGTTTGCTTTCAGTTAGCAAAGAAGTATTCTTCTAGTAATATTTCCTTTTACCTGTAAATATGCAGCAAAAGCTTAAGTTTATTTAAAAGGGTAACGAATGCCACCTTGTGAGCATGAAATTACGAGTCAGTTTTCTCATGTCCTTTTACATATCTGTAGAGAAATTTAGTTAAAAGAAATTTTTGATCAATTTTTTAAAAATCTAATAACAGGAACAACATTTGTCTGTCTAAAGGGAAAGCAAAAAAAAGTTAGAAATATTGTGTTGTTTAAGTGACAAAAGGATAGTTTTGTGAAAATTTCATTTAAAAAAATTTTGCGTTTGCTTTAAGTACAAAATTGGTTTTTTTTTTTTGAAAAATCTGCGAAAAATTGCACAAAGGTGGCAAACGCTTTTTTACATAATTCAAACAAAGATGAAAATTCAAACCGCAATAAAAATCGTTTCACGTAAACAAAATCAATTAAATACTATGTGCTTCATTTCAAAAAAGAGCTGGATTTCAGATGGAGTTGGAAGCCAACTCGATTAGCTTGAAGAAAAACGCTGTCAATGTGGGATAGTTTTAAGCAGTGACGTCACTCAAAAAATCAACTTTTTAAGCCATGACAAACAATTCAAGCCTTCCTAAAAAGTTTTTAGATTATAATTTTTGACATTAAGGCGATCAAGAAGATCCACTTCTGAAGACGTACCATCTTCTTCTTAAATGAAAGAAAGGAAGAAAAAAAACAAAGAAAATGAAATTTCTGTGCTCCATAGTAACGGGCGTGAGTGTGGCTGACATATTCCGTTCTTTGTATGCCTACTGTAGAATGTATCTGAAGTGATTGGGAAAAAACTCAATTTCTTTTGCTTTTGCAAGCAAAGATATTTTTAGGTTATGTTGTGCTATAGGCGTGTTCCTTGACTGATTTTGCCTATTTTCAATATTGGCCAGCGTGCAAAACCTTTTAATGCTTTTCTCAAAGTTGAAGCAGATATCTTCACTTTTACGACTAGGCGAACTCATGCCACGGACAGAAAGAGGGACGACCATACATGAATCGTGTTAGAATTCGATATTGATCAAGTATATATCCACTTCAAGAGAATCTCTGAAGCTTATTTTTAGTTGTTGCAAATATTTGACCCGATTAGATATACCTTCGATGGTAAGGATAACAAGATTGTTTATAAAGGACACCGCACTTACGCAAGTAACCTATGTCAGCGCTATAAGATGGTGTAATCTATTGTTTGCAACTAGATAGGCTTTTAAACGTCACTAACACTTACATAAGGAGCAAAATTTCTCTTCACTTTTTTATACTTAAAAAAAAAAGTAATTTATGAATAAGAGAGAGAGAGAGAGAGAGAGAGAGATTCGAAATTATAGGAAATTTCCTTTTCGCTTTAACTTTTCTTTCCGTCATTTTTTTAAAAAAAATATAATTTTTATTTATTCAATTTAATAATAAAAAAAAAAAAAAGATTTTAATCTAAAATACATAAAAAGCAACTTTTTCATGTGTCATTTAGTAAATAAGAAGAAAAAAAAAAAAAAAAAAAAAAAGAAGTAAAACATTATTTACAATAAAGTTGTAGAAGAGAGAGAGAGAGTGAGTGAGTGCGGGGGTGCGGGGGACACCAAGTCGGTGTGGGAGCGGCTGAAAGGCAATAGCTTTAGCTTTAAGTTAACACAATAAAGGTGCAAACGAATGCTTTTTTTTTTTATTTTTATTTTTTTAATTGTGCCACTCAGTCAAGTTTAACGGGAAGAACTATTGTTAATAAATTATAATGAAAAATGCCAGCAACAACAATAAAATGAAAAAAAAATTCCTAAAACACTTATTAGACCCCGTGTCGCGTCTACAATCACAATATCACAAGTCGTAGACAACCTGCAATTGATTTAATAATAATAAGCAATTTATCAAACGATATCATGAGAGCTTAAATCGCGATACATATTTATTTTAATTCAATATCGGCCGGCCGGCCATGATGGATTACTTGAACGTTTTGTGATATTTAACTGGAAACATGAAAAGGAACCGCAATGCATACAATTAATCCCGTTTGATGAACGTATCAACATAAATACATATATGGGTTGTTAGTTAGATTACATTTGTTATCTAAGTTACCTTTTAACTGAATTGCGGATAGAAAAAGTAAAAGACGAAAAAGAAGAAGACAAGCGGTACCTTATCAACAGCTAGAATACACAAAATACAAAAAAAAAAAAAAAATACAAAAAATACAAAAAATATCTATAAAAACATCATACGCAATATAGCGAGTTATAGCGAGTGATCCAGATAAGCCTTTTAAATAGGCTCGCGTAGCATTAACAATCAGAGAAGTGTTAAAATTGAAAAAAAACCAAAAAAAAAAAAAATTTAACTAAATAACACCATAAATAAATCTCTCGCCATTATGTTGTGTGACAAACATTTTTTCATTCTTCCTCAACAGCAAACTCTGTACTTTGTGATCGATTAGAGAACCGCGCGAAACTTTAATCAACACATCAGAAGTGTGTCATTCGCTATAAAGGTTCATCATCATTCATTCCTTATGCACGCCTAGATACACATAGATATGTTCAGGTATTTTCTTCAAAAGTTCCGACATATAAATAAATTTATTTAGTTCATAGAGCTTAAGTAGTAAGAAGTAAGTGCCTCCTATAAGAGCAGCAGTTCGATATTTTACCGCTAACTACTTATTAAGATTTATTGATTATGTGTTTGCTTGAATGTTTGCAATCAGAAATCTATCGAGACTTATATACAATACACACACACACCCACACACACCCACATATATATATATACATATATATGTATACGTGTAAGATAGATGTGCCTGCATGTGTAGTGACTGTTGTAAATTTTGAATCTTTTCTTCTTATCGCCTTAGCTCGATTCCTATTACATACATATCTTAAACAAGCGTAATTGCGATTATTTATGAATTTATTACACACAGTTTTATAACGAATATTATTTATTATTATTAGGAACGAGTTGACGGAGATCATCTTTATTGCTTTTCACATTCACTTAGATTGTTTAGCTTTAAATAAATTTTATTTTTATCCTATTCTTGTGTTAATGTTTTATTCGAATTTGTTTTAAATTCTTAGCAAATATTTGTGTAAAGCCGCATACGAAGACAAGTGCATACGTTATCATTGTCAGGGAATATATTACGCAATGGTAGAGCAATAAGTCTTGCATAAGTCTCTCGTTTCGAATGGGAAATGTGCTCAACGCACCTACACTGTTCTACAGATCGAAGATTAGAAAATTTAAAGATCTAATAGCATATTAAGTTTTCCAAATCTTTCGACGCAACGAAGGAGGACCTCCTAAAAAGGCATAAGAGGTAAAAGAAATTTGTAAATATATTTAGCATAAGAAGGCTGTGTATAGATAGCTTTGATAAGATAAGGGATGCAACTGCGACCAAGTGCCACCTTTCGTTTGTGAAATCCAAGGAGAACTCTTTAGAGTAGACCCTCACGATCAGGGAAATATTGTTGGTCGCTTTAAGTGTATTTCTCCGTCCGTCAATACTTTCTTCTTTCGCCCTTTGTTGAAAAGGCAGATAGAAAGAGGAAGCTTGGTGTCTAAACTCTTAGTTGGAAGCCTTTTGAGGTTTTTGCGGCACAATTCCCGATTTCTCTGCGCTTAGCTCTAGTTGTATAATAGCATATGTTTGATAATCTACTGTCTATTATGCTTGTCTTCAAATTCATTGAGCATTTTTCCGATCACTTCTTCTTCATCGAAAATTTTTTAATTGGAGCTTAGGTTTAAGCTAATGCTTCTTTATTATATAGAGACCGTCAGGCTTTAGGAAACAATATAAACTAATTAACTAAAAGCCATATTAATAAAAAAGAAATTTTTTTGTAGAATCTACTGCATGAATATGATGAATAATTTCGAGAAATTAAAAATTAAATTTTCTAACCGATCTCTAAAGATGCCGATGGTAACATCCAAAATTACTTATCAGTGTACTGCACACAGCCGCAATGTATACTTAACCAGGCAAGTCGCCACTACTGCGTTCTTGTTTTGTTTTGTCCGTTGTTGAGACATTCACGGAAGCAAGGGGTAACTTTTTTGCTTGAACGCCTCAGACTAAACTTAAAAGTTTTCTTTTCCACGCCTACAATAATCAAAAAAAAAACCAGAGTACACAAATCATGCCAGATCCATCTACCACTTCAATGTCTACATAAAGACTCGCTATGAGCAATAGAACGTAACTTATAGATCAAAGGAAATATTTGCTCAATACCCGATGCGTACATTTGTCGAGGCCTGTTAAAAAGCTTATGTAAAACTGATTTCAATCGAATTCTTGACATGCCCGCATTTAAAAAATTATTTCACAAAACTAATACATGGCTCTGAATATTATTTTCTTATTTACTCTTCTTTCACGAAATCTTAAACAAAGTGCAAAATTTTTAGAAAATATGTTTCCGAAAAGGTAACTTCTTGGTAAGCGAATATATTTGATATGGGTAACTGTAAGGTAGCAATGTTTAACCAGGAAAATTTGATCACAACATGTCATAACAGCGGTGGTTGAAGTTATTACCTATTACTCTCGTACTCCTTAAGGAAAGAAATAAACTTCCCATTGAGTGTTTAAGAGCAACAGGGAGATAAGAGATGTACAACTTGTCTTAAGCCGTTTGCCTATAAATCGCTTAAGCGTTGCGTGTTGATAGAAATAGACAGATATAGACATCATAGGTTAAACTTGGGCATTTGCCAAAGAATTGGTGTCGGCATTGTTCAGACCGATGTTATCTATTTTCAACAGGGTTCGTTTCTGAGTCACAACACGCCAATGTATCAAATGCAATAAAAATATCTCAGAGAATGTTATCTGCATAATGAACGGAAAATCACAAGTTATATGCATTTTATGCGGTGTTCGATGCCTATTTGCAAATGTCGAGCAAAGATATGACAAAACCCACACGAATCCAAGGTTACATATAAAAAATTCCTTTAAAACTGACCAGATGCCAGGCCAATAATTCTTGGCATGTTAATTAATATAAGTACATACTTATACAAGTGCACAAACGTAAGAGACATTCATAAGAAATCTGATAAACAAGTAAAACATACCCCAAGGACGTTTAAATTAAGTTGATCTGTTAAAAAAATTGCTAAGCAATTATAGGAAAGTCGAGGAAAGAAAAAATCAAATAAAAAAAAAAACAAAACCCGACACAGTATGAAAAAACCGCACATAAATTCTAAAACAACCACCGCTACCTTTTAAACGTAACGATGCTATGAGAGGCGGAACATTTATGGAATGATTTTCGTATCGTGTTGTCTTAGTCTGACCGCTGCGGTGACACTTGCAGTGACGGCGATGGCAAATGCTGAATATAAAGGCGAACACCAAAAACGATTACATGGCGAACGAAGCAATTATCACTTTAATCCGAAACTAAACTAAAGCGGTCTGCGGTGGTAGAGCCAAAGACATGTTGAAAGACATGTTGAAAGGCATGTTGCTGGTTACGTCAACAACAATAAATGCTAAAATATGGCATATTGATGATGCTTTAAGTGTCCTGGGAAACATTTTTCTCGTGGACAGACTCGAGAAACAAAAGAAAGATATTGCGTTCATTTTACTAAACGTTGTCAAGTTAAACTTTAACATGAAAAAATTGTTTATAATAATAAAAGAGCGAAACGAGAAGAAGCAAACTCTGCTCAAAGTTGTTGTCGTTGTTGTGAAAGGTAACTATGATCTGTGTATGTAACTGAGATGCAATTTCGTTTATGGCTCTCTAGAGATTTACGCTATTGTTGTTATTGTTGTTGTTCTTGTTGTTACTGTTGTTACTGTTAGATAAAGATTCAACCAATTGTTCCATGTGACGCGAATTGTTTGTTTCCTTTTCCGATGCTGTTACGCATAACTTATGCGATATATTTACACGCGAACTTTTCGTTGTGTACTTGATTTTATTCCTCTAAAGCATATTATTCGACCATGTTTGCTTCGAAGAGATTATTCGGTCGTCGTTGTTTCGCTGTTGTTCTATCTTAAAGTTGCGTATTAAATGCGTTTATATTTTCATTTTCATTCACTTAAGTTTTCTTCTTCTTCTTCTTTTTTATTGCATTAGTATAAATTATATATATATATATATAAATATGTGATAGTGTTTGGCATCTCGTTTTTAGCGTCACCAAAGCGACTATATAATCATAATATTATTCGGCATTTTGTTGCTGCCCTAAGATGCTCATAAGATCGTAAATATTAGCAACAAATTACATCATAAAATCATTTGATTCGATTTGTTGACTGACGTTTTTTTAGTTTATGATACCAATAGTTACGATTTGCTTTCTTTTTGCTATTTTTTTTTTTTTTTCACTTTCTGTCTGAATGGGTTATGAGTTGCGGAATGATATAAAATTAATTTTTGTTTTCTTCAAATTATTCCATTTGATCGCAAAAGTTCTTTAATGGTTAGAAGAAATTTTACAAAAAAAAAAAAAATTCCATTTTGAAAATAAACAAAAAGAGAGAAAAAGAAAGGAAAAAAATGGTTTCCAACTCTTCTAAATTAAACTCAAATACATTTGCAGGCTAAATTACTCGGTTTGGTTGAAGTTTACATATTTGTACCCCATTGCATTAAAAACGAACAAGAGCTTAAATCGATTTCAATCATCTCATTATTCATATCTAAGCTGTAGTAAGCAAAACAATTGCTGTTGGGCAAAAGAGAGGCAAGAAAATTTAATTCGATCTTAACTGAAATGAAAAAAGAAGCTCATAACACTCTATAACATTAACTGGGCATGGTTAATTTTTTCTATTTTCAGTAGAAAAATAGAAATTTTTATGGTGTATGCGTTGCATTTTAAGAGTAAGAAGCAAAAAGTACGGAAAGGAAAGGTGTTCACAGTTTTTGTTGCATAGGCGTGTGAATGTTGCACGCGTGCCCTTCGATCGGTTTACGCAATTTTCAATTTGTTGGAACAGGAGATTCTTTACAACAAGCATTACACAGACGGACAGACGGACGGATGCTGATCACACTTTGTGAGGTCTCTGCAGTTTCCTTCTGGGCGTTGCAAACGCTTTGCCAAAATAACTATATCGCTCATCTCTCGATGATAGATATAAAAATCCACAGGTGAGCAACTGTTTTCCTCTACAGGCTAACCTCAAAAGAAAGGCCCGAGTAACATTAAAAATTTGAATTTCCCTTCTCTTTAAATCACTCAGTGTATGACTTAATGAATGACAAAAAAAAAAAAAAACACTTAAGCACATTTTACATTTGACAGCTGGACAGATGAACCGCAAGTGGAAGCAAATACAATCTGTTGAAATTAGTTGCCCATGCCTGGGGTTACTTTCTAAATAATATCTCGATATATTTGTACAAGAATTTCACGGACGCGTGTTCGTGTAAGTGAAAATGTGACTAGTTTTACTTATATCTCTGACTCTACACAGCAGTAGCAGTCCTATCCTATGATAGCCTCTTGATGACTGAATGCACCTGTCCTTTGCCTTCATAGGTATACTAAATGGCTTATTACATAAAATCCTGACCGCAATGCCTCGATCATATTTCATTTGTTTTTGCATATTTTTTTTTTCTTTTTGTTACATCAACAACACCAGGAAGAAGGACAATACAAAAAAATATATATGAAATTTTTAAGTTCAAAACTGATGATCTACTTCATGAATTTGGTTAACACAGGCACCAAAATATTGAAAACTTTATATATGTAAAAGAAAATAAATTTTTAATGCTTGTATATGCGCGTGATGTTTATCGGTGTCCGGCGGCCATTAGCAATTCCTGCCGTTGTGTGGTACGTCAATATAAAATAAATGAAAAAACATTTTTATAATGCTTTATATAGATTCGATCTGATTACATAAAAATTCACCTTAAAATGGATATTTTTTTTTCGTATTTTCTTTTTTATTATTTAAAAAACAATGCCTGTTACTGCATCTCATGATTTAATATCTTGCAGCTGATTGGTAGCTTTCTCGAAACAGATACAAATACACATCATGTATAGAGCATTGCGTGCCTAATCTGTACCGGTTTTCCTTCCATCAACTTTTATATTTCTTAATGCTACATTTGCGCGCATGTGTGTGTATGCGTGAATGTATGTGCATTCAAGAGGCTCATAAATGTGTTGCATGTTAAAAGTCGGCTTCTCGTGATCTGAGAAGCGGTGCGGGCACAACCTACAAACCTCGCTATTGCATATGTACATTAAAATGGTTGTGGCGGCCATTAAAATATCATTTACTAGGCATTCATGCCAACAACTTGCTTGTGTTTATGACTCTTCAACTATATGAGTCCTCTTATATCTAAAAAGGCTAACTAATCACGCATCTACAACATGTCTCTACAAAGTGTGATGTTTTTTTTTTTTTTTTTAAGTAATAGTCGCGTCTGCGTCAAGGAAACTAAAGGCAAAGTGTAAGCTTAAAAATTTATTTAACGAGTTGAAGTAAGATAAATAATAAAAAAAAAAAAACAAAAACGCGTGCAAAAACATAGACATGCGATTTCACCTTTTTTTTTTTTGTTTTTCTTATTTTTCATGCATTTTTCTTTTAATTATTTAAAAAACTCGTACCGCTTGGAGCCAGTAAATCTTCTAAATTCACGGTTGGTTCATTTGGGATCGATTCACTCTGCACGTAGATGCCTTTAATAATAAAATTAAATTTATTAATATAAAATTAAAGATTCTTTTTTTTTTTTTTTTTTTTTTTTTTTTTTTCTTTTTGTATTTTATTTATATAGAAGACGTGTAATATATTTAAATGAATGAATGCAAAGCATTCGAATTTCTTTTTCCATTAAAAGAATAAGTAAACGACACTGAATTTCAAGGTATAAGTATAGTAAAAATAAGTGATAGTCGAGCTAGGCCGATTACTAGATACCTTACACGACATTGTCTAAACACCCTACCGCATTGTCTACCATTACGGAAATGCGTATTCAAAAATTAGTCCTCTTTGCAAATAAACGCTTATTTCCCGTAAGAATGTTCGGGCCCAAGAGGTTCAAATATTGAGGTGCGGGTTCAAAATTCATTACAATTAATTTTTATATTAAATTATTGTTATGAAAGAATTTTCATAATAAATTTTTCAAACTTGGACTTTTCTACCCTAGAAAACCCAAAAAGTTTTCATGAAAACCCTTATATAGGATAGGATCTAAAACTAGGCGCCGGTGGTCCAAATTTCGTTAAAGTTAATTTTCATATCAAATTACTATTATGCGTTAATTTTCATCATACCGTATTAAAATTTAGACTTTTCTGCCCTATAAAAGATCAATTCGTGAAAATTTTTATATAAAATGGGATCCTAAAAAAAATGGGCGGGTTGGTACAGTTAATTTTTTTTATCTTAAATTAATATTATGATCTCATTTTCATCGTGAAGCATTGAAAATTAGACCTTTTTGTCATGTGAATTTCAATTTTCGCTATATGAGGGGGGAATTCAAAAAATTGCCCCCAGCGATCCAATTTGGAATGCCGAAATACTATTACTTGGCTTACACTTATGTCGAGAAATTTTAAAAATTGAAATTTTTCTCTTATTACGACTTTTGAAAATAGGGCGTTAAATGGGGCGTGGTCAATAGTGTTTGTCCTTGAGTCAAACAACGTCAGTTTACCAAATTTCATCAAAATATTTGAAAAATTGCGATCAGTAGCTTGAACACAAATGTATATGGACAGATATCAGACCGTCAGACCGACAGAATCATTTTTCGAACTCATCAGTATAATAAAAGGTGGCCATGTTACATACATTTTCACAAAATACAATCTGTACCACAAGTGGTATAGTAAGAGTATAACTACTTGTAGATATTTCAAGATGACGACAATCGCCGCAAAAGGACTTCGTTCAGAGATACTTTTAATCATAGAGTTCATTTCCTTTGTCTAAGTAAATTGCAGTAATAATGATAATAATCATACATATATTGAATGACAAGTGGATGCACATAAAACAAACAGTGGAACTTTTTGCTTTTGCAAATTTTATAAGTCCTCTCATCTACATTCCACGAACGCCCCCGTTAGTGGCAGCCTTTTTCAATCGCATTTTGGTGAGCTTGACTTACGGCAGTAACTGGTGAGGAAATCTTCAATCAAAAGCTTAATTCCTGATCTATGGTGATTCATAGTAAGCCTATGTCCCGTTTATAAACTTAACAGATTATCCTAGAAATCATTCCGTTTGGTTTCTATCTTCGCCAAAATCGGTTAAATACAATTTGTTACTTTTGCTTATCAGGCGGCAGCTTGGACAATGCATTTACCCGCACTTTAGTTTGGCGCAGAGGAAGTTCCTGCACAAAGACATAAATGAGATAAACGCTGCTGTTGGGCAAAGCCCTTGCTTAGTTTGAAGTTTTTTCTGCCTCTGAGCATCTACTTGTCATTTTTTAACTGCATCGAGTCGGAATAATTTCTATCGACCAAAAAAAAGCTACAACTAACATTGGTAAGTTTTTAAGAGGGGATTTGAATAGAAGGGTTGACAGATAGTAGGAGACTCGTTCTCTTTCTCGTGCTTTTTCTCTCCCTCCTACAGTCTCTCTCCTTCCTTCCCGCTGCCTGTCTCCCTCCTTTTTATTGCCGTTATCTATACCTTAACTCTTTGCACACCAAAACTTTTTTTACTTACACATAACTCTTTAAGTAATTTGTAGCAAGAGCATACAAAGTGATCCCCATATTACGACCCATTTAGAATTTGAGAGAAAGAAAACAATTACTTATTAATTATTTGTGTGACTCGAAGTTCTAATACAAGTAAATAATACAATGCCGAGATAGGAGTGAAAGGGGTTAACAAAAATTTAGAAAAAAAAGGAACGAGAAAAATGTAATTTCGATAATCCACAATACTGGATGGTTTTTCACTTTCCATGTTAGCAGAAGATCCCCTATAGACTATACGAACAAGATGATATCGTTGCATGTGTTGTAGCTTGCGAGTAACACGCATAAACTTCAACTTTTTTGGCATAAGGGTATATTGAATTTGTGTGGATGTATGCAACACCCGAAAGGACTTTAGTTAAATGCACTTTTCATTATACCAACCGATTCTGAATCACCTTTTGCATCGATCTAAGCTTACCTGTTCGTCTGTCCGTCTGTCTGTCTTGTTTTCTTGTGTTCAACTTGCGGAGCGGATTTTCTGGGATATTTTAAGGGACTTTGGCATATCGACGTGTTTTGGCCCAAGGATGAACGCTATTTAAAATTATTTGGATCAAACCACTTCCCATATAAAATCTTATTCTGCAAAGTTGTCATATAAATAATTGTATTAAGCAAAATAATGTAGGGTATTTAATGGTGGACCGCATCCCGCTATAGTGCTTTCACTGGTTTGCTTTTAAAAAAAGAGATGTTTGTAAGTTCATACCGCTCTTCGGTCGATTTGGCCCAAATCTACGCAAACGAATAGACAGACGTACGATTACGACTAAATCTATTGAGAATTTGATTCCGATCAAGAACAAAGACTCTGTAGAATTTCTTTCCCTCATTGAAACTTTTAAAAAGCTATTCAAAATTGATGCCCACTAACTGTTACATAATAACCGTTACATAATGAACTCATTTTGTGCATGAGAGAGAAAAGTTCACTTTAAACACTTCTATCTTTTAGTGTAGCATTTTTACTACTCAAGCATAGGTGAATGTTGTTTTCATGCTTATCTCGATCTTAAATGTTATTTAAGTTTTCATTAAATTTATGATTTCTTAAATTAATTACAACTTAATGTCTTAAAATAGAGTTTCATTTTTGCGAAATGTTATCTAATAGGGTTAAGTTAGGTTAAATAAAAGGAGAAACAAAAAAAAAAAAAAGAAAAAAAGAAAACAAAAAATAAAACGATTAAAAGGACGGTGAGATGCGACACGTTAACCTTGTAAACTATTCAAATAAAATAGTGGGATACAATGTTTATTCACTAGAGTGAGGAGATGCAGATTTACAATATTCAAGTCATCCAATAAAGTGAAAAGTCAACGCGTTATATATATATATATATAGATATATGTATATGCATGTGCATAAAATCATCATAAAATCGCAGAGTACCGACCGGTAAATAAATTGTAAATCTCTATGAAAACGCACCCAAACACACACACACATACACACACACACACACACACACACACACAATTTAAAAGCCTTCATGAAATATATACGAAAAAAAAAGGTGATTTATGGAGGGCATTATGGAGTGAGAAAGAGAAGAGAGTAAGGTAAGGAGAGACAGAGAGAAAGAGGGAGAGAAATATGTAAAAACAATATGGGTTTGAAATGGGTCTGCATTTAGATGTGCGTTCGTGTTGCGTACATGCGTGCGTGAGATTATGCCACAGAGTGCTAGAGTGCGAGAGGGAGAGCGGGCGATATGTCGACAACTCATACTTGTGCTTGTTAATTACCTAATAATATTTGTTGTTTGTTGAAGCGCGTGTAAATTCTGTGGTTAAATAAAGGTTATGTGAGAGAGCGCACGTTACCTTTAAATAATATTTCTTAACAAATAAATAAAATAATAACAATTATCATAAAAATAAGTTTACGATGGGAATTTAACTAACGACAATCACAAATTAAATGGTATCTGCAGTCTACTAACTATACACATTGCGTATGTATTATGTATGTACGCATATATAACGTACGTCTAAATAATTTATTTATGACATTTAAGTCATCAGCTGTGAAATTTTGTTAAATTTAAAAATTGTTTGATTCTTAATTAATTACTTTAGTAAACGTAAAAATTATATGATTCTTTATTAACGACCTTAGATTTCCAAGAAAGCCTTTTCTTTCAATCGTTCAATTAACATTCAATTGAATTGATTTCACATTACATTTAAGATCAACGACAACAACAACAAGAACAAAAAGCACGAGTAAGACAATGTTTTCGATTAACGAAATTTCGTCCATAATTTTTGCGTTATGCTTATGATGAATTACAGGGCAGTTATTGATGATTAATACTCTTTGCTATAATGTCATAGCTTAAGCTTTAGATCCCCATCTCTTCTTAACTCTTTACTAACGACTTTTAATACGAGTTTGTTTAAAAAGAAAACCATCGCACAAACTTATTTCACATTTTGTCCTCGTTTTTAACATTTTGGTCTCGTGTTGCCATTTTTAGCATTTTAATCTCCTTTTTGACATAAATTAACATCTCTGTTTTTACGCGTTAATAAATGATGAAAACTCGTTGCATTTTTAACGGTTTTTTTTTTTTGCGAAACACATAAAGAAATTGTTGTGAGCGAGTTAACTGTAAGTTGGTAGAATCAAATCAAATTCAATGGAAAAGTGAAAATATCACAAAATGTCTGAAAAACGAAATTGAGAAAAAAGCAAAAAAAAAAAGATTAAAAATTTTTAATCGATAAAAGAAAAGTTCAGCTTTCAGAAAATTCATGCAGCTATGAATAATTTCAATATTTCAAAATCAAAGGTTAGGTATAACTGGGCCTATTCTAATTTTGATGTTTCCTCTCAGGTTCATCGTTTGTCATCATCAAGTTTATCACTTATTATCTAATTTATTTTTTATTATCATTATTATTATATTATTATTTATTGTTTGTTATGATTTTATTCGACTCAAGTTTGCTTATTACTGTTTACTTTGAATTTTGTTGTTGCTCTTCATCAATGATCTTCGCTAGAATTGCATTGTGTAAGCATTAAAGCTTAAGAGAATATAACTGAACGTATATTACAGCTATTCATATGTCAATGGCTGTAAGTCTTGTTCTCTTTTATTTGTTTTAATAACTTTTACTAAGTGTGCGGGCAATTCGGAAGCCATGTTAGTAAGGAATAACAGGGAACTCAATTCAAATACAATCTGTTCACACCGAGCTTTTGGACGCTCTAAACTTGGTTATTGCCGTTGTTGTTGTTGTTGTTGTTGTTGTTTATAAACGTCAAACCCTAAGAAGAAGAAGAAGAAAAAGAAGTTCTAAGAAAGTAATTTTCTTATATAGAGTAAAATTGACACATACTTCCGAGAATGATTTCGTTTCTTATGTTACCCGCTTCTTTGGCGTAACCTTGAAGCAATTTTTAAAAACTTACACTACACTTCCTACAAAGTATATGCACTCTGTCGCGAACGGGTGAGATCGATAGATTTAATCTTCCCGCGGCCCCACAAGTTGTTGCTTGCCGGGTTATATCAATTATCACCTTTATTTTGCCTTCATCAGTGGTGTACCTTTAATGGAACGATATTTTATAGATCAATTTTGGCATTGGCTTTCTGCCAACGCATGTTCTCCATTTTTTTCTTCCCTGAATTGCATTTTTATATGCACTTCGGCAGCGAGAATGTAGGAGAAGAGAAGCCGATTTATGTCTCGCGATTTCGTGTAAACTGGACGGCAATTTTACAATTGAAAGATTTTCTATTCGATAGCAACGAAAGTGTATAGTTTGTCAGCAACCGTAAGCTCAACGCTCTTTACACGAAATCTGTAAGCCACAACTGTCGAGAACGATTCCATGGTCACTAATTTCAACTTTCCATACTTGATTGGGCGCTAAATAAAAAATCGCATTTGCATAAAGTTAAACTAACTTTTCAGCAAACAACTCCCACTGCTGTTCAATTAAACAACAATGTTGTGCTACTTTTATGTCCAATAAATTTTCACAGATTTCAGTCTGACTGAATGGCAATGAATTTTTTGTAAAATAAAATTCTGTTAATTTTTCGGATTCTTTTTACAAAATCCATTCAAACGTCGTTGCATTGCTTCTCATGTCAAAATCTTCATCTTAATTATATTTTTGTTACATCCATTGTATAACCATAGCTGCATATAAAGGAAGGGATTGGTTACACAATACAGCCACTTTCATGTAAGTTACTCTAAGAGATAAATTTATAAGCTCGGAATTTTGCTTGATTGCCTTAGCTTTACCATCTAATCTAAGAAATACTCAAGGTTTTAAAAAAAAGTTCATAGCGTTTTTTCTCACCGCATCTCACAAAATATTTTTCTTAGATTTTTATAAAAAACATTTTGTCATTAGGCCGTCGTTGCAAAAGCTCTTGAAGGCAGCTCAAAACTGTTAAGAGAGCTTACGTTGCTGAGAGCAAAGTAAGTGGTAAGTGGTGGGAAAGTCCCGGTTATACCCAACCCAACTTTTTAAATTTTTACGACGCTTTTCTATATGAATTAATGCTGGACTGTCCGGTCGATTGCGCGTTCTATCTTTTAGTGAACATTTACCCATTCATCGAAAGATGCATAAATGCAAAGTAATTGGCGTGCAAGTTGCCCATTAATTCCCTACATTTGAACCGAGTGCGCGTTTTGGCAGCACTAGTTGTTGATAGTAAAAGAGAAAATCAACCATTGAGCCAAGTTGGAGACAACCAAGATAAACGATTGCCTTCCAATCTCGCTAACCACAAAACATTAACACTTAGGTAGCAATATTTTTTCATTCATATTTTTTGCACTGCATCTGTGACCCAGTTTTCATCCTCAGTCATTTGATGTAAATTCGGTGCAAGAAATTTTTTGCTGTTACTTTATGTAACATGCAATTATTGAGTTCCTGTTTGTGTGCAACGTAATGCAAATATTTTGAAAGGTCAAGGTTTAATTCCGTAGCGTTGCTTTAAGATGAGAAGAGTTTCGCTCTTTTATGAAAAATTTGAACGGCTTGGTCAACGGCTTTCGGGCAGAACTCGATGTGTTGGAAGCATTAAAGTTTTTAAAATGGAAGCGAGGAAGCGATAAGTTTCTTTCTGTTGACGTTGATGCGAGTATTTTTCTCATTAGCCATGTTTTGCGGAATGTTGGCTCACTTCCGACTGAATTGTCATCATTTCTTTTTTTTTTCAATTATCCCTCATACTCGCTATAATACAGTTTCGCCCAGTTAGTATTACTCCTCCTACATATCTATTGCGAATAAAGGCAAGAACTTTTGCCTGAATTTGTTATATATAGGTTGACTGGTAATTCCAGTAGAAGTCCAGTAAATCCCGGACACAAAATTTTAGCTAAACAATGGTTTCGCCCAATTGTTTATTGCTTTTATTTACTTCACTTGCTTTTTTTGTGCAGACGCCGGCGAAAGAGAGAGGGAGAGGAGTGTAGGTTGCTTACTTTTGGCGGCTGGAATTACGTTGGAATCGTGCTCCTAAACATGGTGGAGATACAATAAACGAGAGCACACTCACTTGCCATTCAACTTGTGTCTGTATATATCCTGTACATATGTACAGCTCTTTCGACCTATCATCCCCCGATCAAAGTTAATCTGAAACTTTTCTCACTCGCACGTAGCTAATGCAACTCTGTTGAAGCGAAGTGATATTTAAAAAAAAAAAATTTCTATCTAGAAATAATCGTAAATTTTGCGTTCCTTCTTAGTGTTCCTTATAAGTGAATAGAAGATTTCAATAAATTGAATATATATATAAAATAAAAAAAAAAAAACAAAAAAAAAGAAAGAGAAAGAGAAAACGATTAATTATAAAAAAGTTTTATTTTTTAATCCCAAAGCGACAAATCATTGAAATATAATCAAATCAAAAAAATTGATTTTTTACACAAACATCAAAAACAGCAATAAATTATATTTTTTGACAGTTTTTTCTTTTTCTTATAAAATTTTTGTAGGTATGCATAGTTACGTATCTCGCTTTATATATATATACATATATATATATATGTATATATATATATATATACACATATATGTGTAGCATGAAACTTTATATGTCAATTTTAATGACACCCTATCACATGTTATTTGAACTGAAGGAATTTTTATGTTAAACTACATACATACGTTAGAAGAGAAATCCACACACACTACATATAACGATTGAAAACTACCCTTCGGCTATTGATATATATTTAAACAACATACTGACACATCACACAGACACACAAACACAAACAATTTTTATTTAATCTTTGTCACACACACACACACAAGAACAACTCCATACTTGTTTGCCTTTGCGTTACCTAAAGTTGGTGTGTGTGTGTATATATATATATATATATGTGTGGTTTTGTGCAAATGTTTGCAATTGTTCGATATTTTACAAATGTTTAAATAAACGATTTATTTAAGATAAGCGATGGTTTGGTTTAAGTAATGACAGGAAAATGGCCAAACATACACATTCACACTATTAGTTTTTATCAATTGCGTTGATATCTATCTGTCTATATATATATATATATATGCGTGTAAGTATATATATGAGGTGAGGATATACTCATTTCAGTACAATTCCAACTTCATGGTACTTTCTTGCACGCACTACAAGGGGTGTACTTGGCATGTATAGCATAGAAATATTTGTCGTAAATTTTATAAATTCTATGCGGGAGAAGGGTCCAGGTACGGATTGTAGCCGGATTTAAATGACGCATTGACAAAAATTGCGATCATATTTGTATAACGGATTAAAAGAAGTTCGAATAACAAAATGAGGCAGATGAGATGTTGCCACCTTAGGCTGGATACAAACGAAAAGGCCGCCATTTGAATAGGAAAAACTTCACGGATCTCGAATTTTCATTTGCGAACGGTTTATCGATCGATATGACAGTTAATTGTTTGAGTGATCTCATCATTTAAATGATGAGAAATCGCCACGAAGTTTTTCCTTAAGCTAATGTATGCTTATAAACCAAAACCTCGGCTTGCGTGAACTCTATGTTCGTTTCCCTACTGCTCCTAAAAGTTAAGATGGAAAGGAAAGCAAAAAGATGAGAGAGAAAAGGAAAGGAAAAAAAAGTGATTATATGTAAGATTTGAAGAGGGTTTACCTGCTTGCAAGCAATGTCCCACAATATTTTAAATTTTAAAACTTTTGCAACAAACTAAATGTTGGACTTGTATGCGCGACGGTATGCCTCGACTTGCGGGGAATTATAAAAAGTCTTTGTGATTTTTATATATATTCTATATATGCATTTACCTAAGTTGTTCAGCCAAGGTACGTCAATCATAATACCAGTTATTACATACTGCTATTATAGTTTAATGATCAATAAATTGAATGAATAAAATTTCAAATGCTTGTTAATCTCTAATGTTCTGGGTTTTCGTTGAGATATAATCTCAGCCTTTCTTTCGTTGCGAATTTGATTGCGAAACATGAAATGCTTAGGATATCGATTTTGTTATCGTCCATTATCGCCCGAAGTTTCTTTGTGTTTTCAATGCAAATCCACAAAAGAACTTTGCTAAGCTTATTACGCCAACAACAACGACAACAACGTGTTAAAACATACATAGCATACTTTTGTATATGAATATGTTTTTCATGCGGCACGCTTGGAATGCAAAAGTAATGCATGTGAATGAATGTAAAAATTAATACTAATGTTAAGTAAAACGGTAACGTGTAACGTGTAACGTGTTTTCAAATTAAAAATTTGATAAGCAAAGAAAAATTGGATAAATTCGGAATTTTTATTAATCTAATCATAAAGGGGGCGAAAAAAAACCTCTAAATAACGTTTGCGGCCTTCACACCTTTACCGGCAATATCTTATAGTTAACCACTTCGGCACATAAGCATTAATATTAATAATTATTTAATTATTTTTGCCTTTATATAATGCATGCACTTGTGAATAGGAAAATTATTTAAATTTTTCCTTTTTTTTTCTTTGCCTTCGTTTTGTTTTGCTTCCTTTTTTTTTTTGCTGTGCAAAACACACCTCAACAATAACAATATTGATCGCTTGGATAACACCGTAAAACCACCAATAAATGTTAATTGCCATTCATCAGATATTATTTATAGGCTTAATGAGCTATAAATACGCATACGGATACGCTACACATAAGGACGCACATTTGTTTAACTCAACATGATACGTGTATTAAATATCAACAGGGCACACTTTGTAATAACTAGAATTATATGTAGATGTGTTTACATGTATGTATTTGTAAAACACACACACACATACAAAATGAGAGCGGTGGAAGAAGTGTGTGTGTGTGTGTTTGTGTGGGGTAACGTCTGAGTATATAAGCGCCGTGGATGACGTATTGTGCATGCTACCGGTACAGGCTAACATCATAGTAAAGAAAAAAGACCCACACAGGCATTTCTACAGATGTCTCCAGACGCATTGTCGTGAAGCCTTAACTCCACGGTGTCCGGCGGCATACGAAGTTTGAAAGGGCACGCGCGATTAGTCCCCGAGTGCCAGCGGAGACAAGTGTAGAAGCGTGTCATCTTCGCCCTGGTGATGGCGAGACCTATCGAAAACCCCCGTCTATCTTTGGATCAGACACCCGGTTGCAAGGCGACTCCACACCGAGCAAAAGCTCTTCCCGCGATTTGGGCCAATCACAGCCAATAGGATACTCCTGCAAAGGGTCGTTCGCGCTGCCAGGTGTAAGCTGAAAAATAGCTTCGGGGTCTCCTGACACCCGGTATGAGCTAGAACTACGTGTACATATATGCATATAAAAAATAATTACTATAAATATTTCTTCTTCGTCACATTCAAAATGTCGGCATCGTCAGAGCATAAACGCAACACAATTTTGGCAACTAAACTTTTGTAAAAGGTGCGAAAACCTTATTCGCGATATAGCAACAGTATGCCGCTGAGTGCCGATTTGTATTTTATAACACCCGGTTGTGACTGCGGACATTGTACAAACGACATTTGGCGACGGTAGACCGACAATAAATATTCGAAAGAATTTTTTCAAGTGGTTATCAGATGCTGACGACGATATAATGATCTTGCGATAGAAAAAGACCGCTAAGGCCCGTTGTATTTAACATATCCCTCAGCAACATCATAGAACGACACATAGACGTCGCTGCAATTTACAAATCCATATAATTTGTAGATAGTACCAACCTTCAAACTAAATATGTCACAATTTCGAAATAAACTACCGATCATTAGTTTACAAGTTACGGTTGTTTAAGTGGCGCTACATTTGCTTTTGTAAGACAACGGAAAAATCTAAACGACATACGCCTATATCACCGATTGCGTGTGCATGTACGTGCGTGTGTTTTCCTTTTGTTTCTATATACATACATACATACATATTTATGCAGTCGATCTTCATACTAATACTTACATACATTAATGTAAAGCTTTTAAGAAGAAATAGAAATATGAAAGATATTACAAAAGGAAGATCATATAAGAAATCGTTTCGATTGTCCTGCCCACACATTGTGTGGCAAAGTAAAATTTTCACCAATTCCAACCAAGTTTTAAAGACTATATAGATAGGCCATGATATCGACATTAATTAAGCATTTGTTATATTTCGCACTGGAAGCTTACTCCATTCGTCATCTTGAACTTATACGCAACCAAGTTTAAAAACTATAGAGACGGGCCATGAAAGCGACATTAATTAAGCAATTGTTATAATTCGCACTGGAAACTTACTCCATTCTTCGCCTTGAACTCATACGCATGAAGACAAATTGTAGTGATAGCAAATCTGCTATTAAAACGATCGAAAGAATACAAACAAAAAATTCATTTTTTTCCATTCACTATCCAGAAATAAAGGACAAATACTTTTATATTTTCATTTGTTACGCATTACAGAACGAGCGGGAGATATATGTATGGCATTAATTATGAAAAATTCTTTTTGTAATCTGCATAATAAATCGCTTATGTACGACTTCCCCATTGAGTTGCTTTAGCGAAAGATTGTCATCATTAGCCAATAACAACAACATGCGCAGAACTTTTTTCAGAACACCAGTCTCTTACTTAACAAATCCATTCCATTATGATAAGGTCATCATTACGTGTGAAGATCTGAAAAACTAACGTAAGCCTTACTAACTGGACAATATTCGTAGCGAATAGTTATTAGCACTCCAATGGTCGAGTTAATCTGCTATTAGAGTCTGGAAGTCATAGTCAAGTCAAGTTATAAAAAAATGCTTAATTTTTTGTATCTGGGTTTATGAAAGCAAACGTTTCATCTTCAATTTTAATAACTCGGTAAATTCCAACAGGCAGACAGAGTATCGAGCACACATCGAATCATTTGGATAAACTGATGGACGGATGCAAATGAAAAATCATTTTATATGTGAAGAAGGAAACACAAAAAAATCGAAATCCATTTTTTTGTTTTTTTTTTTATTTAATATTAGAAAGTAACAGAAATCTGATATCTTGCATTGCGTTAATAGAAAACAGTCGGTTAGAGCGAGACAGGAATTGATTAAAAAATCACTGAACTTCTGCTTTAAGAAAAGTTTGTTTTTGTGTCTAAGCCAAGTTTTTGGGTCGATTGCGTGTTTGATTTAAAATGATTTCTTCTAACTTCGCTTCGCTTCGCTTTGTCTTTGATGTAATAAATCTTTGGAATTCTAAACTTTATGACACTAAAGAGATATGCAGCACGAGTGAGGCTAATGATGTCCATAAAATCATTTTGTATTGACATTAGCGCACCAGAGACTTGAAGAATAAATAAATAAAAATATCGACAATCGAATAAAATGCTGCTGCGAAAAGCCATAACCAACCGCCTACGGGTGTATATATATATATATATATGTGTGTGTGTATGGCTTTTCTTATAACAAAAACGTAAAGTTTCTTTCAAAGGCTTAGCTTAGCTTAGCTTAGCTTAGCTTTGTTTGTCTTAATTATGAATAATAAAAAAAAATTTGACAAATCTCAAGTTGTGCTTCTTCGATGTCTTTTCGCCGTAAAATTCTTTTATGCTCCGACGAAACGTTAAAAGCGCCCACTGCTTATTTTATTTAGTAGCGCAAAATTTAAAGATCTAGAAATTCGTCTGACCATGGCTTCCATAAGTTAGTTAAAGATTCATTTCAAAGATTGTGTTGTCCATTAAAAATGATCATAACGCGCAATGTAACGTTAAAATTGATTAAGAAAAGAAAGAAGAAAATAAAAGCTTACCAGGCTTGGGTTGCGATGGATAAGACGGTTTTTTCATCCAGTCGTAATACTGATTTTTAATAGGCGACGTACGGTTATTATTGTTATTATTGTTGTTACTATTATTATTATTATTATTGTTGTTGTTGTTCAACGCACTGTTGTTATTGTTAATAACCGTTGGACTATTGTTTAAGTGATGACCAGCCGTTTGATGTGGCGACGATGAGCTGGTTGGTGCTCCTGGGCTGGAAATTTCACTTCCACTCACCGTAATCGGAGGTGAGGGTAGACCTTCGGGAAGATGTTGCGATTGCTGTTGCTGCTGCTGCTGCTGTTGTTGCTGCTGCTGCTGTTGCTGTTGCTGCTGTTCAGCTGTGAGCCCAGCAATAGTTTCATTAAGTTGTGTATTAGCCGAAGAGGGACCAGCTGAAGCAGTACTACTAATACTGCCGGAACTAAGAGAACTAGCAGAACCACCACCACCACCACCACTGGCAATCCCAACGCCAGCAACACTCCCCAAATGATGCTGTTGCATTAATTGATGCGTGGCACTAGCATTTTGAGTGAAATTCTCAACCGACGACGGAGAATGCCATTCGGAATTCGCGACCGGACCTGAATGGAACATTGTATGATTATAGTACATCGGATGATGGGCGGCATGCGAGGTCTCCATATCACTCAGATATTGATGATTAGGTGGTGCATGATAATTGGAGGCCCATTGCCATTGGCCGGGATACGCCAAATTGGTGGGATTATGTTTTTGCGAATATTGATAGTAGGAAACCATGATGAGAATGTGAGAAGTTTAACTAAAAATTTATTACAATGAACTTTGTCCAAAAAAGTTTTTTTATTTTTCTTCTTCTTTTTTTTTTTTTTTTTTTTTTTTTTTTTTTTTTTTTTTATTTTTCTTAATTTTTTATATCTTTTGTTTTCATTGCGGCGATGCACAAACGTTTATTAGCGTTTAACGTACAATAAAATACTGAAACTAGAGATGATTCAGTGAATGCTTGTCAACTTTTCCATATATCGGATCGGTATTTTTTCTTTTGTTTTTGTTGTGAATTAAAAATGCCGTAACCGTAGCATAGTAGAGTACTTGCCTACAACCTGTCTCTTATACACATCTAGATGTGTATAAGAGACAGTCTCCCTCTCTCTCTCTCTCTCTGTGTTTCTTTCTTTCTCTCGCTCTCTTTTAATCCTCTCTTTCGAATGGAATCAATTTAAGACCACTTTAGTTACTGAGAAGTAATTAAAGACTTTATTTAGTTCACAATAGTTATTTACAAAAACAATTGCATTATAATGAATTATTATTGCTTCACAATTGCTTCGTCCCGTTATGCTAAAGATGCGGAGGCAAACAAACTCGAGAAATTCGATTACACTGATTAAGTTTATGGAGTTTATTGGGCTGCAAATTTATTATTATTTTTATTTTGATTGTTTAACTCGTAAATATTTATATTACAAGAGAAGACACTGTGTCTTCATTTCTTTCTTTTTTTTTTTTTTTTATTTTTCTTAATTTTTTATATCTTTTGTTTTCATTGCGGCGATGCACAAACGTTTATTAGCGTTTAACGTACAATAAAATACTGAAACTAGAGATGATTCAGTGAATGCTTGTCAACTTTTCCATATATCGGATCGGTATTTTTTCTTTTGTTTTTGTTGTGAATTAAAAATGCCGTAACCGTAGCATAGTAGAGTACTTGCCTACAACTACGCACTGAATCGAATGTTAATACAAATGAATTTGTTAGCTGCACACTTTCGAGCAACGATAACAACGTCCTTATCTCACAAACGTTCCAAGAGCGAATATTATATTTAAATGTATATATATATATGTAGAGATATGGGTTAGAAAGAGTGGAGAAATTTATTGCCAGCTCTGCTACTCTTGTAGCTGCGTACTACAACCCTGTATTGGCAACGCCTTTAAATGGCTGCTGTTGGTTTAATTTCAAGATGGCTTGCATTTTAAACAATTTCCTATTGAATGCAGAAACTCGCTCTCTCTTTCTTTCCGTCTTTCTGTCTTTCTTTCTTTTCTTTCCTTCTTGCTTTTTAACTAAAAATATTTTAGTGGACTTGTATTCATATACTTATATATATATATATATGCTTATATAGATAACTCCACCTTTTTTTTTTTTTTTGTACCTTTAAAATAGTTCGGGGTTTGGGTTAATAACGGAGGTGCTTCGTATTCTTTACATTTCAGTTTTTTAAAATTTGAAAATATACTTAGATGCAGCACATATGCGCATACGTATGCATCTATAAGGACGTCATACCGTGTCCGTAATATATCGCATGCAAAGGTATTAAGGCGTGTTTAACCATCAGTCACGTTGCAAAATTTTACATTTTCAAATCATTTATATATATATTTTTTTTTTGCTTTTTAATTTTTTCATTAGTTAAACATTTGCTTCATTACTCGAGATGGATAATTATTTGCCAGAGAGAGAGCATTGTGTAATTAAGGGTCATAAATGTATACCTAGATGTGTTCGCACGCAAACTTGGTAATGGTTGCATATACACACGCACCTAAGCTGGGGCACATTTCATTCATTCATTCATTGCCATGATCCCATAAATTTCCAAGTTTTATGAAAAATTTTATGCAATTATTAAATTTTTATTATGATTTCTTTCTCTTGCTTTTCTTTTCTCTCTCACACTCAGGCTCTCGCTAGCCCTAGCTAACTATGCGTTGCGTGTGTGGTTTGCGGATTATTATTATATTTTATTATTATTGCACTTTTTTTTTAATAGTCGTCGCTATATAAATGAGATTAGTTTTTTTCTTGTCTTTTTTTTTTTTTTTATTTTTTTTTTAGCTAATATGCGATTAGATTAGTGTATAATTACTTTGTGAAATGCAAAACAAAAAAATTATTAAAAATTGCATTTTAGTTTCACATTTAGATTAATGAAAATTCTTCGATGAAATCTTTTTAAAGTAATCATGTGAACAGTGCTGAGTTCTCACAAGGACTTACCAAAATGGAAAAGAGTTTTTTATATTAACAATCATTTACGATCACTTGGGTAACATTTGATATCTGGTAACTTGTTAAGAGTAAAATTGGAAAAACTTTGTATCTTGCTCTCCCCCATTACTATGGTGTACTGCAGTTAATAAAAAATTAAGTGAATTTGCTTTTGAAAATATCTTTATTTATTCTCCCGAAGCAATTTCAACGCCTTCAAACTACTCTCCCGCCGACCTAATGCACTTGTGCTAACATCAATCGGGGAAATCTTTTGTCTGGATGCCTTTGAATGCTCTCTCCGATCTTTCTCAATCAACTTGAAACTATGTCTCTGGAGCGGTTGAACAGGCAGAAGTCGTGGGATGCTAAATCAGGCAAAAACGGTCGTTGGGGAATTACATGGATCGAGGTTTTGCCAAAATGTTTTCGAAAAATAACGGAAAAAAATTGGTTGTTCTTGGAACCCTAACGAGACTTGAACCGTTAAAAGCACAAGGTTTTTTTTTTTGGAGCACTTGTGGATTAATTCAAACTAAGCCCCCGTTATCAGCACGGTCTCTGATTGTCAATCGATAATTTACGAGCAGCAAATCTTTGATTTCCTTGACAAGCTTTTCGTCGGTTGATGTTAATGGTCAATGTTCGTCTTGAACGCCTTCTCAAGTTTCTTTGAAGTCTTTAAAATATCTTTCTGCCTTTTGTGATATCCTCGACAAATATTCATTTTGCAAACAAAATTTAATGCTCGACAAAAATTTCTTTGCTCCACAAAACGTCGCTCCAAATGCAAATGTATCTCTGCAGCGTGAATGCCATGAAACTCCGCTTAGATGTCACAGACAATACTCACCGACCGATTCACCCATCAAAAAATAGTTTTACTATTTTAGAATACCAGAGATCTTTTTTTTTTGATTACTAACAATAGCTTGTGTTTTAGATGAGGACTTCAGATATGAAACAATAAAGTGTTTTTTTTTATGTTTTTTATTCTCAAGTTCCTTAATTCCCTTTTCTCAAGTGCTATAAAGGATATGTTAAAAAGCAATCAATATTTAAGGCTATCGTTTAATATTCATACATGATGCTCCAGTAAATCGAAACCGTTAAAAGTCTTTCTTATCTCCAAGTGGTATGATATCCGCCATTGCCGAGTTGAGGATTTAGCAAAGGAAGCAGAAGGTTTTAGTCATAAAAGTCTTGTCGAATGTAATTAAAATTGAGAAAGAGGACTAAAAGTTTAAAAAGAGACATCCGATCACCTGTGATCGATCAACTAACTATCTTCATATCCTATGTTAAATTTCAAACAAACTTTAGACTTTTTAGTAAAATGAACAAATCAGAGCAAGCTTCCTAATCAGCGAAGGAAATCTGAAAGAGTTGATTAGTAAATTTTGAAGATTTTTTTATTACTTAAAAATGATTTGAAGTACAACAAGTTTGTGGTCAATGACATTCAAATTAAACTTTTAACGGGAGACTTCGACAGGGACAGCAAAAGTTTTTCTCAAATAATCTGTTAAACAAGAAAAAAGCATTTCTTCGTGTGGGGCTTTCGAGATTGGGTACTGCAATGAAAAGAGTACTTCTTCTAAAGTCCATCACCGGAAGGCTACTTTAAGTTAATTAAGCAAAGTCTACCGTTTTTTCTTTATTATTCAGCTTATTATACCCCCAATAAGAACCGATTAATGTTTCTCGATGGTCGATAAAGGACTCGCTCTTATAAGTAGAGAGTTTACGGCCATGAATAAAGTAAACATTTTTCTTACCATCAAATGGAAAATTTTGCGATCATAAAATTGCTGTTGAGTAACATATTCAAATTACGATCGAACTTGCTCGATATCGGGAACCGGGTCAACTGGTGTAACACTGACATTCTTAAATTCTTATGCAACAATTTTTGATGAGAGCTTATCATGTAACTTTGTTTAAATTATTCCTATTGGGTTTTGTGAGGAAAAGGTGTCACTCTTTCTTTACAAATATGGGCCAAACTATATAGAACTACTCTATGTAAGCTTTACATCGAAGTATGTAATCCAGGTGAAGTTTTCTGGAATTTTAAGTAAATTTTATTTTTATTCTTTATTTCGAAGGAAATTATACCTGAATCCTTATATCCAAAGAGTGAAAAAAGCAAGCCGTAACCATCGTGACTAAGCCAAATATCCAGGGCGTAACGACTTTGGGGGGGTACTAGTTGCGTGGCCTTTTGATTTATTCCAACCAAACTCAAGCATCATGAGGGAAAACTATCAACAACAACTGACGTCATTGAGATGAAAATTTAGTGCAGCATCCAAAAAACAATATGACCTGTTTTTTCAGCTCGACCATCGCATCCCAAATTCCTTTGGGGGAGTGTTAGTAGCATTGAGCTTTGCACCCCACCCTGTTCTGCAGACATTGATTGACGTTTGTTTCAATCGATAATTTATGGCCTTTGTAAGCAATGTCAGGTGTTGGTGAACGATGTCCAACGCAAGTGTCCTTTCGTAGTTAGTCCGAGTCGGTGTCTGTTCGAGTGAATTCGTACGATTTTTTTTTTTTTTTTTTTTAAAGATCTCTGAACACATCACTGACTTACATCACTTTCCCCTTTAGCTTAGTAAATTCTTAATTTTGTTAAACTTGTTTTAAAAAATGTAAGCTGAACTAATCACATAACTATAATACGAACACATCCCAATAGATATAGTCTTTCATAAATATAAGAGATCCTCCGGCTTATGACTTGTGGAATATCACCTGACCGTGACCGGTATTTAAGGAAACATTTTATATGACTCGGATCAAATTTCATGTTTTCTCAAGTATGAGAGTAAACACAATTTTATTGTTGTATATTAATCGCATAATTTGTTAAGTAAATAGAAAATGCTACACATGCACAGACATTATCATCGAAGAGCGGCAAAAATACAAAGCAAAGTAAAAAAAGACTGGAAAAAAGCACTTGTCACTTAAACTTGGTATCTAATAAAAGACATAAATCGTCATGTGTCGCTAACTAACAACAAAAAAGTCGATTGATAACGAATGTGAGAGAGAATTAAGGAGAAGGAATTTCCAAATAAATCTTTCAATACGAAAAATAACAATTTTTTGATTTCATATAAACGAACAGCTTGAACTCGTATCGCTGGCATTCATTTCATGCGAGCCAAACAGCCTTTAGCGACAGGACTTATTCAGGTTGTGTGCAAAAAATGACTTAATGTATTACAAAAAATAATTAATGCCGTTGTGGAAGGAAATAAAACAATGCTTATGGGGTTTCAATTTACCCGACACATTATGGTTTATTAGAAGAGTAAATTTTTCCAAGGCGACCTTCGGATGATTAAATCGCTTTGGATTATGCGAACGCATTCTCAAGAAACTTTTCCTTTGAGGGCTAAAATATTTCCCAAAAAATATTTCGTAAACTGTAATCAAACGGAAATGCAAATGAAAAGGCAGACGGACAGACAAAGCTATATTTAAAAAATGATTCTGAAATGATTGATATAATAACAGTGGGTGTTGTATATAGGTGTATAGCAAACCGCTTAATGAGTTTTACTTGTCAGTCGACGATATATGGGCAAACTTAATATATATTCCATACCATAAGCGCGATGTAGGGTAAAATAATTTTTTTAAAACTTCTTTGAAGCCTATAAACTTAAATAAGAGGAAGAAACTAAAATTAAACTTTAATAAAATACATAGAAACGCCCTCGGATCGAAGTCTTCCATTAACCACAAATGGCTTGCAGTAAAAGGAGCCATACCTTCATACAATAATCTTTACGCTATTAGGGGTAAATGGTTTCCGACTTCCGATCTGACTTACATACCTCCTCACACTTTAAAACAAAACTTGACCTTTACTCGTCGAAGGCTAAATCCCCACGCCACACCTTTTTAAGGAATCCTCAGCAATTACTATGATTAAGATGATGTCCGTATCAAATTATGTCAATAGTTGAACTCATTGAAAGTTCATACTTTACCTAGGGATAAGACTGACACAGTAACATCCTAAAACGAACGAGGCTTTTCAAAAGATTTTTTTGGGGATAGGGGGAATAATAATATTTAAAGAGTTATTAAGCATACTTTCAAGTGCTGGAAAAATATATTTAAAAATAGAGAACCGGGGCCATGCTCGCGAAGCATCTGCAGTTCACTGCCTGCGTCTAATTTAAATCAAATAAAAAAAAAAGATTACCGTCCCAGGACCATAAAACTGTGCTTCGAAGTTTTCTTTCAGTTTCTTTCATGCATATATCACGGACAAGATCACACTTCTTATTCCTTACATGTTGCGAAATGATAAGGAAAACGAACGAAATTCAACTAACATCAAGCTTTTAATTTCTTACCTGACAACTTTCGAGTCGCTCTCAGCCTCACATCTACTTAACTTAACTTGGCTTAATGAAGCTGCAGTAATGTGCTTTCGCTTGGAACTCCTTTTAAGTGAGCATAATTAGTTACCAAAGACACCCGTCAGTGTATTAGAGAAGTTAGGAATAACATTAGTCTGTCACGTTCCCAACTTGTACTCATAGTGCATGCAGTGCATCTCTTTCGAAAAATGTAAAAAATTTTTTACGACTAACAAATTTGTTACCACATGTTATAGAAAGTTCAAAGCACTTATTAAGCAAAAAAAAAAAAAAAAAAAAATTGATTTCGCCATAAATTTGCAATGCCCTGTGAAACTTGAAAGTCGATTGATTGAATGATTGTAACTTGTTTCCAAAGATCAGCCATAAAGCAAGCAATAAAAACTATTTCGTGGTGAGATACGAACTAATTGTTACAGTCTTTCACTGCTTCTCTCTGTTGAGGTCATTTAATGAACATTTAATGAAATATTCATTTCAGAATTTCAGGTTTTAATCCATACATTAATCCGTGCTTTGATTGCTAAAGAACACTTTTCTCCAATTTTACGGAAGCGGCTGTTTTTACCAATCCTCCTTGGACACATCTGAAGCATATACTTCAAGATGAAAATAATTGGAACAAAAAATGTATATGCAAAAAGGACACCAAAAACGCGACATTGTTCTTTTGTTTCAATTTATGATCAATCGCTGAGGGGATGTTTACCGTATGTGTAAGAAGAAGCTGACGATCAGAAAGAAGTAGGAAAAAAGGGAGAGGGAGATAGAAAGTGGACGCAATTTACTGGATATCGCTGAGTGTTATCCCTTTGCCAGTACAGCTGGTCAAGCTACACTAAGCTCTGAACCGGTAAACATCAACTTGGTAGCCGCGACTTTTATCTGCTCGGCGAACGAAGAGTACGGAACTTCTTTGGGTACAGGAATAGCAAAATGAAAGAAAAAAAATGTAAAGACAATTTTTTAATGAAGGCTGTCTCGTCTCCATTCTATGGATTAAATAGCTCTTATGTTGGAAGATACAAGGAAGGAAGAGAATTATTTTGATAAATTTATGCCAAATATTAAGATGAGAAACATTCTGTTCACAAAATTCATCGCTGTCTCGTCTGAAATATTAACGGACCTGCTTATATTGATTCCACCAAATTCCTTTTACTTAAACCTTTCTCTCTTATTAGTACAGAAATAAATAAATAAATAAATAAATTGTTATTACTATTAATATGAAAATAATTCAGTCAGAGACATAAATGATTCAAAAGAAGTCTTAAAGCACAAGCATCTAAAGCTATCAGCACTACCGCACTAGACCGTTAGTCGAGATCCTTTGCCTACTCGGTCACTCAGGTGTATATAAATAAAATTAATAATTAATTTTTTTTGAAAAAATAATAAAAGAAAATGACGAACAAAAATCTACACTACTCGCATGTAGATCTTTATCTCGTTCCATGTCAAGTTCAAAAATATTTGCAAGAATTCGCTTTGGTCATACCATGCAACTCCAGAATGGATCCTTAAGTAGTTTAATCCTTTGATTTGGATTTATAGACAAAAGTCTTTGGAAAGGGCAAAGTAAACGAATTCCAGAATTCGTTCCAGAATTCGTTTTCTAACCAACCCTATGGAGAGTATCTGTAAGGCATCTGGCGAACATAAGCTCAATTAAGTCACTTAAGCTAAGCTAATCTAGCCCTACCTCCTGCTCATCCTTCCTTTCATTAATTAAAATAATGATAAGACATTAGCTGGCTTAGCTTAACGAAAGGAGTTTCCATATGTACCGCTTAGCTTTTTCAAGTTAGCAGAAGATCTTCAAACAACAATAAAAACTTCCCTGCAAAATCAAACTTAACTGACTTTCAATCTTCAACCATATGTTCCTTCGTGCGAAAAGAGTCTTTACATCGCTCTTACATATTTATGAAAATTGTTATGCAATAAATTTAATATAAAATTGTGATTAAGAGAATGCAACATAAACCAATATAATGATCGGGAATGATTGCGTCAAGGTTGGCTGTCTCTATATAAAAGAAATTAAGGAAAAATCTATCATTTAAAATCCGAGTAAATCGAATGGTTATTCCTTAACTCATTTGTTTTGATGAAATCGTTTCTTGTACTTTTTCAATTATTTGTCACGGTTTACTACAACTGCGTACATAAGGATTTAACCAACATTTCAGTGGCCGTTGCTTAGCAGGAGTTCTTTGTTGTTGCCAGCAAATTTAATTTCGATATTCTAGATATTAACGACAAGCATATGCTTATACCTAGCAATACATCTGTATAGACAAACACTTAAACAAAGTGTATCTGTCTACCTATATGGTGTAGAAAGGTAAAGAAAGGCATAGTCACTTTAATACGAATATTGAATACCTTACTCACTTCTACTCTATTCTTCGTAATGGCAACAAGTTAAGGTTCAATTTTGCGAGTACTCAGCAAGAATAAAAGATTTCAAAATTTGGAAAACCTTCATGAAGATTTTCATTTTTAGGTTAAGTGGACTTTGAATCTATCTCACTTACCCTTCTCGATGTGTTACAAAGTTTATGAAAACATTTGGATAACCTTTCAGTTATAATGCATATAAGTGTGTGTGTGAGCGCATGTGTGCGTACAATTGATATTTTGCATTGTCGCGAAAGGTCGTATTTCCGTATTGTAATGTCCTTTTACAATCCCTCATAAATATTTACACTAATACCTTACACTATATATTTCATCCTAAAAAATATTACAATTTAGTTGAGGAGATCTGTTCCTTCTTTTTCTTTTTCTTTTTTTTAAGCAAAGGGAAATTGAAATCCGCGTTTATTTCGTTGGAATTTTATAAATCGTTGTTGCTGTTTCCAAAGGGGTTTTTCCCTTGTCTTAATTTAATTTACCTGGGATCAATAATACGCACTTTCTTCAATATGACGGAAAAGACGAAAAGCACTTAGTCTTCATCTACTTGCGCTCAAATATAGTATAATATTATGCATTGCCTAAGCAATTATTCGGATTATCTGTATATTGGGTTTCTCTTTGTTTTCATTTTTGGTTCGACTGTGTGACCTTGTACACGAGATGCTTGAAGATTTTGTCGCCTTTAAATTAGTTTGTTAGTAAACAATAAACTGCATAAACTTATGACTCTGGCCTTTGTCCTTTCCTTGTCGTCCCGGCATCGCGATCACGGCTCTCAAACATTTTTGTCTTTTTGTCTTTTTTTCTTTTGTTTTTTTTTTTTTTTTTCCTTTTGCTTTTGTAAAAATGATTTTGCATTCACTGCATGAATGCGGCCGCATATTGTCCATATAACGCATCAATAATTGATCGTTCAAACTATTTTTACTATAGGAGTGTACGTACATAGGGCTGTAGAACACGTGAATTGGCTTTAGAGCACATGCTGAGAAGATAATTTAATTTATTATGACTTTATGGCTGATAGTCATCGGAATGAATGCTTTATTGGTTCCATTTTTTCGTTTAATACATTGAATGATTATTTGAATGATAATAAATAGTTGCGCTTCGTGGAGAGATAATGCTGGAAAAAGCGATAGAATTTGCCAATGGGTTAAAAAATAAAAATAATAAAGAAAGCAAGCAAAGTCAATGATTCATTTTTGAATTTGTCGCTATTGTCGTTATTGTCTTCCAACATTTATCCGGCAACTTTTAGAGAATACATAAAAAAAAAATGGCTAAAGGCTTTTTTCAATTCGAAAAATCTCTTTTTTTTAAGCGGCTTAACTAGAATGGACTCTAGCCTTCTGCTCTAGAGAAGCACTTGGCAGCAGTATCGACGGTATAAGCAGCAATTGAAGATCCCGCAGACCTTATGCTTTCCAACTTTTCCACTTATCGCAAAAAAAAAAAAAAAATTATCCGCCACAAGTCCTCTATTAATGAAATTAAAATGAAATTTTTAAATGCGTGGACATCTGGTCCGGGCTCATAGTGTCATCAAAAACATTTCCGAATTTTAAGTTATCCTAATTAAAAATGTATCAGGTTCCACAATTATTTTCTTAATTTGGAAAATGCATTCTTTTTGCGGACATCCATCCTTTAGCTGTTCGTAGGAAACCTACTACTAAAGGAAATTCAGAGAAAATAACTTATCTGAGTTTAATAACTTCGAGCAGAATGATAGGAAAACGAGTAAGAAAGTTATATACGGCGGGGGCCGGATCCCGCATACCCACCCCTAAGCTTTTCGCATTCTACTCTCCAAATTCTGTTATTTGATACCCATATCGCTGGTATTATTAAAAACAAATTAATCCACCAGGTCGCAGACTCCATCTTATTCATTGTAGAATTGACCCGTTTTTAGGCAGATAATATATCTTGATTGTTGTGTTCGGCGGGGGCCGAATCTCGCATACCCACCACTAAGCTTTTCGCATTCTACTCTCCAAGTTCTGTTATTTGATACCCATATTGCTGATATTATTAAAAACAAATTAATCCACCAGATCGCGGATTCCATCATATCCATTTTAGAATTAACTCGTTTTTAGGCAGATATATTATTTTGATTTGAGAAATATACAAAGTAGTTTTCAACATTCAATCTTGCTTGCATTATCATAAATATGCATAAAACCTCAACAAAGTGAAAAAAATAAAATTTAATCAATTGTAATTTTTGTGGGCATGGCCGATTTTTTCCATTTTTCGACCTAAAGAGTAGAGAGGGTATTTCGTCAAGTAAATGTGGAAAAATTTCAACCTTCTATCTTTCATAATTTCTGAAAAACGAAGAAAAACCAAAAAACTTTTGTTAAGAAAAACAGAGTTACCTTCAATTTACGCTCCACTACGCGCTTCTGCTCTGATCAATTTAGCCCATTTGCAATACCAAATTGCGTGCAGATACTTTCAATGTTTCTACCAAATTTGAAGTCGATAACTTCATTTTTGCGACCAGGAGAGTAACAACAACACACACCACACAGACAGACGGACATGGGTAAGTGAGAATATGTATACTTTATAGGTTCTCTGAAGCTCCCTTTTGAGTGTTACATACATTATGGAAGAAAAAAATGATTATAACTTCATCTTACAGTGGTGGGTATGATAAGCATTAAAGACTACATAAAAACATACAAAATCGAAATGAAATTCTATTTTAAAAGCACACAAAAGCATTGAAATAGAAATAATTTTCAATATGTGCTATGGCTTTACTTGTTGAAGAAGATTAAGAATTTATTCTTTTAATTTTCTGCATTTTTTTAATTGATGCGTTCAATGTTCTTTAGGTTCATGTCGAAGCTAAGTAAACCGATAAAATTCGCATTCGATATATTTAACAGTTGCAGATGGCCACAACGTCTTGCATTCTGTTAAATAACAGCACCAGCGTCTTGCATTCTGTTAAATGACAGAACCAACGTATTGCATTCTGTTAAATGACAGCACCAACGTATTGCATTCTGTTAAATGGCAGCACCAACGTATTGCATTCTGTTAAATGGCAGCACCAACGTATTGCATTCTGTTAAATGACAGAACCAACGTATTGCATTCTGTTAAATGGCAATAAGTTGAAGGTATCGTTGCAAAAACTACGTCAAATAAAGCAGATCGCGTATCTGCCAAGTTACTGAAACTCGTTCATTCATTCAAGCGCTCTATTAAAGTCTTTCAACTATTTATTTTTGTTTTTTCATATGATGCTTGAATATCTAGCTTCTGGCAACACCTTCCAACAAATATTGCTACAAACTGTTCAGTAGTTTTTATTAAGAAAATGGATGAAAATCTGCTTGTTCCAACCGAAATATTTAGGGAGAAGATACGTGTTTACGCTAATAGCCAGCGCGAACACCACCGTGAACGTTTCCGCGATTCGCTCCGTTTTGGTTTGGACGAAATCAAAGAGCGCGTACAATTTCTGGATAACCTAAACGATACAAAAAATCTTTTATATTCTATCTTAAAGAGAAAAATGAAATTTTGAACTTTGAAATTTGAATTTGAATTTTCTTATTCCTTAAAATAATTAATTCGTTTTAGACAAATAAAAATACGTTTGCTTAGATTTTTTAAAATTTACTTAAATTAATAGAATCTTAATTAATTAAAACAAATTGATTTCAATTATAAAGATTTTCACAAAATTCTATTTAATACAAAAAAAGGCCAAGCGTTACATTTACATTAGGAAAAATCAAAAGACAGGAAGAGAGGAAGAGGAAGAAAAATTTTATGGTTAAAATTAAGGAAGCAAAAGTAAACTTTAAAATATATAACTATTACGAATTAATAAGTTTCAGTTTCGTTGTATAAAAATATTTCGGCGTATTTAGGGGCTTTTTACGTTAACTGCTTATATATATATATATGTATAGCTATAAGTGGCATTTGTTTGACTAATACATTTTATATATACATATATCGGTATATACAAGGAAATGATAACACAGATAGTGGATAGTGGTTGATGTTTTTTTGGAAAGCTTCAAGCGGAACCCATTAAAGCTTCGTTGGTCATTAATTCGTGTGGCACCAGATTACCAGGGTTTACCCTTGTCCGCGAACGACTGCGACTTAATTGCGCCCGTCTCTCGGCACCGGCCGGTCTTTGTCTCCTTTGCTGACGATTGTTACGAATGAGTACCGTCGAACCCGTTTGTAGTGCTTCCATTAAACTATCCATAACACCTTCCTGCGCTTGGGCTGCGTCTATATCCACCAAAGCCAATTTGCGTTGTTGTCTTTCTTGTTGTTCACGCAGGGATTGTTTATGAGCCTCTTGCATCCGACTCTTTCTTTTCTCCTCATCCCGCAGCCTAATAATTTCCTGATGTGCATGCACGAAACCATCTTTGAAGCTTTTAATGTCGGCGAAGAAATCTTCCATCGTATATTTTGTGGGATCGAAAGCAAAATATTCACCCAAATCTTTGAACAATTTTTCCATTTGTACTTGCATTTTCCCTAAAACAATTCGAAAAGAAACAAATTTATAGAATTTGTTCAACAACTTTTCCTTTTTTGTCGTAACATACCTAAAACGTCCACTTGTTGCCTACAGTCGTTCGCAAATTTACCCATAACCTTACAAAATTTATCATCGTCGCATTGTGGCATTTTATTGTTTTGCAAATCTGTCTCCAAATTTTTCACGGCTGCATTCATTTGTCGCATTGACTTTTGTAAGGCATCTAAATTAACACGTGACGCTTTATCTACATGGGACAAATCCTCGTAGAATGTTAAAGCGTCCGGAAATTTCTTTTCCACCACATCGACCAGGTAATGCAGTAGAGTCTGTTTGTTTTCCGCATCCTTTGTACCCGTAAGTTTTGTTAGGTAGGAAATCTCAAAACCGTAGGCCGGCTCGCTTTTGGATCCAGAATTCATGTAGTTACCCATTAGCAAAATAAGTTCCAATATTTTGGAAAACTTCTTACTATTACGAACCTCTTCGCAAGCTGCCGTTCCAGCCACGATATTTGGTTTTACATCCTGCATTTGGTCATCGAAAGTTAATTTAAAGTGCAAATTATGCAGACGTGGCAATAAGCGTTTAATTTCGCCTGGAATGGAGATAAATAAGATTTTATTCGTTGATATTTGTAACATTGCTTTATGCATTACCTATAGTAGCTGCAAATTGTTCAATAGGTGGTAGAGGTTCTCCTTTCGCTTTGATATCCTGCAGACGTTTCAGCTGTTCGGGTGGCGGGAGATACTGTATGAGTTGTTGTAGTATATTGTAAGACAATATGTCGGTATCACAGCGTAGTAGACAAATTTTGATTTGCTCATAAGATAAATGCTTAAGCGATCCACCTAAAAGAATGGAAAGGTTTTGTGCCGCTTTGCTATCGAGCACCTTTAGGTCAATATTTTTTTTGCTAAGTGTAGCCGCCTTATCAACTGAGTCTTTCGGCTCTTTTTTTATTGGCTTTGAGGAGAATTTAGCTGAAAGTTCAGCTAATAAATCTTCCGATGCTAGTTTGTCTTCTTGACATTTAATCCAAAAAGATTTTTCAGTTATGTTGTGCGGTAATATTGCTTTCCAATTTGCCTTCTTCATAGGATTTTTAACTTCCCACTTCTTTTTCGGCTTTAAGCCCTGAGGTAGCGCGGGAATCATTGGATTGAACATGGGGGGAGGACGCGGTCCACCCATGCCAGGGGGTATGGGCGGAGGTGGGGGACCAGCCATGCCCGGCATAGGTGGTGGCCGAGGGGGATTGCCCCCCATACCAGGCATGGGTGGAGGTGGTGGTGGCCTTGGACCACTTGTGGCAAGCATTGGTGGCGGTGGAGGTGGCGGCGGCGGCGGGCCACTGCCCGGCCCTGTTGGCGGCATTGGTATATTAACCTTTGGCAATTTACTGGGCGATTGTATCACGCCACCACTGGCTTCCATCAGTTTAATTTTCTCCTCTAGATGAGCAACTTTGGCTTCAGCCTCCTGCTTTGCTATTTCCAATAATTCGATTTTTTTTTCATATTCCTCGGACCGTTTCATTTCTTTGGCCTTAGACTTTTCAACGATATCGTCCAACAACAGGGAGGTATCAATGTTGAAATTTCGATTTTCGAAATTTGGATCACAGTAGCCATCGTGAAATACTATTTGAGATATACACTCTTCTATTAATTGATAGTAAGCGGGTCGTATGTAAAAGTCATCGCGTATATAAAGTAGATGTTGCAAAATGGAGAGGAAATATGGTTCAGCTGGTGTATCTGTGACAAGATTCTTAATCACCTCAAAACAGTCGGTTACGTCATCCATATTGTAGCTAACATTATCGAAACGTTGTATGAATTCTTCGAAGTCATCTTCTCGTATCTCATTAAAGATTTTGAAATGTGTTTTTAAAGCATCATTATTGCTAGTCTCGACGATTTTTTTAAAATCGTCCAACTTTTCATATAGGCCCATACGCATGATTTCACAACGTAGATGTAAACGAAAATTCAAATCACTCGGTGTATTCGTTAAGGTATTAATAAATATTAAACTATGACAGGCTAGTTCTCGACGGGGATCGCATTTCTCTTGCACGAAGAGGGCGTTAACGATCGGTCGGAAACGTTCGCTAGATTTGTACGATGCAGAAGCGGCCGTGGTAATTGCCCTTAAGACTTTTTCGTATCCATTACGTTCGGGTACCAAACAGAAAGAGGCCAATAATTTTACCGCTTCACACATAGCGCTAGGCTTGCGGGGATCAAGCGATTGAGCTAGCAGTAGAACAACTGAATGTTGATCGGGGGTAAGCACCAAATTTAAGCCCCATGTATTATTCATTATCGCTTTCAAGCAACGTATGCACTCCAACTCGATTCGATCGAAGGAACGTTCCTTTTTGCAACGACCCAATAAATTAATAATTTCATCGATACCCTCCTCTCCGAATTCCTTAATCCATGAAAGCGGGTTATTAGTGAGAGCTACCCGTAAACTCTCGACACACCCATAAATTTTATGCTCGCTGTGCTCGTGGTTACGCAAATATTCTATATAATCGAAAGGCTTTTCGAATTTCGAGTTAGCTCGATGCTCGAGAGAGTTTTTCCCTGTAATGAAAAAAAAAAAAAAACAGAAAAAGTAAATGAATAAATTTTATTTTGTGACAGTTGATTACGACTTCTAGGCTTAAATATGTACTTATTTTCAACAAATCATTTACATCTATGTACACATATGCAGCAGTGTTTTATTTAGACTTTGGTTACGCAATGTACATATTGTAAGTTCTTCTTATCAGACTATGTAACCTCATTTTTTTTTCCGCTTATTATTGAGTATCAAAGTTAAATTTGAACGATAGTTTGAACAAATGTTAGCTCGTAGAGAGTGACAGCATATACCTATCGCCCAAGGTGACACTGGGGTTTTGACTCATGAAACATTTTCGAATTATATTCAAGAAGATCGGCAATAAATTCTGGGAATCATATTTACTTAGAGTTTTCTTGATCGTGTGACACTTTACTTAAGCACAGTTCAGGTTCTCGCAATCGTGGAAGGGAAATAATAAAGTATTCCAAAGTTGAATAGCTTTAAATATTCTACTCAGGCTGAAAGGTTTTTTTGAATATCTAGAAAATGGAAAAAGAGTTTTTCTAAAATGCATTTTCTTGTTGAAATCGAAGAAGAAATTATTTTTACAAAATTTTCGTTACACTCAAGCAAAGGCAACTCTGGCAATAATTGCATAAGAATTCAAAGTCTGAAAAGAGACATGAAGCTATTTAAAAGCTCAAATATAAGGTAGTAACCCACAAGCTCAACTTATTAATACATTTTGTCCTCACTTTCACAGAACAATCCTTCAAATCCTTCAAATGAGAGAAGTAAGAAAATTATATTCCGTCGGGACCGACTCTTTTTGTACTCATCACTATTGCCCTGAGAAAAGACTATAAGAAAAAGGAGAACTTAATTCTCATCGGATGGGCGCGGCTCTTCCCCTTTTAGAATAAAATTGGAAATTTATATGATGGGCGTGTTGTACTTTATGAGCAACAAGCGAAAAACACGTAAAGAAAAGATATTAACAGTTTTTTTTGCATAGGCGTGTGGGCGCTGTAGGCATGCCCTTTGACCAGTTTAGTTCATTTTCATTTTGTTTTACAAATTTGTAGGCGATATCTTTATTTTTACGAAAGCGGAAGTATTTACTGCAGATACTACATTGGCCAGATGGACAGACGAACAGACGGACATACTTAGGTACATTCCGAATTTGACGTTGGTCAAGAAAACATGTACTTTATGGGGTTTTGAAAGCCTGCTTGTGGGCGTTGTAAGGGTTTCGACAATAGCAATAAAATTCTGATATACTATAATATTAGACAGGCGTGGCCAACTTTTATAAAAGTATGATAGCATCGGTAATAGAATATGCATTCAAATTTTTATGGGTACAAGTGCTGCAATTTTTTAATTTTTTTATTTTGAGAAAAAGTGAGGTGTTCTTAGTTTATGTGACACTGTAGGCGTGCTCCTCGAGCGATTTTGCCAACTTTCAATAGCAACTTGCATGCAAGAACTTTCAATGTTTCAGCTAAAAAGAAAGTCGATAGCTTTCTTTTTTCCGACTATGGAATGTTTACAAGAGACATTGCTCGGACGGACAGACGGCCACACGGACATGCTTAAATCGATTTAGAATTTAATACTGATCAAGAATATATATATTTTGTGTGGTCTCTGGAGTTTCCTTCTGGGCGTTGCAAACGCTATGACAAATTGAATATACCCCTTACATATCGTTGATGGGTATAATGAAATTAAATTTAGGTGGGAGTCCACAATATGGGCATTCACGCGTCAAAGCACTAAAAATACACGGGAATACAAAATTTTTGTACAATTTTTCGAAATATTGAGAAACGAAAAAAAAGCAATGATTTTTAAAATTCATTTTCTAAAGTGATTTTTTGAATTTTGCTTATTTTTGAAAGCCATCAAGTTTTTGTAACAAATTATGAAAATAACAAAAATACGAATTAGAAATGTTATGATCAGAGAATGCCGACCGTGACATATTCTACGCCATTATTTTCATTATAAAATAGAAAAATTAGACTTCTCGTCGTATCAAGGTTCAATTTTGATCGGAACTCTTATATGAGAGAAGACACGAAATGTAGATCAGTTTGGCGCAGATTTATTAGTACAGTAAATTCAGTACATTTTCATCATAAAATTGTTGAGTTTATACCTTATTGTCACAAAGGTCGCCATAAGAACATCGGAACGGGAGAAGGTTGAAAAAGCTTCATCTCAACGACTTTTCCTGAGAAATATTAAAAACGAGGTATATAGGATACCATATATACCATATATAGAATGAATTGATGGGGGCGTTTTAGACGGAGAGACTGACTTGAATTGATTTAGAGCGTGATTGTGAAATAATTGGTTCAATAAGTGACGGGTCTATCTCAAACGTCATATTAGGCAAACGATTTATAAGACGCTGGTACCGCATATGATGTAAGGCAATAATAAAACGAACCGGTTCTTCTCTCTAAACACCTGATGAATGTTGATAAGCGATAAAATTTGTTGTGTTTTATTTATTTATTTATTTTTTTTTTCATTGGACCGGGCATTTAATATAGCATCTTATGTGAATTAATCTGCTCATAGCAAGGAGCATAGGCCAGATTAAATGTAAATATTCGCATATGTTTAATCAAAATCGATCCGTCAATCAAAAGATTTTATATCTGCCTATAGGTGGTGCCTAAATGAATGTTCAATAAATTAACTTTCAAAGTCATGAGCATCGAATTATTCAAACTAAACTAAACGAAATGTAAATTTATGACGCAATGAAGCAAAGAGTCTCAAGTGTACAATGCATATAAATTGTATTCGAATAATGCGCAACTGTTTGCTTATTTTTCGCAATAAAATATTTTCCAATTACGAGGCCAATACGATAAATAATCTTGTTAGAGATGTAAAGGCATATTCGGAGCAACATTGCAGAAAACTTGCACAACTCAAACATATCTCTCCATGTGCGCCCTATCGAAATTGCAACGGGACTCGTAAAATTCATGAGAAGAAAAAACTTCGCAGTTACGATCTTAGTATTTTTGTGAAGGAAAAGCAATTGTATCGAGAGTTTCGCTTTTTATTCCTTTTAGTCAAATATTTTTTTCTTTGTTTCTTTAGCGTAATGACCTGGAAAACTACCCAGGAATTCCGTCTTACAGTTAAAATACAAATGTCAAGTTTGGGATAAATTGATCGAACGGTTCCCTCATAATTAGTAAAAAAAACTATATATGTTATGTATAAGCGAGAATACGTTTTGTAGAACGGCTGGAAAAACCCAGACAACTATAAATTCAAATATTCGTAGATCGGTCAATCAAATATCGTACATATATAAAAACTAATGTATATATATTTACAAAAATTCGGTTCTGTGCAAAGTATCCCTAAACCCGACCTTTCTTCAAGTGTCGAAAACAATTAATTGGAATGTACCCAGTACTCTCCACCAAAGGAAAACGTATTAATCGTAGATCGGCCAATCAAATATCGTACACATATATAAGCTAATGTAGATATATTTACAAAAATTCGGTTCGGTGCGAAGTATCTCTAAACTCATCCTTACTCCACGTGTCGAAAACAATTAATTGGAATGTACCCAGTACTCTCCACCAAAGGAAAACGTATTAATCGTAGATCGGTCAATCAAATATCGTACATATATAAAAGCTAATATTTACAAAAATTCAGTTCGGTGCAAACTCGACCTTACTTCAAGTGTCGAAAACAATTAATTGGAATGTACCCAGTACTCTCCACCAAAGGAAGACGTATTAATCGTAGATCGGTCAATCAAATATCGTACACATATATAAGCTAATGTAGATATATTTACAAAAATTCGGTTCGGTGCAAAGTATCCCCAAACCCGACCTTGCTTCAAGTGTCGAAAACAATTAATTGGAATGTACCCAGTACTCTCCATTAAAGGAAGGCGTATTAGTCGTAGATCGGTCAATCAAATATCGTACACATGTATAAGCTAATGTCCATTATTTACAAAAATTCGGTTCGGTGCGAAGTATCTCTAAACTTATCCTTACTCCACGTGTCGAAAACAATTAATTGGAATTGGTACCCAGTACTCTCCACCAAAGGAAGACGTATTAATTTCCATGTCTAACAACAATATTAATAGTGATGAAAATGGTAATAGAAATAGTTATAGTCAAAGCAATAGCACCAATGCAGGAACAAGAATAGAAAATAGATGAAATAATAGCAATAACTATAGAAATAGTAAAATAGTAGCAAAAGCAATAGTAGTGACAATCGTAATCGTCATATTAACATCAAAATTGTTAAAAAGCAATCAAGCTTATATTCAACACAACTACCTGCAATAGCTGTTCATATAAACCTCGTATCTGGTGATTGTTTCAAAGCGGAACTTGAAATTAACTTCTGTATGTTTTTTAATTAAAATGGTTCTTGAGTCAACTTTTATAGGTTTTAGTAGAACATTTAAATTGATTTTCTTTTTTTTTTTCCTCAAAATATGAAAATGAGGGAAAAAATGTAATTACTATGGTCAAATAATGGCCTCGAATAATTATTTATTCGTGACACATAATTGAAGCGAACTTGAAGATGATTCCTGTTAACATTCGAATCAAATTTGTTATTGTTCATGGAACACTATTCTGTCACCGATGTCTTAAGCAATTTGAAAGTCATGTGAAAAACTTTTGGCAAATCCAAGCAATGATTTGATTGACTAGCTTGCAAACGAGACAGGAAATCCTCAAATAACGACAGAATGAATTCAATATTTCATTATCATCATTACAATGTGTATGAGTATTCCCGAGCAGGTAAGGATTACGGTTACAAGTCCGTGTGCGGTGGTTCAAATCTTAGTGGGGTAGAGACTGTATGCTCAGTCGATGGAAGCATGACACTCACTACGCTGCGGCCCTATTTCTATCCCTTTTCTCACTTTTTTCTAATCACCATCGTGTTACATCGTGCGAACAGGAGACATCCCTTGAGTGCTTGTGGTTTGGAGTGAAGTGGTTTCTGCTACGAATACATTCACGCATAAAATGAAACCTTACTGTACTTGAAAATTTCATTGATTTCATTATTCGATTTGATTTGCTGAGTTATTTGAAAAAGCATTGATTTATGTCTATAAGTAAACATCTTTCCATATCTGTCTTTTTATCCGAATATGTTAAGACCTCTACACATGTGTGTTTTTTTCTTACTAATAAATAACTAAATAATGATTGCAGTTTATTAGTGATAGTGCAATCACTGTGTACGGTTACTTTTGTTGCTTTTTAAAAGCGAAACAAAGTTCATTGTTAATGAAAAAAGTATGTAAAAGTTACAAAAGTATATATATAGCGTAGAAACAAAATTCATTACCTTGAGATTCTAAGTTCATTTCAATATATTCGATTATTTGAAATATTATTTTTTGAATTTATTGACATTTTTGGTTTTCACGCTCAGGCCAATGATTTCGATAAATCGTACAAGTATTTTATTTTATGGCCATTCACTATGATGTTCTTTGCCTTAGCAAATTGGCATGGGCTTGTGCATCAATTTTTCACTAGTGGAAGCTTTTTTTTTAGTCTGATTGAAATGTAAAAACAATGAATTCAAATTTTATTCCCTATTGATGATAACTCAGTAAGTAGGCAATGAAAAATCAAATAACAAGCATTCTTATGTTATTTCACTTTCGGTAGATTTTCCAATAAGATTCCTTTACTCTAGTGTCCGAGTTTGGCTGAAGTGACTGTACACTGTTCGGAAATAAAGCGAAGCTGCTCGAATTCCGTTAATGCCAGATAAACTAAGAAAAAAGTCTTTCCATACGTGCCGTGGAAAACATGCCAAGCAATACGATGAAATTTTGTTATAATTTCGGCAGTGGCTCGATTCCGGGAAAATCTCTATGAAATTCTCAATATTATCTTACATGTAACTAAGACGAAGCTGCAAGTAAGATTTTCCGAGTATGTAACATTGCGCGGCGGGGGATCCCAGAAATTACCCAACCCTAGCCATTTTAAAAAGTGTTCATCTTTGTGGCCAAAACTTGCCCGTATGTCAAAATTCATTAACATATGACAAAAACTTGACCCAAAATACAGGGACAAGCAAACTTAGGTCGCTTTAGAAAATGATTCCGTTCCATTGGTAGCAATAGGAATTTCTTGAGCCGCCAAGGGCGGGTCTTCATGATTAAGGGAATCTTTACCATTTTTTACGACGTTCTCTTAATAAAATGGCAATTGCCGTAAAACGTTAATGGACAATCAGATACATTGGGTTACAAAATAAAAACGCACTAAATAGTTAAGACTTTATTTATTTTTTTGTCTATAGCAAAACTTTAAATCGCAGACACTGGTGTTGGCAATAAATAAAAAACAACGTTATCTTGCATACATATACGTATGTATGTATGTATTAGTGAGTAGCGTAAGTTTATCTTATCTGTAGCATAGAATATTATAAATGTATTTATGAACTCACCTTTCAAATGCATGAAAATCATTTTTTGTCTCTCCGTTATGGATTTCGATAAAAGAGGAGCACGTTTATCTGTCGGAATATTCATATCTTCCAGGATTTCCATGAATTTAACGTCGACATCTGAATCGCTGAGGGCACAAATATTTTTTTCCAACTCTTGCAAGTCGATGGCATCGGTGTCTGTCGAGTTGGGTCGCCCTGAGAGAGTACCGCCGCTATTATAATTGCCACCTCTAGCGCCTTTGGGTCGGCCAAACCAATTTTCAAGTAGACCACCCGTTTTGTGTTTCTCATGCTTAGACATTCTAAAAGCAAAGATATGCATAATTTTCATTAGTTTGAACCAGGGACACTCGCGGTGATTGTATTTGCAAAAAGAAAAAAAAAAGAAGCAAAATCCAAAAATCCGCAAATATTTGCGGTGAACACTTTAAGATCAACTAAGAACGAAGTAAAGAAAAAATACGCATATGACGTGTCCTCTGTGCAAATGTTTTGTTTTCCTCTTTTTAAATTAAAGTTGGGGTGGAAATGCTATGCTATACTATAAGCCGCCAGGATGTATGAACACGCAGTACGCCAGCGATTTCGCTATAATACTTTGTTTAGATTCATTTTTGCATTTTTTTTTTTTTTTTTGCTTTACTCTTACATTATTTTTGCGCTTTGTTTACATTTTGTTTCCGTTTTTGTTTTGGTTAACTTGGCATCTGGCACTCTCTGGGCGCGATACGTGTGCGTTTGATTGTTTGTTCATTCATGTGCACTCTAGAATAATTTATACTATTATACTAACTGTTTACTGTTTACTGCTTAGTTATTGAATTGCATGGAGAATTTGTGTTTTTGGACAGCTTGTGTTTTGTTTTTGTTTTTGTTGTATTTTTTTTTTTTTTTTTCATTTTCTCCTACGCTCTGGTCTGTTGCTCCTTTCATTTCATTATTATTTATTATCAGTTATAATTCTTCTTTTTCTTTGATACGAAAAGCATGCGCATTCATGTTCATTACTTAACATATTAAAACTTTACTCAACATGGTAGTGTATTTGTATTTGTATCTTGTATGCCTTCGTATTGTATGTGTATATAATACGTTTATTGTAATCAAACCGTAGTAATTTGCAATAAAATATTGAAAAAGTGCGGACACATGCTACTGAACGCGTATATGCTAATGAACATGATAAATATGAAAGCGAACACCGTAAATAATATATGATATCAAACGTGAATATAGGCTTTGACTTGAATTTTTGGTTACTATTTACCTTAAGTCATTGGCTTGTTCCTAAGTAAGAAGAGATTTCTAAATTATTACAGTTACTTCGCATAAGAATTCATCTTCGCAATGTTATGACATAATTTAAGTTTCGACTACTTTCTGTTTGCCAATCAAACACTTCAGGAATTTTACTTATCACCTTCGCATTCAATATAAATGTTTTCACTCTTTTACCGAAAAGAGAAAAATTGTTAAAAAAGAGAACAATTGCATGTTGCATAATAGTCTGATATAAGTGTAAAAAACGTGAAAGGCGAGACTAATATGTAAACTTGTTGAAGAAAGCATTAAAAGTTTATCAAAAATATCTGATTTGAACATGTTTAATGTTAATGAGCGTAATACGTAGAGGTGCATCACCTCTTCTCTCGAAAGATTTCGTAGAACAATATCTGTCGCTGCTTTAGCAATCCAGACAAGACATGCTACCTTGCAGAAGCAATGACATCAGAAATATATTAAAAAAAAAAAAAAAAGAACAAGTCAGATATTAAATTTGGTTCTGAGCGAATCTTTCATACCCATCACTGTTATTGTACATTTTCATACTCTATAATACTGGATAAAACTACTGGATAAAACTAGAAACTTAAGTGGGAAAGCAACAAACGCGGAAAGCAAAGGTTATTGCATAGGGCTGTGGGTATTGCAGGCGTACTCTTTTGATTGGTTTGGGTCATTCTGTAATTCTTTTGCAAAATTGTTGGGGGGGAGGATATCTTTATTGTTGCGAACGGGAGAATGTTTGCTGCAGATACTACGCACACGCACACACACACACTACAAACGGACGGATGGTCAGACGGGCATGCTTAGATGCATTTCGAATTTGAAACCGGCCAAGAATTTATATACTTTATTGGGCTTTTGAAGGTCGCTTCTGCGCGGTACAGAGGTTTAAAAAAAATTAAATTTTGATTTACTAAAATATTGGGCAGGCGTTGCCAATTTTGGCTTTCTTCATAGAATGTACGTTTAAATTGTTGTTGATTTATTTGCTGTAGTTTTGAGTAACGACTTTTTTACTTTTGAAAAACACAGGCGTTCTCAGTTCACGTGGTCCTGTAAGCGTGTCCTTCGATCAATTTGCCCCATTTTCAAAACCAGCCTTCGCGGAAGAAATTCCAGTGTTTCTGGCAGAGTCGAAGAGGTTAGCTTCATTTTTTCGATCAGGAGACTATTTGTAGGAGACATTACACAGACGGACATGATAAAACCGATTCAGAATTTAATGCTAATCTAGAATATATACACATTGTGGGGTATCTGAAGCTACCATCTGGGCGTTGCAAACGTTTTGACTAAATGAACATACTTCTCACGTTGCGGTGATGGGTATAAAAATAAGAAGATCGTAAATCTTGTGTTAGATAATTTTGGTAAGTTGACCTTGTGATCATTATTGCTGCTACCCTGGCATTAATAATAAAATAATTGATAAAATGATGCAAACGACAGATATGTTGACGATTTGATTTAATTCTTTCTTTGTTTTTCCGATTTTCCAGCGCTTTGTTTCGATTAACGAACACAATTTATTGCAAACGCATCTGTACATATTACATATATACATAGCCATGTGGAGCTAAATCCAAGATTTGCTTCAAATACACAAAAATTTAAAAATTTTTTATTTTAAAATATTTTTTGCATTTTTATTGCTACCGTAAACTGTACGTTATTTATATGCACATGCCTGTCTATATATATGCATATATATATATATGTATACATGCGAATATATACGAGAAATTAACACATTGGTGGCAAATTTTGCTAATATAACCAGCAAAGTAGTACGTACCAAGCATTTTTTAAAAAATCTTGAAAGTAAAATATTTCGTCTTCTTTTAAATCCTTACTTAGGCCTGCGTAGTGGTTTGGGAAAAGTTCTGATTGGAAACGTTTAAACTGCTTGAGATCAAATAAGTCATGCAATGACAATCAGAAATCAAAAATATGCATTAAATATAAGAAGATCACCTTAAAAAGTCGTATATAAACCATTGAAAAAGATGTTCATTGACCACATTATATGAAACAAGTGTGGAAAGGGGTTAGCAATTTTTATTTAAATTTTCAAAATGCAATGGAAATTATTTTAAACACTAATATGATTCACTGCCAAAGTAAAGCGACAACAACAAAACCATATGACACAACTATGAAATCAGCAAATGAAATATGTTATTGTTATTGCAAACACTTACGAAAAGAAACAAATTCTTGACCAAATCTGAGTATAACAGGTTTTCATATACAAACTTCGTTGGAACACACACACACGATTGCGATGAAATTACGTACTATTCAGTAGATCCTGTAAATATTTTAATGGATTTCCAGAAAAAAAAAACGCAAAATTATCTGTCGTTATATATACAAGCAATAGATTACGCACTAATGCTATAACTTGGCTAGTGTTTGTCAATGATCGTCGAGGAGAACTTTTTGTTTACATTTCTCAACGCCACTGAAGACAATTAACAGAATGATTGCATAAATAATTACAAAAAAAAAAACACGTTAAGTAAATAAACTGTATTGGATAGAATAGAAATAGGAATGTCTACTATCACTTTTATCGACAGAGCAAATTGCATATTAATTATTGAGTTTTGTACGCTGAAGATCGACGATTTTTGTATGCGATGCTGTCGATATTGTGCAAAAATGCATGCATTTTGCATTGGAGATCGTAATGTGTGTATATCAATCATTAAAAAAATCATAATCATCAAGTGTTGTTTTAGGGCCCACGCCCTGTCTAGTTTCTTTTTCACCAGAACGAAATCAAAACACTTTTAGCTATACCGGCTTTTTTGCTTTTACCTTTTTCATTTATTATCAGCAACAAATTGTTTAAGGTTTACGTCACATAAAAAAAAAAAATAGGCATAAAACCAACGCGGCACTCGTTAAGAAACCGAAATGTCGTTTTATTTTTCTTTAAATCTAATTTGTTTCTGAAAAAAAAATCCGCCTAACTGAACTGCTAATGTTAATGATATAAAAATGTACAGGATAGTAAGGTTTACTCTCAGAAAAAGAATTTTATTCTCAGCAAAGTCGTTGCAGATGACGACTCGAAGAGAGAACAGAGAAACTCATACAATTAATAAAAAGAAAGAAAAACATTCCCATGAACACTTATGGACGCACACTTCAACACATACTTGATCAAGCTGCGCGAGCACCTCTTCTATTTTCAACTTCTCTTTTCTTTTTTTTTTGACAAAGTCCACTAAAAATGGGACACCATTTACCACTTGTTGATATTGCTTTTAAGTTTATTTCACAGAAGTTTTCTTATTCTTTTTCTATATTCAATGCACAGTTCAAAATATTACCCACTAGAGTTACTTTAATAAATAAATTATTTTTGATTGATTTCCTTTATAAAATAATTTGCAGTGAACTCAAAAAATCGGCGCAAGCTGTAAACTTTTTTTGTCGTTTTCTTTGTTTCTTATGAACTTTTCAAACAGTGTTACCTGCTCTTGTCATTTGTCAAAATACTGTTGATTCGATTTTTTTCAGGCCTGCGAGAAATAAAGAATAACATAAAAATTGATAAAAAGAGAGATCGGCATAGATGTTTTAAATAAATTTCCATAGGAAATATATAAATTTTTTAAATGTGTATATCCTGTCCTGTTAAAAATAATGATATCAAACGATCATTGATATGACCTTGGTATTTTTCTGATCCAACTGCTAAGAAATCGGGTAATTTTAACTTACTTAATTGAAATAAGTGAAAGATCTTTATATTTAAGTTCAGACATTATCGTCTCAGAAATTTCTTTTCAGTCTTATTCTCAAAAAAGCCGTAACGATGAAACTTATTAAATGTTAGCATGGTACCAGTTCAGTCACTTAAGTGAAGGGAAAAATACTGCAACGGATATGCATGCCTGAAGTGCACACACTTTTTCTTATTAGTAAATACGGTTTTAATACAACCATGTGGTACTATTGTTATTTTTTCTGGTTTCGTTGTGATGATTTGTCTTTCATTCTGCTCTATATTCTTGAAAAAATTTCGTTTTTTTGTCCTAAAACGTTAGTCCTTATTAACAAATCCTTCGTATTCGTGTCGGATAACTTTTGTGCACATTCAAGCAAAATTATTTCGTGCGATTTTCATTAAAAAAGATTGTTAGCCAGCAAAAACATGGAGCGAAAAAGGCCGCCAAAATCGCTTAAGGGCAAAGAAATAGGTTTGTTTTATAGAAATCTATCCCGAAAACGCAGGCAAGAGGAAGAAAGTGAAGGTCGCATTCATTTGAATCCGTCCGTAAGTGTGCCAAAAGACTTATTGAGCAATGTGGAAACTTGTTTAAACAAATTCTCGCAATCGGAAGACGAAGCCTTTCTATTTGATGAATTTGGAGAGAGTTTTAAAAGACTATTAAGTGTAGATTTTGAGGAGTTTATTGCAGAAGCAAAACAAAAAGATAAAAACGGAAGCGACCAGGCAAGTGCAAAAGATGGATTAAGCAAGGTCTTGCAAAAGGATTTCATAGATAAATGCGCCGCTAATCCGCCCTACCGAAAACGTAATGTAGAAAGTGAGAATTTACCAGCCACATCCTATCACAAACTTATAAATGATTGTGTGCAGAAAAATCAAGTGGTCTTAATAGTGGGAGGTACAGGCTGCGGCAAAACGACACAAGTGCCACAAATTTTGTTAGACAACTACATATTGAATAAAAAAGGTGCAGAATGTCGCATTTTTTGCACTCAACCGCGACGAATTGCAGCCATCACAGTGGCTGAACGAGTAGCGTATGAGAGGGCGGAATCTTTGGGGCAAAGTGTAGGTTACCAAGTCCGTTTAGAAAGGTAAGTAAGAGTTTGATTGAGGAAAGTTGAAATATTAAAAGTATTATATATATTGCAGTCGCTTACCAAGGGATTACGGTTCAATCTTATATTGCACTACTGGAATAATGTTACAAAGAATGCAGAGCAATCCTTTATTGAATGATGTCAGCGTTCTCATTCTGGATGAGATACATGAACGCAGTGTTGAAACCGACCTACTAATGGCCTTGCTAAAAAAGGTTTTAAAAATTATTTCTTATATTGCCATTTTATTTCGATTTGAGTCGATATATGTTGATCATTTGTGTCTGAATGGCCAAAAATTAGCCTACATTGTTGCCCAAACTCTTTACCCCTTAACCTTGCTTGTCCGTTAACAACCTCTGTGTCTGTGTCTGTCCACGCAATTGATCGGGTTCGCCGCTTCCCATAAAATATTCACACAACTTTCGTTTCAAGCTCAATACTCCTCCTCTTTCTTCTTAATAGACAAATCACTGCGAGGTTAGCAAGATTCAAATGTCAAATATGTTAATAGTTGATTTTTAATTTAGTTTCTTCTTAATTATACGATCCTAAATCTCTCTAAATCTTTAGTGTTAACTCATATTTCCTTAATTTAGATTTTACCCCATCGGTCTGACTTGAAATTGCTTCTCATGAGCGCTACTGTCAACGATCAGTTGTTTAGCCAATATTTTGATAATTGCTGCACGGTACGTATTGAAGGATCTCTTTACCCCGTAGAGGTTTTGTATTTGGAAGATATTCTTCAAGAGACTGGTTACCGTGTATTTAAGAATGAACCTTGTGTCAAAAATAGAAACAATAATCATCGTAAGAAACATAAAGAAACTGAACAGAATGAGCAATATCTACGTATGATTGATGATTACATGCCCATTATAAGATTCAAATATGAAAGTCATGTGTTGCGTTCGTTACGTTTCTCGAACTCTGAAGGATGCGACAATCTACACTTTTTGGAGTATTTGATCTTCTTTATCTGCGAACATAAGCCCAAAGGAGCCATATTAGTCTTTTTACCGAGTTATGATAAAATTTCCAAACTCAGCGCACAACTACAGAAGCCTTCACTGCGTTGTCACCAAGATCTGGCAACCCAACTTCTTATATATCCTTTGCATTCTATGATGCCTACAATAAATCAAAGAAACGTTTTCGAACCGACTCCAGCGGGTAAACGTAAAGTGATATTGTCGACCATAATAGCTGAAACCTCTGTAACTATTAATGATGTGGTTTATGTTATTAATCCGGGCCGTGTCAAAACCAGCGATTACGATATGCAAGCTAACACACAAACATTGGAAGAAACATGGGTTAGCAAGGCGAATTCTCAACAACGAAGGGGACGTGCTGGCCGAGTGCAACCTGGCATTTGTTATAATCTGTTTACGAAGTTAGTAGAGAAAAAACGATAAAAAAAAAATCAAATAACGTTTCACATTTTGCTAGAGCTCGCGAACAGCAAATGTTGAATGAACCCATTCCCGAAATTAGGCGCAGCAGACTGGAAACAGTTATTTTAAATTTGAAGCTGCTTCACGTAAGTGATCTATACGATTTCTTGAAGTCTCTAATTAGTGCACCCGAGTCATTGGCCATACAAAATGGGATTAATCTGCTCAAAAGGTATTTTGTATGCTTTGATTACAGTTTCATTTAATAGCAGCTTCGCTTGTCACACAGAATTGGAGCGTTGGATTATCATGATAATTTGACACCTTTGGGAGTACATTTAGCTCGCCTGCCTATAGATCCCCAAATGGGTAAAATGATTCTAATGGCGGGCTTATTTCGTTGCGTCGACCCGATAACTTCTGCTGCTGCTGGCATATCATTTAAGAGCCCCTTTTATACCCCTTTAGGTTTCGAACAAACCGTTGACCGCGTGAAGCGCGAGTTATCCGATGGCATTAGAAGTGACCATTTGCTTATACATAAAGCTTTGAGGGGATTTCGTGAGGCTCGCGAGAGTGGTCGTCTTTCAGAATATTGTTATCGGAAATTCTTAAGCAATTCCATTCTTACGCAATTGGAGAATATGAAGAAACAGTTTACCGACCATCTGAAACTGGCGAGGTAACACAAAGCACAGTGACGATAAATTTATGAAAAATCATATAATATAACAAGAAATTATGTAAAATCATATAACAGGGATCTGAAGCAAATCGAAATATGTCCGCCTGCCTGGTTATATGAATTTTTGACTAGCATGTACAGGAAGCAGCTTGACATTGTTTTAACGAAATTTTCAAGTCCTGAATTTCAACGACATTTCAGATGTTCTTAATACAAATTATTTTTCACGAAAATATTTTTATGGAGTTTAATTATGTTGGCTATATGACGATCATTTTATCATTTAAGCCTACATCAATGGCCGAACCTTCGCGATGCAGTAGCCAACCTAATTAGACTGTTTACGTATGTATTACTGAAGAAAATAAAAGGGTGAGAAGCGACACCGAGGTAATTGAGTAAATTTTGAGTTTTAATCGTAACTTTGGATTAGCTTATCCTTATTTAGAGGGCAACAAATTTGTTATATTATATGGTTTATGTCAACATTGTCGTAGATCAACGATTTTACTTTAACACCCAAAAACAGTTTTACAGACTCTGCGGATGTAACGGCTGAATCTTTGAATGTTAATTCTAATAATTTGCCGTTGTTAAGAGCTATAATCGCTTCCGGTCTGTATCCGAATGTGGCTTACTTGAGGTGGGACTTCTTCTTATTACCGAAAACGTTGTTGTAAAGTTTTCGTTTATTTAGCAAAGTAAAACAGATACGCAATCGTGTTCAAGCGGTGCATAAAATGCAAACACCCGAAGATAAGAGTATTAATTTTCACCCTTCCTCGGTGAACAGCGGCGCAGGATCTTTTGATTCTAAGTAAATAGATCGGCAGTTAATTAAATCAACACCTTTCTATTTAAATTTAACAAATCATTTTCAGATTTTTTGTCTACTTTCAAAAACAAAGATCCACAGCGTTATATATGCTGGATGCGACAATGGTTTTTCCCATGGCTCTTTTGATATTTGGTGATGGTGTTGTGGAGGGAGTCACTACAAATGGAGAACATTATATCAGTGTAGCCGAAAAGTATTAGTAAGTTTTTTAATCGTTTAGTTTTGTTAAGCGTACAATAATTTATTTGAATTTCATTTCATTTAGTTTCAAATGCGATCCTAGAACTAGTTGTACGATTTTAAAACTTCGTGAAAACCTCGAATTGCTATTACAAAGGAAGGCTTTACATCCTTCCCCAATAAAACCCAATAGTAAGGACGATTACATAATCAAGTAAGTTAAGAATCAGTTATTTCTGAAAAATATTCCTGTTTTCATTTCTCTATGCTTTAGAGCCATACAAATACTACTCTCTTTGGATGATATAGACGATCATTCCGACAAATATCTCTCCGTAGATGAAGATGATGTATCTTCTTGATACGTTTTTATGTAATAAGAGAAAACTTTGAGCAAAAAAGTTAAATAAATGAGTTTAGTGTAAAAAATATTTATTAGTACTTTTTCTTCTGCATTGCGAGATGTGGAAAAAAAGTGCTACGCCCTACCCATCACCACGATTAGCACTTGCTTTGTCTACTGGAACTACTAGTTCCTTTTTTTCTAACTTATGAAGTGTTCCCATTTTCCAGTGTGACTGCACACAAGTTGTAAGCTGTTCTGAACATAATCTTCAGATTGAGTGATCGTTTAATAAATCACAATCAAGTCGATGAGAAGACTTCGATTTTATATAAAACCATCAAAATGCGCTTGCGAAAAATAACAGGCAACCGATTCCCAACTATCAATTAAAATTATAATGTAGCAGACAAAAGACGAAAGAAAACACTTAAACGGCTGCATAAGGCGTCGATATACTTATCTCTATTAGCAGTTGGCTTTAATTAAATACAGCATCAAGCCGAACCAGTAAACCTATAAAGCTATAGGAATAACAGTTTTAAAAAATCATACCATCCTTTGACAGAAAACAACAGCTTAACAACGACTGCGTACGGGTCCTTCCAACCGCAACTTATTTTGATTTTCAACGCTCAGTGGCTTTAGTTAAGCTTAACTAGCCCTTTTAAAAACTTAACATGCTCAAGGAAATTTATTTGTCACTCAAAAGATGCCTTGGGAGACATAGGTGTTAATTAAAAATTAATTGCTGTGAAGACCGTTATAAAGAGTATGACTACATGCAAACGGTCAACCTATGCAAATCGGAGTATATTAACTTAAAGTTTGGCTTACTTTTCTTTTATATCATGGACACTCGAATAGCGCACGCTTCGTCATGACAGTGAAGATGATGGAAAAAAAGTCCAAAAATTCAATTTTAATTAAACAATGCGTAAAAAAGTTCAAAATATTGAGAAGATTGAATAGAGAAATTCTTTCCATATGCAAGTTAAATATATAGATAACAAGTAAGGAAACTATATTCGGCGCGGGCCGAATCTCGTCTACCCACCATTATGTTTTTGGCATTCTACTCTTAAAGTGATTTTATTTGATACCCATATCACTGGTATTATTAAGAAAAAATTAATTGCGGTATCTATCATATCGTTTTAGAGTTAACCCATTTTTAGGCAGATCAAATATCTTCATTTAAGGATTGCACAAAATACTTCTAAATATTCGGTCTTGATTGTCTTACGATAAGATAAATAAGCATAAAACCTCAATGAAGTGAAAAAAAAACAGAATTTAATCACTTGTAACTTTGTGTGGGCATGGCGAATCCTTTTCGTTTTTACACGTAAAGAATGGGGTGCTTCGTAAAGTGAATATGATAAATTGTTGTGTTCTAACTTCAATAACTTCCGAGTAACGAGCGGAAATCCAAAAATTTTTGTTAAAAAAAACTGAATTACGTTTAGTTTTCGCTTCATTTGCGCGGTTTTGTTCTGACCAATTTGGCCCATTTTCATCACCAATTTGCATGCAAAAACTTCCAATGTTTCTACGAAATTTGAAGTCGATATCTTCATTTTTGCGACCAGGAGAGTGCCAACAACACACCACACAGACGGACGGACATGGCTAAATCAACTGTGAATTTCACGCTTATCAAGAATATATATACTTTATAGGGTCCCTGAAGCTTCCCTTGGGGTTTACATATATTTTCGAAAAAAACAAAAAAAAAAAGAAAAAAGTTTACCCCCATCTTACAGGTCCATTAACATGCCACCACTCATTGGCTAAGTTGCTATGGGTTGCAGTTTTGCAACATTGACATTGACATTGACGTTACAGCGATTTGAAAACAGTGCCGTTAGTTACAGGATAGGTAGAAAAATAGAAAATAAGATTTTTTGCTTCTTTTGCATGGTATACATAAAATATTCTTGAACGCATCAGAGAAGTGAAGATGGGTTATTTTATTCATTTCTTTCTCGTTTACTGACATATGTAAAACGTTTATTAAATCTATTCACTTTATCCGAACGAAATGCATTTATGAAATGACTGAATTTAGCCAACACATTGCTGGACACAATACGATATTATATTTCTGGTTTGATTTCTCAATATTTTAGAGCCATAAAAATACTATTTTCTTTGGACGATATGGTTGATCATTCCGACAAATACCTCTTCAAAGATGAAGATGATGAATTTTCTTGATATGTGTTTATGTATATAAGAAAACACTTTGAATAAAAACTGAAATAAATAATGAGTTTGGTGTAAAACTACTTTTCATTAGTTTTCATTCTCCAATACGGCAAATGCATTGCGAGATGTACAAGGCAACGCTAAGTCCTCCAAATCTTCTGCGGCGTCGTTGTCGTCATCATTAGCACTCGTTTCGTCATTGGAACTGCTGGTTCTTTCTGAGTCATAAGCACCTGCAAGTATGAAACCATTATGATTACAACTGTAAGTGCTATTGTAAGCTGTACTTGCTTTCCGAATTAACTGAAGAAGCGTCCTCACTTTCCGGAATGTCTGAAGGTAATAAATTTTGATATTTCTTAATCTCTTCTATATCCGCGTGTTTAAGCCACTCTTCTCTTTGTTCACTGAATTGGGGCGGATAGAATTGCAAGACTAATTGTAATTGGCCGGCAACGCAACAACGTAATAAATGATTTGCGGCACGATAACGGTCTGCCCGTCCTGTTTTGGCAATTAAAAAGCCACGTTTCAATGCCCAAGCTTCTGTTATAGCGACTGGTGACCACTCATCGTAGTCTTCAGGCAACTGCAATTTTAGTAATCTGGGCAAATCCAAATGCTCAGCCATCAGTTGAATGGAGCGATAAGGCACTTGCAATTGAGAAATAGGAAAGCTGCCTAATAAAACTTGCAAATATTTCGACGTAGAGGATGGGAACACCAAACCAGGACAATCGCATAGACGAACCGATTTAGTTAAAAAAATTGTTTGGAAATGCTTAGTATGGCCAGGTGTGCGACTTACACTTACTACTTTGCGACCTTTCAAAGCATTAATCAGCGAAGATTTGCCAACGTTCGGAAATCCAATACAACCCAGCGTCAATATTTTATTACGATATTTTTCCCATTTCTCCAAAACATCAACACTTTCCAATTCTTCTTCAGTGTTTTCAACAACAATTTCACTATCTCCATCCAAAATGTCGTATTCGTTTGTTGGCATGTCTTCTAAAATTTTTTGTTCCCATTCCGATAAATCCAAGTCAGATTTTACGATTTTCTCACATTCTTTGAATATATTATAAACCCCTTCAATACTGCGCTTATAATTCATGCGTCGTGGTTGTCGATTTCCTGAAAAACCCTTGTTAGTTGTCCAGTTCCAAATTGAAAACCATTAATATTAACCTTTTTTGTTTTGGGGAGGGTTCGAAGCAAAAATCACTACCGGCAACGAATTATAAGTTGTTTGAAAATAATGCCGCCAAGCAATCACTACTTCTGGGGCTACCAAATCAACTTTGTTGAGAACTAAAATAGCCTTTTTACCGACATCATTGATTAGGTAATTATATAGGGACGGTGGAAACATAAGAGCCTGCTTGAAGGAAAAACAAAGTTAATATACATACATATAGATCGATATGTAGATAAACTTGCCGAATATCTCACATCGACGATGATTAATAAAATATCCGACAATTCCAATACACGCCAAAGTTGGCGCCAAGTTTCCAAATTCAATTCAAACAAAGACAAATCTTTGTTTTCTGTTTTTTGCTTCTCTTGCGTTTTACTGATGTATTCCTAAAATTGCGAAGGTTTAAAGCGAGTACTCAGATACGACTAATTTTACGCACTCTAAAATACTTGTTCTCGTTTCGATCTAAAATGCTTTTACTGATTTGATAATTCCATTCCGGGCGTTTTGGGAAATCGTAGCCTTCAAAAAAGGCAGCATCCATTTCCCTTTGCTTTGGTTGTGCGGATTGATAAGTTTTTAGCCCTTCCAGCTTCAATCGTTCTAATTCCCGTTTCGATTCTTGATAAAAGCATAGGTTATAACGATTGGCGTTTTTATTGCGTGCGGAATATTGATTATTTGTTGTCGGTTTTAACATTAATTTATGCACTGACAGTTCCGTATCCTCGGTTGTTTCACCGTCGTCGTCTACATCATTCTGAACTCTTAAATATTTATGGTTTCCTACAATACGTCAATATACTCAATGTAACTGATAAAATGTTTTATTTTTCTGCAAGTTTTTCCATTAGTTTACCTTTCAGTTGCCTTTTCTGCAATAGTTGATCTTTCTTCTTTTTACCACTAAACGGCACTTTACGTCTAGCTTGCGGCATTTCAGCTTATTTCCAAAATAAGTAATAGCTTTGTCTTAAAGTTGCACACAAATCTTTTTCAGCAATTTTCACGAATAAGTAAATAATATCAATAGCATCAGCTGTTTTGTAGCAGAATTGCCAACCCTTACGATTTTCAATTCTTTATTTTCAACAGAAATTTTTATTAAAAACAAGGCTGTTCTTTATATATTTATAAAAAAGCGCTATAGTTACATCAATTTGGATTAAAAAGAATTTCGTAACA
>KK499857.1:246281-300070 GCA_000688715.1 Glossina pallidipes | reverse complement strand
AATATTTGCAAATATTATAATAATTTCGAAAGTAAAGCAGAGAGATGTGTTTGTTGTTGGTGCAAATCCTAATTTTTTTTTACATTTGTCGTGAATTCAAAAGGAGGTACAGCGAATTCGGGGAGGTACAGCGAATTCAGAGGAGGTACAACGAATTCAGGAAGATAAAAAAAGAAAACATATGAAATTGTTTACAAATCAAAGAGAGAATTCAAATGAAAACATATGAAAAATGTTTTCCTTCAAGATTTCTACAAAATTTTTTTAAAAATTGAAAAACTGAAAATGAAGAAAAGGAAGAGTAATTAACAAAATTTTATTGGATATATATATATATATATACAAGGAGATTTATTTATTATTTAAGTAAGTGAGTGCATTTTTTTTTGTGTTTGGTTTTTTTTTGATGTCAAGATTAAATAAACAAAAATGTAAAAACCTAAAAGCAAATATACAACTGAAAGAAAGTTTTTCAAATTTTGTTTTCGTTTTGTTCAGCCATATGAAAAAATTGCTTTCTTAATGTCTGTCATAAAAAAGCCAATTAAATAAAACAAAATCTTTTAACCAATTAGTCAATGAAAACGTTGTGTCACTGCAACGCATAATTGGCAAAACGGTTCAGAAAATTGTTCTCGTATAGATTAAAACAATATAATCCGCAGAAAACTGTTCTCGTATAGATTAAAATAATGCAAGCCGGGGAAATTGTTCTTTCTATAGCGAGCACCGAAGGACGGAAATACAATCATTTTGTCACCACATTTACAACATCAAGAAAGATATTTCAGACTTTCTAAAGGGTGTATATGGTTGGACAGTGTGAAATTTTAAATCAACATAGGCATATCAGTCCCTGCACGTGCTATTGCTTACATTTCAAAATATTGTTTATACTTTATTTTATTGTTAGTTGTTGTCGCAAATTCCGGTACCCTATGTTCATTCTTGTAAAATTAAATCAAAATTGTTTCGCATAAAAAAAGATCGCATAAAAACAGGTTTGAGTGGATTCAATTCGTAAGGATTATAGTAAAACAGAGATCTCTAAATATAATATTTCTCGTGGTAAATTCAATATCCGTCCTAGACTTTTCAATAACCGCATGGACTTTTTATGTCGATCAGCCGCCAAATTGATAGACGTAAGCCCATACGATCAATTTTGATTTTGTTTTCATTGATTACTTTTAGAAAATGCAGAATTTTTTTCGTTTTGTTTTTTGAACGTATATGACTTCTATTACGACACATATTATTCGCTCATTTGGTTCCATGATGAAATTATTCAGCGATATTTTGATTTCTGTGCAACCGTAAATTTTGCATTTGATTATTGACTTCGTAGAGGACAATGAAAATGGAGAAAGTGAAAGTGGTGTCTGAGTGGCAGAGTATTTTATACGCTGCACTGCTTTTTGTGATAGCCGCTGATCAAATCTTTAATTTAGGCCAATATTTTCAATGTACGTTCGTACGTACGTGTGGCTGCGAATACGAATAATTTTATCTAACGCCATTTATCGTAAAGCGTCGGTTATATCGCATATTAAATACAGCCCGGAAAGAGTGTACTGTTGGAGAAACCGTTAATTTAATGGCAGTTGATGCACAACTTTTTAGGGATTTGACTACTTATTTAAATATGCTATCGTCAGCTCTGTGATAGATTGACTCTGCTTTATATTTTCTTTGGGAGCTATTGGGTCCTTCAGTCTTGGCTGGCTTAGCCGTTATGATTATGTTAATGCCTCTCAATGGCGTTATTGTTAGTTGCATGAAAACTTATCAAATTCGTTAAATGAAATCTAAAGATGAACTTAATGTTAATTTAATGAATGAAGTTTTGAGCGGCGTTAAGGTAGGCGGGTGATGAAGTAGAATAAAAGAAAAGATGAAGAAGGCATTCTAACATCTTATTTGAGATCCCAAGTGCCACTCACATGCATTCAATCATTGCGTAAACTGACATTTTATTTTTCTTACTAATATTGTCAGCAAAAGCCGACAGATTTAATGCATACTGGAATATAAAAATTCAAGATGCCGTAAAAGATCTGTATCTGCATATATTTGAAATATATAAGTAAGAGATTTTCTACAAATGTTTAAAGATATTAGCAAAGCATGCTTATTGATAGATCTCTATTCGAGCCTTCTTAGGTTTGCACATTCGTTAAATGGACACAAATTGTCTGTCAAAAAAAGGGGTTAATTCTGACATGAATATGGTAGACACAGCGATTAATGGTTTCTTCATAATACTCTTGATATGGGTATCAAATAAAAGAACTTGGAGAGTAGAATGCGATAAGCATGATGGTGGGTAGGTGAGATTCGGCCTCCGTCGCATAAAACTTTTTTACTTGTTAGTATTGTACTTGCATTAGGCTTTAATCCAGACGTTTTAGACCCGCCTTTTGATAAACAGATTGATCTGACGTTATTTCGAGTATTGATTTCGGTGCTTCCATCGATCTATCTATAGCTGTCAAATTTATTTCGAAATAGAACGATAACAGGGAGGCATAAGTACCTTTGGCATATATAAATGTAAATGACTTGTAACACGTGAAATATAGTTTGTTTTATTACATAAACTTTTTTAAAGCAAAGAAAAAATGCAGGGATCTTTAACCACTTAAAAAAAAAAAACAAGTAAAAACGCTGGCCTGTCATTAAATACTTTTTACACCACTTTGCTTAGTACAGCTATTCATATAACGACTTTTCGACCTAAGGTGGTTCGATGCGAACTACTTTCAGCAGCATTCGCCCTTGGGCCAAAAAAGGCCAACGTAGCGAATTTCATCAAAATACTCTCAAAATTTGCGTGATTAGGGAGGAGAATGTAATCGCTGTAAAGTAACCCCTCCTTCACAGTGACAGATGTATGTTGTACATCATTATACTTTTACACGGGACACATGGTTTTGCTTACCGTTTCTTAAAATTATCTAAATGCACATAACATGACATAAAAATTGCTTTAAAACTTTGCTAAATTTCATTAAAATAAAACCTGTGGGACGGTATGAAGGCTGTATTGGCCCACTGTACAAACAATCTCGAACAAAATACCCATTTAAATATAAGTGGAACACCACCTACACAATATCAATGCGAATTGATATTAAATTGTCAAACGTAAACATTCACATATATTCGAACATGAAAGAAAGCCACTCATTGTTGCACGTTGTGCGTTGTAGTAGAAACCGCAGCAACCGCTCAAATTCATTTGAAATTTAAATTTCGGTTGAGCCAAAATCTCGCAATCCCTATAAATTAATCCTTTAAGCGCATTCTTGCACCATTAAGATTTTATAAATTCCTTCACGCATTGACGGACACCACAAATTTCGGTGACATTCAAAGATCGACAATCAATTCGAAAAGTGATTAGAAATATTTTGTAAGGATAACCATAACATAATCGGATGTGTGTGCAATGATTAATGAAAAATAATCCCGACTTTTTGTTTCGCAATGAAAACGAATCCCATAGGGCATAGGATCTGTTTATCTCTTTTTCAAAACTTTGCTACAGAAATTTGATAAAAAAATGATTGTCTTATTATTGTACTTGAAGTTTTTATTGTTAATGCTTGCCATCGCTCGCAAATATGTTACTCATACGAAGGGAATTCTTGTAAACATAATAAAAGAAAATAAAGAAAATCGAAGCAAACGTAAGAGAGGTTTACAAAACCTAAGAGTAATGCACGCATTTTAGATTGAAGTTCACATGAAAGTATGATTCTCTCGAAGGCAATACAAAACGATCTAAAGAAAGGAGAAAAAAAGGAATAATATTTCGAGCCCCCTCTACAAATCTATAAATGGTATACAAACTATTGGCTCATGTTTGCATAAACGTCCAACACTTTTTTTACACGGTAGATACGGTGCATAACCAAAAAACGTTTAAAAATGAATACGAAATACGATAAATCTAGTTCCTGGACTGAAGAAAATCGTATAAGATGAAAAGACTATCCTAAAAAACCGTGCAAAAAAAACCAAGAACATTAAAAAGGAAATTTAAAACTAGCGCTCAGTCAAAATGTAGTCCACAAATGCAACCTATATGTAAACTCAAGTTGAAATTGGGAATAAAAGTCAATTTCGCAAATATTTACCGTTACTTGGTAAAAACTGTGCACGGATTGGATCAAAAATACTGACATCGGTAGCAAAGGTAACGACTGAAACGTTATTGCTCTTCGTTCTGTTTGCTGTTTGCTATATAACCAATGAGTACATTGAGTATATGGCGCAAAGTTCATCCCATGGTCGTGTGGATCCATTTTTTTACGCTCACCCCCGAACCATTGCATATTCATTTACACTATTTACACTATATATTATGATCACTACGGCATACTGAATCCATCTAGGCATGTCTATCCTCGCCGTCTGTCAGTCTCTGTGGACTTACATGGCAAACAGTCTCTCGGTCGGAGCAATAAAAGTCAAATTCAGCAAAAACATTGGCAAGATGTTGATCTTGGAAGCGGTCGAAATTGGTCAAAGGACACGTTTATAGTACGGTATAAACTTGGAAAAAAGAAAAACATAAGACATCGACAGGCATGTGCCTACCCGATCCTATCGAATATCAAAATTTCATGTTTTCTATGTTTTTTTCGCACAAGGAAAAGGGCCACAAAAAATTCGGTCACAGCCGATTATAATTTCCTTTGATGATGTGAAGCTCCGCATAAGTCTGGCTACTAGCTGATGTGTGCATGTTTCCTTTTAATTTCTGCAGATTGCCCCTGAAGCCTATTGTTTGTCCAAAGAAAAAGTCGATTCGGAGACTCTTTAAGGATAGGCTTCTCCCTAAGCTATTTCTTCTCTCTAATTAGTGAATAAAAAAAAAAAAATAAATAAAAAAACACATTTTACAATTGAATTATTTTTTTTTTTATTGCGTTTCGTAAAATTTCATAAATATTTATTTTTCACTAAATATTTTTATTTTGGTTTTTTTTTTTTTCAATTTTTATATAATAATTACACCATTTTACTGATAATAATTTTCTTTTCATTTGTTATATGCAAATTGTTTTTATTATTATTAATTTATGTTATTGTTTAGAAAATAATTAGAAAAATGATTTTAGATTTATTGTGGTTTTTTTTTGTTTTTTTTGTTTTTTAATATATAATTCATTTTCAATTTTGTGATCAAATAAAATTGAAATAAAATGCATTTCTGGAAAAGCTCGCTGCAATATGTGAACTTTACAAAGATGAGATCTGGTTATCCGGCTTATATATATATATATATATATATATAAAAAAAATTGTTCTTTTACACGAAATTGTCTATAAATTAATTATAATGTCTATGTGTGCGTGTGTGTGTATGTATATATATATAAATATATATATATATGGGCCGGCGAGATCATTTTTACGCATGAAAATGTGCAAAGATATTGTATTTAGTTTTAACGGCTAATTCACTTTACCGTAAACATATTTTTCATACCCTTTTTGCATTTATTTGCATTCATTTATATGAAAGTTTTTACAGATTAGAAAAATTTCACTTTCGCTTATAGTTTTGCTAAATATTTGCATTTTTTTTTTTTTTTTTTATATATATAGTTTTTTACTTGTTTTTTATATCTTATTTGAGCTCAGAGTTTTTTATTTATTTGCTTATCTAAAAAAAAAAAAAAAAAAATTATTAAACGAATGAAAACAAAAAAAATTATATATATAAAAGTTTTCAATGAAGTTTTACTTTAATGAGAATAATCAGATAAAAACCAGTAAAAGCATTATAGGTGACACCAACATTTTGGAAAATAAAACTTTATATGGAAAGTAGTCGAAGAAATGGTTCGATCCGAATCATATTCAGTAGGCGTTGGGCCAAAACACATCTGTGGAATCAAGTTCATAAAAATATCTTAAAAATTGAAATGAACAGATTAACACACGGACAAACGGACAGACAAGCTTAGATTTGGAGGCTTTTCAAATAAAGCGTTGTAAGGGAAGTGGTCGAGAAAGTCGTACAATCCGAACCATTTTCTACAGCGTTCGTCCTCGGGCCAAAACACAACAGCGTACCAATTTTCATCAAACTGTCGCAAATGTTGCTGTCTGTCAATTGAACACTGAAAAACAAGATAAGATGATACATAGGCTGACGGACAGACCAACTTAAATCTTTTAGGCTTTTCAAATAGGGCGTTCAATTCCTTTCAATAGGATTCGACTTTTGGTCGAAAACAAGTCGGTGAACCAAATTTCATAAGAACATCTTAAAAATTACGACAAACACAACGAGAGACCGACCTCACACAGGCAGAAATGCCAAAATCGATTCAGAAAGTGTGTGTTACATATATCAGCAAAAATGTGATATACCCTGCACTGCACAAGTGTACACCACTCTACACGAGCATAATTGTACAAAGAAGTCTCCAAAAAGTAATTGGATTATGCGTCGTGTCCAACGTGAGTGGCTGTGTTGAAGAGACGAGACAATAAGAGCAAAAAAAAAAGTTACATATTTGAAGTCTTTTATGGACCTTTTTCAAGGGGATGTGACCCTGGATGCGCAGTAGTTCTGAACTATATCCTTGCATAGGCAAAAATGTGCTCATCTCTTCTACTGGGACGGGATAAATGACTGATCTGACTATTCTTCTGCTAATGAAAAACATATGAAGAAAATTAACGTACTTTACATTGAGGCTTTTTTGCAACGGATTAGAATTATGTTAATTAATCATAAAACTTAAAATGTGGGAGAAAAATCCGATAAATTATTTCAGTTATTTATTTAGTATTTTTTCTTTTTTTGTTTTGTTTTGTTTTTTTTTTTAAACTTTTTTACTATAGATGATTATTAACAAATTTCAGTTATTTATAAAACTGTGTTTTAAAAAAAGTCAACAATAATTTACTTAAAACTTTTTTTCTCACTTAAGTTCTAAGTCTTTTACACATTGATGTAAGTGAATTTGTGTGCATATGCATTATATGTATATGCGTTATGTATATATATGTAGGAAGATGAGTGCAGTGAAGGAGATGCAAGTACGCAGTTTATATATATAAATTTTTTAACTACAATGTGTGATGTGTGGTGTAAAATTATACTAAAACTTTTGCACACTCTTTACTTTAATAAATATTACGTTTTGCTTTTCTTCAATTTTCTTTTTTTTTTTACTTTTACTATTAAATTAAAGTTTTTATAAAGATTTTTTTCGTTCTTTTTTTGTTTTTTTCTCTTTTTTTTGGTTTTCTTTTAAGGATTTTCATGAAGGTACAGAGAGACTGACAGTATTTTTGTTGTTTATGTTTATGTGAAATATGTTTAGCATTATTTTACTAACACATGACATGTATAAATGTGTGTGAAACTACAGTTAATATCTATATATATGAGAGTTACTTAGGGATTTTTATTTCATTTTCTTCAAATCAAGACCTTTCCTTTATGATCGAGCATTTGTACATACATATGTATATAGATATAATAATGTATACATAACGGTGCGTTGCATTCATCTAATATATACAAATGTGTGCATGGATGTATATATATATGTATATATATATATATGTGTATGTGTATGTATATGTATATGTGTACATGGATGTGTACACACATAATTTAGTCTTCTCCATTTATACGTTTGCGAGTACACTGCATTCTTCTTAATAATTAATTTAGTTTCCTTTATATGGCTTACGTCGAGTTCTCGAGTGAAATTTTCGAAAAATTTTACAAATTTTCCTTATTTACCTTAATATGTAAATATGTTTGTCACTCTTTATATTTATAAATTCTTTAATCTCTCTAATTGTTCTTAATTACATTTTACAGAGGTTCCTTTTTGCTTTTTGTTTTCTTTGTTTTTTTTTTTTTGTTTTTTTGTTTAAAGTATTAACATATCTCATATAGTTTAAGTGTAATATTTTCCCTCAGTTTTTGTTATTTGAAATTTTAAAAATAGTTTCCTTTTATTTTTATTTTAATTTTATTATTTTTTACTTAAAATCTGATATGTCTTTATTATCTTATTATTATTATTATTATTATTATTATTATTACTTATTATTATTATTATTACTTATTATTATTATTATTAATTATTATTTATTATTATTATTACTTATTATTATTATTATTATATAATATTTCACTTTACTACTTATTATTATAATTATTATTATTGCATTATAACTGCTTTTAGTGTATTATTATTATTATAATTGCATTATAATTATTATTGTTATTATTCATTTTACTGTTATTATTATTATTATTATTATATTTTATCATTATCATTCTTCGTATCTCGTATTATTACATATTATTATTATTATTATTATTATTATTATTATTTTTCTTCTTCTTATTATTATTATTATTACATACTATTATTATTATTATTATTATTATTATTATTATTATTACATACTATTATTATTATTATTATTATTATTATTATTATTATTACTTTTCTTCTTATTATTATTATTATTATTACTTTTCTTCTTATTATTATTATTACATATTATTATTATTACATATTATTATTATTACATTTTATTAATATTATTATAATTGCATTATAATTATTATTATTATTCACAAACATTTTATATTTTTCATTTCACATACATTTTATTATTATTATTATTATCATTTTATTATTATTACTATTATTATTATTATTATTATTACATATTATTATTATCATTACGTATTATTATTATCATTTTTCGTATTATTAATTATTATTATTTTTATTACATTTTATTATTAGTATTATAATTGCATTGCAGTTATTATTATTAGTATTATTATTATTATTATTATTATTATTATTATTATTATTAGTATTATTATTATTATTCATTTTACTCTTATTATTATCATCATAATAATTATTATTATATATTATTATTATCATTTTTGTTATTATTATTATTATTATTATTATTACATATTATTATTATCATTTTGTTATTATTATTATTATTATTACATATTATTATTATTATTATTATTATTCACTTTACTGTTTTTTATTATTATCATTATGATTATTATTATTATCATTGCAATTATAATCATATTATCATTACATTTATATTTTATTATTTTATTTTATATTTTATTATTATTCTTCTTTTAAAATATAATGAGCTTTGTATGTAAAAGTTTTTGTGTGTTAGTTTACATTTTTTTTTTTTTATTTATTTTAAATTTTTAAATAAATACAAAAATTAAAGTGCTTATAAAAGTTATTGGCTTGGTCCTGTTTTATAGAGTGTCGAAATATTTTGTTGTTGTTATTGTGTTTGTTTTAAAACAAAAACAAACTGCATGTAAGTGTGAAAGTGTGTGTGCATGTGTTAAAGGGAACGGTGAGAGGAAGAATAAAATTTCGAATTTACTAACAAATTTTGTATTTGTGTTTTAATGAATTTTTTGCCAGGGGAGAAGGGAAAGAAAGCATTCTCGGCGAATAGGAATAATTTCCTTCCCTTTGTGTACCAGAAAGTCTAAAAAAGAAGTATAAAATTTTCCAATTGTGGACATAGATAAAAAGGAACATCGGGGCCGGTAGCTTTGATGAATAGATAGAAGATAAGATTTATTTGGCGGACGCTTGAGTTACCCGCGACAATATTCGATGTTCTTCTTATTAATCATGGACGTTCGCGTGGTCTTCGATCTGTAATCATATTCAATAATTCTATTAAAAGGATTTTCCATAAGAACGATATGACGTTGCCCGACACTGAACGTCTTAACATCATCCAAATTTTCTATAGAAATAATCGTTCGGATTGCGCTTTCTTTCGTGCATTGTTGTCGATCCCGAATAAGGATTTTTTCTATGTTTGCAGCCCAGTATGTTGAAAACAATCTGGAGAAATTATTCACAAGAAAACTTTGAATACCGTAAAGGCAGCCCTTTCGCGTCCTTTTTGAGCCCGTGGGCTTATCGGCCCTTATTTCTTTGGAAATACGAACGGAGATCCCGTTACGGTGAACGGTGAAATCGGTGAGAATAAGTGCTTTGCGAGTTGAATTCAAGGACATCGCATTTAGCTGCAACAAGGGTGAGCGGGAGCTACGTGTCACATGGTAGATTGAACAGCTAACTGATGTATTATCGATTGGGTGATGCAATAATTTGAAGAAAGAAGTTTATCACAAAAGGTCTCCTAGGACTTATGATTGAACAATTTTCAAGAACATTCGAATTCTAATTCTACGCTAAGTTGTAAATTAAAGAACCACTATTAGCGGACAGGGTAACCCTTTCATAACGTGGTTTATAGGGACGAGTAGAGGGAATCATTCCGCATTCCGTATTGCGTAAAACAAAAAAAATTCTTCAAATATTTGTGGAGCTTATATCTAATAGTTGTTAGTCCATAGAAATCAGTTTAAATTAAAAGGCGTACGAAAGCCTTTCGTAAGCCTTGAACTTGAACGCTAAAGAAAATTAGTGTACAACCTTTTATGCAAGTCCTTTCATTCACATATGCAATTAGCTGGAAGTACAATTATAAGGATCTTCGGCACGAAAATTCGGATGATCTTCATATGGTTTAACGTTGGCAGCGCGTTTTTCATCGCGTATTTTCTCTACTTGTTGCAGAACGCGTAAGAAGTTGCCTCCGGCCAATTTCGTAAGATCTTCGATGGACCAACCCGCGCCCAATAATTCAGCGAATAACGTGGGATACGATGAGACATCTTCGAGTCCTTTCGGTGTGCTAAAGTGAGAAAGAGAATAACATGAAAATTTTCAATAAAGTAATGGAAAGAAGAAAAGAATATAAAAAAAGCAAAGAGAAATTATTTGAGATATGACACACAGTTTGTGATTTAAGACTGAAAGGTTAACGAAGCCATAAATTTTTCTTGAGACTTTCTTCTTCTTCTTTTTTTATCAATAAATTATTTATGATTTCCGTAAAAGAACAAAAATGGAATCTTTTGCTTGCTTTATATCGAGTTTCGTTGAAGAACTTAAGCCCGGACAAGGAGAGATGATTTCGTTACCGTAATATGCACTGTAAAGTGAATGAATTGTAACGTGTAACGCAAAGCATAGGTAGCTAGTTATACCCCAATGCGACTTGTGATGCAGAGTATAATAAATATAATAAGAATTATAAGAAAGACCGACCTTTTGCTATACTCATCGATCATTGAATCATTTGGGTAATCGATTTAAGCTTGTCTGTCCGTCTGCCCTTCTGATGTATGTTCATCTATATTTGTGTTTAAACTACTGATCGCAACTTTTTAAGATATTTTTATTTGGTACTTTTGCAATTACAATTTGACGATGGGCGGAGGTGATTGGGAACGAACTGCATTGAAAATAGCTTGGGTTGCACTATTTTTGAAGCACCGACCATCGAAAATTTCAAAATCGCTAGGTGATCACATTTCCATTGATATGGAAAATGAAAATTTGCATTGAATGCACCGGCGTTTTGAACCTCGTTTCGTGCAACCCTTTCTACTGTTGGTCCGTAACTGTAACTTGACATAGAAATTAATTAAACTGTATTTGAGCTACGTAGGTCTTTCTTTCAAACTTCAACCCCTTTTAGACCAACCATTAAAAGTAGACATTTGTATAATAGTAAGGACTGACTAGTAATACTTTCTACCGAAAATGATGAAAGACCAATAATGAAGAGGCGTTTGGCAAGAAGAAAATTTAAATCTCATCAGTTTACGCTTTGGAAGCTCTGCCACGAAAATAAACCAAGATTTTTAAGAGATGAAGTGTTGGTCGGTCTTGCCCGACCATAATGTTCTTGATTGTTTCATTTAAAGATTTTTTTTTCTTTTTTTCAATCCATACGTAATAAGAGAAAAGTGCATTGTATTGCTCCATGTCACTGTAGCGGCGAGATTTGTAGTGAAATTTATTTTTAATTATTTATGGCGTTTATGGACTGTGCAAGCACACAACGACGCACACATAAATAGTTATACTTCATTCAGAGAATAAATGCAGCCGTTTTTTTTGGGGGGGGGGGGGGGGGGGGGGGGATGGGCGAAAAAATTTAAAATAAGGCTTAAACGACATACAAAGCGAAACAATTCATAAAATGAAAACAATTCCGAAGCAATGAAAATACTTTACGCGTAGAATCAGTACAAAGAAAAAAAAAAACAATTAAATACAGGGGACTACAATAGTAGCGAAAAATTAAAAATTTTTAAAAATTGTGGTTAGAATTTAAGTTTTTGATATTTGCACTGTTTGTGCGTCCGCGGCTGGATATAGACTTTTCCTTGCACTTATGAGTTACGAAAACCGTCATATCAATCATTCCTTTCACTATTTTCAGTTGGCTTTGATTGCCTGTTGTGTCCTTTGCGAGTGCGTCTCGTCCAGGTAGTATGTGTTCGTTTGCTCATTGATTACATATTCTGTGTGCGAGCATGTTATACACAAAGTGTATGTTATTTTTTTTTTTTTCTTTTATACTTTATATGATTGCATTATACAATAAAACGGAATAAAAAGTGAGAGATTAATTTGCGTGAGCAACAGCGCAAGCAAGCGCGTGCACGGGTACTTGTGTATACAAATTTGTTTTACATCAATTGAACGATTAACGCCATGTAAACAACAAGAGGCCGTTTAAGGCTCTTATTGACTTCAATCAATTCCAGGCATGTGTCCGTTTGCCGTGTAAAGCAAGAATTAATTAAAAGTGTATTCTGTCAACTATTTGGTGCACTTTTTTTTTGCAATTGTGTTGCGTTGATTTAAAAACTCAATCCATCCCTTGTAAGGATTTTATCTAATCTTTTTCTTAAGTCGAAAATGTATTAAATGTTTTTACCCTCATGTGGTAGGAGATACAAAGAAATTTCACCTCACCCCACTTCATTGCAACTATTGCAACCTGCGTTGCACAGATCGCGTTACTAAGTCACGATAAGTAAAATACGTTACTCAATTATCGTGATCTTCTTTCCATATATCAACTGATTGCATAATAAGAGCCATCACAAACATAAGCCATCCATCACAAATCATTCAGAAACACACAAGGAACAGAGAAGGTGCGAGGGAGGATTCAAGATCGTTTCTTATTACGGGATCGTCCCGTCTCTCTTCGGATAGATAGGTTTAGTATAACTTAGTCTTAAGTCACATCCTATTCAATTTGATTTATTTACCAGAGACCAATATAAGTCTTCTGTTTGTGTGAGTGACTATCGCCCGGTCAACACTGGTCGCCAGTTTTACGGACAGGCAGCAATAGTGAACTTTTCAGTTGAAATGGTTTGCGAATTGTGATTGGATGGTAAACGGCAACGAGTAGTCAGTTTATTCCCGGTGAATGATTGATTTTTCTTCTTGAAATCGGCGAATCATTTGTGTAAAAAAATTTCGCGAATAACACAAGGGATAACATAATGTAGGTCCGATGTGAGAAAATACAGAATTTCAGGTTGAAGAGGTGTCGTAAACAATTTAACGGTCGGCCTTGTCGAATTCTTTCTTTTCTTTTTCCTTTTATTTTTCTATATTTTTTTCCATAAGTGGGTTTTTTTTACTTATTCATATATATATATATACATATATACACCCAATTTTCTTGTTACACGTTAGATACGTTCCCAAAAAATACGTGTAAAAAAAAAATTCGTGTAAAAAGAGAATTAGGTGTAAACAATATTAAGAAGCTCTTATTAGAGTTCACTTAATTTATTTCGTGCTTACACATTTTAATTCATTAAATATTTGCTCTGTGAGATTCAAGAAAAATTCCTGGAATATTAAAAATCGTGTTAAAAAAAAATAATTCGTGTAAAAAAAGAATTTTTTTTCCTTTTGAACTCGTGCAATTCGTGCAAAAAAATCGTATAAAAGGAGAATTGTGTGTATATATATATATAGTTTTTTAATTACTTATTCAGCAAGAAGACTCGGCTACGATTTCTATCGACCGAGCTAATGTTTCCTTGTTATCATTTTTGTGACTTTGTATCAAATTTTATATTCCGGAGGAAAAGACACAATGAAAGCCCACCAATGTCAGTTTTCTTATAGAAAAAAGAATAAAAACAAGTTTGTAAGTCGCGAACAACAAAAAATGCTTTCTGACTTTTAACATCTCTTGGATGTGACTCAGAATGCGGGCGTAAGCTCAAGACTCAAGAGCTCAAGGGGTCATCGCTAAAATTATTCAAGGCAAACATTAAGAAGCGTTTCTGAAAAAGATTCAAACGAGTCGCTGAGACGTTGGCAGCTGTGATATCAAGTAATTCGCCTGAATAGTTGAGTTGATAAGAATCGCAACTAGCAAGTGAATGCTTGCATACTGAAATCTCAGTAGTTGTAGTAAGTGCTAAGTGGATGAAGGCATAAGCCATTCACCCATTAGCCTGCGGCCACTCACTTTATATCTTTGTTCCCTTTCCCCTTCTTGTCAGCGTGTCACAAGTCTAGGGGATACCCCCCCGTGATTGATCGTATTAAGGAAAGAAGAAAATTAAGGCTTTCCCAAGCCAGAGTTAACTGAGTTTATTCATTACTGGAGGGTCATCGCACTCTTTACCATTCAAATGGATGCCTAAAGTTGCAATTATCGTAAGTTAAAATTCCGAATCATAGTACATTTTATCATTTATTAAGCATGTGTCACAGCAGCCATTCAATCGATAGGAGAGAATAAACCATAAAATGTATTTGCTTTTGCAACTTTTTTTTATCAAGAACAGTGGGGGCTAAAGAGACAATTTCTGTACGAAATGAAAAGTTGTTTTACGTTAGAGAAAAACCTAAACCGCATGCATACACAGATACAGATGCACACAAAAACAAGAGGAAAAAGAACAACCAATGAGGGCAAATGCCAAAGTATCAACGCCGCACAATAAAAACGAACAAAAAGATTCTCATAATTTATTATAAAAACAAACAAAAACAAACAAAACAAACAAACAGACTTACACATAAGTAACTGCGTATAAATTATTTATACTGGAAATAGAAATTTTGTGGTCAGTCTCCAATATTGAATTGAATTTTCAGGAGGCGAACGCTAAGAGAACACTTCTGGTTACATAAAAGCCATTCGAGCAGATAAATGTGTAGATATATGCTAGATGCTGCTGTGTATCTGCTAACACACAGTAAATACATTTAAGATAATATTTTATTAGTTATCCATCCGTCCATTTTGCTATTTTTCTCTGCATGCATTGATATTTGAATAAATTGGTGTGTGCCTGTGTTTGCATAAACAATTGAGTTTTTAATGACTTTTTCTTAAAAATCCACACAAGAATTTCGTTACGTTTGCAATATAAGTAGAAAAGAAAATGTTATCCATCATCAGTCAGGACGACTCGTATATATCCAATATTTATAATAAACGTATGGAAATCGCATTAAAAAGCCTATCACAAATCCTTTCAACTTTTGAGTACTAGTTCGAGTGTTAATATTAAAATAGTTTTGAGACGTTGGCGCTTGTATCGATTACAGAGACACTCTGTTGGAGTAATTTGAAAATGTCGCTCACATATATATTTTTGCCATTGGACGCTGTTGAACTACATGATGAGGTCAAAGTTGTCCATTGTTTCGCACTCACACCGTCTTATTAGTTGTCGATGTAAGATAGCGTTAAATTAGTTATAATCACGATTGTAGGCCACGGTAGTCTGTCGTACACTTAAGCAGGTCAATTATCCGAATTGAAACGAGCTGACTTGAACTCATCCAGCATAAGACCAATCTGTTGATTGCATTTCTGTGTTCAATTTGATAAGTGTGACGAGCAAGGAAGCTCGCTAGTATTCGTCAAGGACACTGTCATCGTAAATCAATACAAGAAAGGCGGAGTAAGAAGCAAAGCCTATAGCTGGGAAATAAATTTGGGACCGCAGTTAGTGGTTAATAGGTTACTTTCGTTGAAACAAGTCATGAAGTTCTTGGTGATCATATTTTTGTTTTATTATTTTCGCGCTTAAAACGACATAGCAAATTACGCGAATTTTGAGATTTCCCGCAGGTATTCCCCGTGCTGTCTAAGCGGTTCGTCAGAAGACCAGGCATCCGTATAACAACCGCAGACTATATAATAATTCCTCTAAATAAAATTCTCTTATCAGCATTTCTCTAGCCAAGTATGTCGGGTCGTCATCGGTCGATTCCAATAGATATATATACATAAATACATACATATATACAAACGTATGCACATATATATTAAATCTCTCTAGATACTCGAGCTGAATTTCCTTTTCACGATGATCGTTGTTATTACCGGAAGTCTGTCCGGCCATCCCGCAAAGCTAATGACAATCGCTAAGGCTCGTTTATCCGGTAACAACAATCGATTGAGAAAGTGGATATATATTGTGGTATCTAACCTGGGAATGTGTTCAGAAAACGTTGCTGATGACATTTTGCCCGTCACACCATCATCCTTGCTGCTAAGGAAGTATGCCTATTCATCCAGTAACACCAATTGGTCTTAAAAAATGAGAAGGTTTATCGTACCCGAACAGAGAAAGCTCAGTGCTTCGAAGCCAAGTTGAACGGTCATAATATGTTACGTATTATATATCAGGATGATATGTGTTTAGCTAAATGATTCACTAAATATGCCAAAGATAGTTGTAAGAAGACTGAATGCAATAAAAATGCATGGATGAGCAGATTTCTAAAAATTAAAATTGTTGGCAATCAATTTTTAAATAATATTTCATAACTCCATAAACTACTTTTCGAAGGAAGTATATTAAATTACTCGAGAGTTTTCAACGCATACATACACAAATCCATCAAATAATCCTTAAACTGCATATAACAAGTACCGGATTAATATGAATAACGAAAGGTATATAGATGTACGCGTTTGTCCATCTGTCAGTATCAACAGAGTTTCGGATATTAGATGTACCTTATATTTTCTGCGGCAAAAAATGATTAAATTGGTTTTTTGTCTCGTCGTCCCATTCATTGTTCACTCTCATTACTATGAACACCAGCCTTGTGAATGTTAAGTGTGTAATCATTGTGTTTATTCATTAAAAAATATAATCAAAATTGTAAAGTGAAAAAAAAGTCGAGGGACGATATATCTACAATCCTTTTGGCTTGGATATGCTACTGTGTCGGTAGAATAGTGCTGTGTTTCTGCTTTTACCAAGCATGTGATGCATGCAAACCTTTGAAGGATGTCTCCGATAAATTTGATAGATTTGAGAAATCGTATAAAGTAGCGAGCGAGCGTTGGGTATAACAAGATTTACATTATGTTTTGCTTTGCCTATTTAGCTTCAAAATAATTATTTTAAAGTCGGTTTGATACGACAAAAATGTTCACATGCTTATGTGAATAATGCAAACAATTCATTAGACCTTAGGTTGTTCACAAAAATACTAACACACATACACACAGACAAACACAAACATATGCACATATATGCATGTAAAAATTTTAGTGCATAATAAATTTACATCAGTCGTTTATAATAGTTTTTTGAAATGTAGTTTTAAGCATTCCTAGCTTTGCATAAGTTGACCACAAAGCAACTTTCCTAGGCTCTGACGAAAAAACCATTGCCACCTTCATTGCAATCCAGAAAACTCAACTAAAAATGAATTCATAAATAACATTTAAAATTCCATTTGCCAAAGGATTTTCAAAAATTTCTGTTTATGTATTTATATAAAACGCACAACAACAACAAATACAATAAGAGATACAGATTATTATTAGAACTTGGCCGTAAGCATAGTTTGCATACTCGTATGTCTATTGCTTAAATGTTTCTCTGTGTGTGTGTGTGTGTGTGTATGTACTTATGTGTGATATTTAAAAGTTGAGACAATCCTTCTAAATTCTTCTTCTTTCCGAATTAAAGAAAGGGAGCAAAAAAACAAAAAAAAAAACGAAGGGAATAGCATTTTTGTGTTTTATTTATTATTTATTAGACAAATGAATAAAAATTTTGTTGGGGGGGCTTTAAATGTCCGCACAAGTAAGTAAGTCTTTGGGACTCACACAGGAAAATCTATTAAATAAATGCTTCAACTATTTTAAAATAAAGAGATTTCCGATTTTAAAACAATCTGTCCAAGTTTTGAGTGAATGAGTAGACAACTTAAGTGAATGCATTTTTTCAGATTTACCTCGAAAGCATTTACATTAAAATGGATTTGTTGATGTTATCGTTTCACACGTTAGTATCTCTTAAATCCAATAATAATAATAATAATAATAATAATAATAATAATAATAATCATAATAATAAGAGGAGAATGAGTTCGACTCGACTCGATGTCTGCTATGGTTAAACCGAGCTACCTAGCAACTAATATGTAAAGAGAATTTAAGATATTTGTGAAAAAGTCTCTTAAGAAAACGTTTTTAACTAAATTTTACAAAAATTTTGATCGAAGAAAAAAAAAGAGAAGAGAGACGGTAAAAATGCCTTATTTTTATTTTGTGGCACGCATTTTGCTATGAAATTAATGTGTGCTAGTGTCCGCAATGCCTTCGTACGCATATATAATAACTCTGATCGATTTAACCATGTCCGTCCATCCATCCCTAGGATTGGCAATGCTTGCCCTCCCACCTATTCTTAAAAGCATATATGCATTTTAGGATGATTTAGACCGCGTCCGTCTGTCTATCCAATAAAAAAGGGAAATTTGCTGTCTGTGCTCGTAGTTAGTGGATGTAGGCTAAATCTGGAAGTTCATGTGATCCGTTCATAAACATTTGCGAAAAGAAAGAAAGAAAAAAAGATTACCAACGGACACTAAGGTAGCATGAAATTTTCATTCGAATGAACACAAATTTCTTATATAAAAACTTGAAATGTTTTTGAAGAAATTTTTAAAATGTTTGAGCAACTGAAACAAAGCAAGGAAGCAAATTGTATTTGTTCTTGATGGAGAAAATTAAAATAAGGAAAAATTCGAAATTTCCTCTCTATAATTCTCTGGGCGTGGCTTATTATTTCCATTTTGTAGAGAAACTTCCATCCCGTGTGTCGTTGATGATAAAAATTCAGAAAACCCGTGTATTCTCACTTTATCCCAAAGTGTACTGTGCGTGCAGTTTGGCCGGTATGTGTCATTCTCAAGTTTTGTTTTTTTGCCAAATTTAAAAGCTTTATCTTCACCTTTACGAACGAGAGAATATTAACCATGGATATTGCATCAAGGGGTCCATGGACAGAATTTGACGTTGGTCAATGGGATTTTTAAAGCCTCTTTCCGGGCGTTATAATAAATAAGCGAAATTTTGATACACTTTAGTATCGAGTGGGCGTGGCCAATTTTATATTTTTGCGCACGTACTACAGAATGGTCCACAGAATACAAGAATTTCCAATGTTTCTGGAAAGTGTGAAGCCGATAGCTGTCAGCAGAATATTTCCAATAGATATTAAACAGATGGACAGACGGATATGCGTAAATTGATTTAGAATTTGATGTTGATGTAAAATATATATATTTTTTAGGACACCTCAAGCTTGTTTCTGGGTGATGTAAACCATGGGTATAAAAAACGAGAAACATATCTAAATATCTTTGGACACAAAAATAACATAAAATTGTGGTTTTGGCGAACAATTAATCTAAACTGGAATAACAGCTAAAAAATAACTGACTTTATTCTTTTCTTACTCGTGCGACATCCTATGCTGCAACTGGAATAGTTAGTCTAGCACTGCTTGACATTTGGGATTTATGCTTTCCAAGATGAGGAATTCGCCTTTCTTGATACCTTATCTAAACTATATAGTCGTTCTATTTACTGTAACTTTTATATGTGTACGTGTGTGTGTGCTGTAATACTGCAAAGCGTAAAGGAATAGTAAATAATTTTTACTTAAGCTACCCATGCAATCTTTTACCATATGGTGAAAGAAACTTCACCATATGGCTATCTTATGTTATTCGAAAATTTCTATTTTTTAACCAACTGTTGACTCTATACTATGCGGTCATAATTTGAGAATTTTTTTTTTTTTTTTTTGATATGATCAATCCTTCCGGCGATGTCCTTTATATGTGTATAATGATGATGTTTAGAAAGAAGTGCAGAAAAAGAAAGTGATAAGGTGTGGCGGCGGTCGCAGGCGGGGGGGTCGGTAAGTGTAATGAGTGTCCACTATAGCTGCGAGCATAGTCCAAAAATGGCACTGAGATTTGAGCCCGCGACGATCGATGAGGTACTCGTGACTTCCATCTTCTCGGCGGCCGCAGCCTGGAGGATCGGTAAGTGTAATGAGTGCTCACTATAGCGGACTATAGAGTATGGTTCAAAAATCGCATTGAGATTTGAACCCGCGAGAATCGATGAGGTATTCGCGACTTCCATCTACTCGGCGACCGCAGTCTGGAGGGTCGGTAACTGTAATGAGTGCCCACTATAGCTGCGAATATGATTCAAAAATCGCATTGAGATTTGAACCCGCGAAGATCGATGAGGTATTCGCGAATTCCATCTACTCGGCAGAAGAAAAACACAAGGTTGGTACTACAATTTTTTATCTTATAACTTTATATAGTCTGTGTTGTCGCTAACGAAGAATAAAATAAAAGCAAGTAAAAGCGTTATAATTGGCTGCGATCCACTATTAAATACCCTACACCAGTTCACTTAATACAATTATTTACTCATTATTTACGGCTTTTCAAAATAAAGTCTTGTATTGGAAGTGGTCGAAAAAGTAGTCCGATCCAAACCATATTCGATAGCGTTCGTCCTCCGCCCAATATACATCGGCGCATTAGATTGCATCAAAATATCTCAAAAATTGTTGTAGGTTGAATAGAAAGAATACATGAATAGACATTGTACGGACACAGGGATAGATAAGTTTTACAAGCTGGATCTATCTCAAGTCTTTCTGGGTGTATCCCAAGTAGGTGGGTAGGGTGCAAAAACAAAAATTAAATTAATTTTGTACTTAAGAATATTTTATTAAAATTTTAGTTGAAATTTGTGCCATCCGTACGTTCAGGAACATAATATAAAAATCGAAACACATCTAAACACATAACTTGTGGAAGATAACTGATGAAAATTAGAAGAAGCGTTAACAAATGGACTAACTTCGAATAGCTGACATTTAGTGGTTTTAAGGGAAGTGAAGTGTGTACGAAAGTTCTATTTTTGTCTAAAAACTATTTTTGCAACCACATCAAGGGAATAAGTTTTGTCCCTTCGAAACATGAAAATCCATAATATGTAAATCAAAATCAAAAAGGCACAAAAGTCATTTATTTTTTCTAAACTAATAATTTTAACCTTCTCCCTTCTCCCTTCTCCCTTCTTTCCTTTCTTCCTTCCTTCCATCCTTCCTTCCTATGTAATAAAGTTTTGTAAATTATTTCGGGTTTCATTTATTTAAAATGTACACAACATTATGCATAAACAACTGTAATGCAGTCAACGTTGTTATATAATTGGCGTAACAAATCATGTGAATTATACACACAACGATATTAAATATTTATGAAATCATCTCTCGTGTACAATTGCATTGAAGTGCATTAGAATTTGTTTAGAAATTTATTTATGTGTGAATTTCAACTTAATTTTATGCTGCCTGTGAAAAGGCAGGGCAGGCAGAAAGGCAGATATATGTATGTATGTAATAATTAAAATTAAATAAATAAGTATAAATAAGTATATGCCGGTAATTGCTCTCCCTTGGGCTTGTTGTGTTAATAAATCAAAATCACATTTATGCAAAATAGAAATGAAACATTTTTAAAACAATCACAAATCACAAATTTATCTCGAATCACATTCACTATCGCAATTATTATGCAATTGCGGGAATAAAATAAAAACAAGAACCTGCCGCCAAGTGGCAATAGTATCGTATTTTTTCCTGAGTAGCGGAATTTCGGATGCAAACGACCAAATGTAAATGTACAAAGTATAAAAAGCAACAAGGCGTGACATTCGGCCTCATTTATTAATAATGGTGTGGAAAAATCAAAAAATATTAAAAGAAACAAAATTAGAACTAAAAAGTAGAAAAACAGATGTTGTCCTATGTCTGCAAAATTTCGATCCTTTTTTTTGGTCAAGCATATGCTTACGAGTGCAATCACTCCATTTTGATGAACAGGCAGACAGACTGACTAGCCTGACAGATTAATAACGAAAAATGGTTAAAGGTTTCGCCAGTTTATCCAGTGAATGTTTGCTAAGAATTCAACCGAAATAAAAATCGAAAAATGTTCCCCTTTTCTTGTTCTGGAATTAACGATATGTCTTGCGTGAATTGAAATTGGAATCAGTTTAGTCAAGTTGAGGTAACATGTGGCTCTCAGAGTATATATATATGTATGTATGTATGGTAGGGTGGAATTTGTCTCTTAATTATTGCACGTAAGCCTAAGTGCAAGGCTGGCCTTGTACTCGTCGTGCTTGCTTTTAAAGTTGTTTTCTTCTTCTCGGGCTATCTCAAGATCGTTTTGGCCACACACTTTTGGTTTTCATCCCTCTTCTACTTGTATATAAATCTTCTCCTCTTGTAAGCTCTTATTAAGCCTTATATTATTATATCCTTGAATTGCCTCCTCTATGTTGTATTAGCTTAAGTGTATGATTACGTATATCTGCCATATTCCTTTATACTGTATTAGGTTTAGTGGGTTAGATTTTATGCATTATTATGGGCTTTATATGTGTGGATAAATTGTGAGTAAATTGCCAGAGTATAGGAATTTGTATGATTTGATCGGAAACCGAAGGGGTTACGATCAGCTGAATTATTATTTGGTGGGCACGACAGATAGCTTTAGAGAAAATGGCGAGAACATTTTCTCTCTCTCCCTCTCTCGTGCCGGGAAGTTGTAAGTTTTGAAAATCTGAAAACATCCGCATATATTAGTTAAGGTGAGGAGCCACTTAAGTATAGGGAATTAGTGAGAGTAGGGGGACCAGTCTAGGGACTGCAAGGTTCAACTGTAAGAGGAACAGTCTAGCCAGGGACAGGGTAAAGTCTAGGGGATCAGCTCATTACTGTTCGAAAGTTCCAAGTCAGTGAATTGAAGAAAATATAAATTTTCGTTATTTAAAAAAAATAATATTTTCCTTAGCGTGTAAGTGTATGGTTTCTATTAGTTATCTCAACGAAATCCATGCTTTTACAAATTTACTGGAGTAGAAGAAAATCGGCAGCGTAAGCAGTTGAACACCTGGATAGCACGGCCAGCTAGCCCCAGCACTCAGTAGCTAGATTATGATCATTCCTGCAAAGCAGGAATTTGCAGTCTCCACAGATGTTTGAAGTCGAAGACCAAAGCCTAGTGATTGAGGCTTTCTCCGGAGAAGTTATATTGTGCCTTCCTCAATAAGAAATCTGATCGTTTAATTCGTGCCCCAGTCTGGGGTTCAGCAACCGATTTTATTGTGCAATTATTGATTGAAAATTCTTCCAAATATTAACACAAGACAAGCGAGAAGAAAAGCGTTGCGAGCAGCCTGTTAACGACATGGAATATAATATCAATGAAATGGAATTTCGGCCTGTAGAAGCGAGATGGGCTTCTTCAGTCCTTCTCAAGGTTAGTAGGTAAAAGCTGATTCCTTTTGCTTCAAAGCTCATACCCTGGCAACTGTTTGCCTGAAGCCACGGGCGAGTAATACTGGTATCCTTCGCTATGTAAACAATGCGCACACATGATGTTATGATGATTTGATATTGAAGAGATTTTGTAATAAAAACAACGACTAACAAGCAGTGCAAGGAAAAAACGTGCGTTGTACTTTACCCAACTATGTATGCATTTATGTTAACATAATAAAATAATATTTGCGAAGAAAGCAGTGTCGGTGCATTTCGTGTGCACATAAGTACAGATTTGTGAAATACTTATAAATACTTTTGCATACGATTGTGACAATGAAAGTTGCAGGTTTGCAAAGGGGGCAGGCAATGCTTTTAATAGAGGGCATCAACTTTCACAAACATATCGCTTGTGCATGCATTGTGTGCATGAATTTGTGTCGTATGATGATTTTTAATTAAAATACGTTTTCCAATAGCAGGTATTTTGCATATTTTTACTACATATACTGCAAATAAATCAAATCTTTTTTTACTTTTTGCCTCTTTCTGTTTTGTTGTATTTTATTTTTTTTTGGAAAAACGCATGACCTATTTCGGATTGTTGAGTGCGGTTGTGCCACTGTCATGTTAACAATTGAATATGGGACGTATTATAATCGTAGCGTACACGCGCACAAATACTAAAGTTAAAGACTAACCAAAATATAGAACCGAAATTTAACCGAATCCAAACCATAAATGGCGGTTTTGTGGCCAGAAAACCAATAGCAACAACAACAAAGTCGCTAAGCTTAAGTGCGTTTATTTACGTACGTATGCATATATATATACATACCTATGTACATCAAGCAATTGTATTAGTTTACGGATGAATGAGCGCGAGCGAACATACGCTGAGATGACGAAACGTATATATGTCTCTATTCATATACATATGTGTATATGTATTTGTTAACGTTTCAGGTGGAGAGTCGTATAAAATCCCTTTAAGAAATGATTCGTTGATTGAATTGAAAACCCATTGCCGTAGAGAATTGCTTAACGGTAATTTTACATTCTTCCCCCTTTCGCCCTTAGTTACTCTATTGTTCTTGTTTACGTTTCTCATTCATATTATATTAGCTTGGAGATGTAATGAATTCATTTGCCGACTAAGTTGCGGATATGTTGTAAGAGTCGTATATGCTTTAATGTTTTCCCATAAACAAATAAAGTGCCGAATATAAAAGTAGTGGAGAAGGTACCATTAGTTCAAGCTGTCTTTTACATATATTTGATTTTTAAAAAAAAAAAAAATATCCATTCTTTTGCTGAAAAGTTTCGAAAGTTCTTACAAGACGGTAAATAATCTCTTTTCTAATTAGTCGTGACTTAATTTAGAAGGGACCCCATTTATACGAATCTGATTCTTGATCGTGGTCGAAACCGTTAAAGAGAGCGTTGTCTCGTTTAGTTTAGCGGGGGCGTCTTTACTCAACATCCTACGGCTAGGTCGAAAACTCCAAGATAAAAGTCCCCTCAGTCGTTTTGCCATCCAGTTACAGCAGAAGCAAAAACAGTGTTTGAATAACAATCTTGGACTGTCAACTCGCCCCAATCATTTTGACGTTAGGGAGTGGCAGACATGGAAAGAATGTCTGGCTCGCACTACTCTACCGAACCGTTTAAAAGCTTTCTTCTTATCGCTGAAGCATCGGAAGGGCCGAGGAAATGCCTAAGCTATTCATCCGAGTCGTTGCAATTTGCTTCCGAGTTTTAAAGCTGACTTTCCTTTTAAAGAGATCTGACAGCAAAGTGATGGTAAGAGGTGGAGGTCAATTTTCGTGCTTTAAAGAGGAAAAATTGACTGAACTAAGTCAGCTTCATGATGGTTGTTTAAAGGACGCTTTACGATGTTGTGTTTTAACTTTTCATAGAAGATTTTTATTTGGTAAGTTTTTGAGGATAAAAGTTTATCTTAATCAACACTTTCGCTTTTTTCGCCCACAATTTAATTTATTTGGAATTCTTTGCATTTTAACACTGATTTAGATGGTTCTTACTTTTCATTTTCTTCCTCTTGCTGTTCACCTGTGAGTATATATTGCAATCATTAAATCTAAATTCCTTATGAAAAATGCACGATTTAATGAAAACACAAACGAAAAATGAAGAAAGAAAGAAAAATTCCAACAATTAAAAGCGTAATGTCAGAGGAATTAAGTTGTGATGTTCTAGATGCACATACATATGTACATACATACATACATACATACATACATACATTCATACATACACATGACGTTATGTTTATAGTTGGCGATTAAAAGAAAAAAAAAAGGAAGAACAAGAAGAAGAAGAAGAAAATATTAAAATGTTCTTCTTACACACACACACACACACAAGCACATTGCTTGAACTGAAAGGCAGTTAATGGAGAAAAGGTAAAGAAAGCTATGTAAAAACGAAGACCAGTGAAAAGGGGAAGACTGTCTACATTAACGTTCTAAAAGATTACTTATCTTCTGCTAAAGCTCCTCTGTCCTAAGTAAAAGTAATAAGGCAAACGAAAATAAATTTCATTTATACTTACAAATTGATTCCATCGTATCCAGCACCGAGACCTACGTGATCAATGCCAGCGACACGCTTAATGTGATTTATATGAGCTGCATATTAATGTTGTTAGTGTTGTTGTCATTATTGTCGTTGTTGTTATTGTTGTTGTTGTTGTTGTTATCATCATTATTATTGTTGTTGTTGTTGTCGCGTTGTTAAATTGAACCATCCGACCGTCCATGCATATAACCAGCCAACCAGTCAGCCACCCATTCAATAGTTGATTCATATGAGAATATTTCGCAGGATTTCAAACATAAAACCCAACGTTATATAAATGGTGTTAGGCGGGTGGTAAAACGGTAAGGGGACGACCCGTTTTATTGTAAGCCAAGATAGATGGATAGTAGTTGATTGTTGTGCATCAAATTGAAGTCGCCAAGACGTTCAGATTTGCATAATTCAATTGAATTATTGCAAAATGTTTTTTTTTTTTTTATTTTTTTTATTTTTTTTATTTTTATAATGAACGTAGAAATTGAATGAAAAAATTCATGTGTCAGCAAACAGACCCACGCAAACACAGAAAATGTACAGCGGGATGAAGAGAGAGAGAGTAAGAGATGGTGAAAGAGAGAGAAAATCCCATTAGATTAGCAGACAGGAAAAGAATCAAATTTATGTAAATCGAAAGAGAAAAACAGGAAAATTAGAGAGATTGTGTTCATCTTCTTTACAAATCCAATTAATCAATAAAATGGAATATTAATAAAAAGAATTGAAGATAATTTAGAATGAATTAAATTCATTCAAAATAGTTTGCTTACCGACTGCATCGTGTACCGTCGAATTTTCACTGCACGATAGAAATCTGGAATAGAAATTCACCATAATGAGACCGCCGTTTCTTGCCAATGATTGCAACATGTCATCCTGCACATTGCGGCTTGAGTTGCACAATTCATAGGCCGACGAATGAGAGAATATCACAGGGGCTTCGCTAACCTCTAACGCGTCACGCATAGTGCCTGTCGATACATGTGACAAATCGACCATCATACCCAAACGATTCATTTCACGTATAATTGTCTGTAAAGAGAAAAAAACCATCAATCATAAGTTAGCGGCCGCATTAACAATACCTATATGTCATAGGCGATGCAAATCAGTTTAAATTTCTCTTTGTTCGCCTCAATATGTATGCAACGTTATGCCTTCAAAATGTGACATTCGTTTAGATTGAAAGCATGGTCTTACATCAACACCGCAGAGCTATGTGAAATGAATGTGTGTAATGAGCATTAGTAACTGTTTGAAATTTTCCCATTTAGATAATTTCGTATTGGCATTGACTAGCCGGTGTAGTCCAGGCTTCCTAATCCTATATCGGAAAGTTATTTCTTATTCGTTCTTACTTCACGAACTTTTATAATATATCCGTAAGCAAAAGTTTTACTTTTACTAACTTTTTTGTACGCGTTACTGTAAATTTAGTTTACTTCTAATTGTTTATGTTATTCACATATATCTATAATATTGATTTTCCTTCTTTCGTTAAAATAAAGAATAGAAGTAAAAAATTCAATTTTAGATCGTGTTAACGCCAATATGGCAATAGCTTTTTGTAGAATCCAATGGAAGATGAGCCACTTCTCTCCCCTTAACAACAAAGGTCCTATTTTCTAGAATCTAATATCAAGAGTTTATGAGCAGACCTTTAGTAGAAACTCAAACAAGCTAAGATAGTCAGAATATGTCGTCTCCTGTCGGACAATTCCTAATTACACTCCTCTTCCTCTCGGGCTTACTCTCTGGGATGCTTATGGATATTATCAATCCGCGATGTCACTTCGGTGACGTTTGGATTCAGAGAGAAGAGGACGTGTAACTTTCTTTTCATCTATGCCAGTTCGATGTGCATCAGCTGACCAAGATTCCCTCTTATTTTCCATTTCGGTTGTTAATTGAAATATAGATTAAGTAACGCTGTGCCCGCCGTAAAGAAATCAACAAATTACAGCATTATTTAATCCACGCCCGATACGTGCAAATATCTTACAACTCCAGTAGAGGTGTTAGACTGAAAAGAAATGGAGACTTTGATCACACAGGGGCGAGCGAAGTGCCCTTTTTTTTCTAGGATGTTGAGTTAAAATGGATTAAGCCAATGAAATTTGTGGTTTATGTGTCCAAAAGACAAGCTTGCTTCGCAAGACCGTTAGAAGAGAAGAATCAACTGCATTGGCATTGAAATTTTGCGAGAATTCAGAAAGTACAGTTAATCGATATGGCAAGTGAAGCATTCATAGTTCATACGTATTTCAGGTTATGTTTTTGTACGATTTGGAAAAGTTTGATCGCCTTACCATATACCAGATTTATTCCAAATATATAAGATTTTTAATAACTATGTGAGAGAAACTTTCGTCTCAGTTAGGTTAGGTTTTTGCAGTCGATACAGAAAAAGGGTTTCAATGAAAAATTAGAAACAACTAGGACATCGGTAATTTTGGGCGGGGCGATGCATTAATTTTTCTTATTTTCGACCTCGCTTCGAGGCGATTTACTGGAAAAAAATTACAGTTTTCGACTAAAAGTTCTACTAGTTTCATAACGAAGGAAAAAGGAAAAACGATCAGGCTTCTAATAATTATAGAAAGAGCTTGTGGTCTTTCACCCACTTTTGAGTATAACTTGACAAGAATCGCAGGGAACAAGCGAAAACTTTGTTTTTGTGACTCTAAGAAAAGTTGTGACATCTTAACCATAAATTAAAGAGACGGACAGATGGACAGATAGACTAACATATATATATATATGGTCAAATTAATGCTTCTATTGGCTTTATCAAGAATTTGTATCTTACAAAGAAACCGTAAATCTGGTGATTATAATCAGTAGATTTATATACAAATAGAATTTTTCATCGCATCAGTCCACTTAATGAATTGGAAATAACAAACCTTTACGATAAGTGAGTTCATATATTGTTGTCTAAACTTTTTAATAAAATTATAAATATTTTGATTTGTTTAAATTTAGTTTTTTTGATAAACACAATTTGTCTCATAACACAAAGACACAATTAAATGCTCGTAAATAAATTGTTTCGGCAAATTTGCTCGATCACAAATTTTATAAACAGCTACCGTTCATTATCTCATTGTCAAAATAATCAAATAAAACTAATTATAAAGATTAATTAATTTTCAAATTTTGAATATAAAAACAGCAACAACAACAATAACAACTAGAGCAATAGCAATAGCAAACACAATAACAATGAAAACTGTTGTTTATTGTTTTTATACTAAATAGAATACAACAACAATAATGAAAAACAATTGAAGATTGTTGTTCATTGTTTTTATATTGTGTTTGGACCAAGTATGTATGTACGCATAAGTAAATCAAACAACATTGAATTTTGATGGCATCTCAATTTCAGTCTATGAAAACGGAATGTAAACACATATAGGATAAATCAAATTTATAGCATCGTATAGAAAACACAATGAAGATTTGAAAAGAAAGATAGACAGATAGACAGAGAGAGAGAGAGAGAGAGAGAGAGAGAGAGAGAGAGAGAGAAAGAGAGAGAGAAGTAGAGAGAAAAATGTCAATAGATGGAAATAAGGAAAACATAAAATTGCTTTAACGTCACATTTACTGTACACATAAACACTTCACATGCTTAAATAAATTTAATATTTATGATTATATTTGTTATTGCCCTCGTTGCTGTTGTTGTTGTTGTTGTCGTTGTTGTTTGTTTTCGGAGTAACTCAATTAAAAACAATTGCTTTATATGTACAATTTGTTTAGCATTATTTCATAATTACTATCGGAAAAATATTATTGCTCTTGCATGCTCTAAAATTTTGCCTACAATTTATTGCATGTTTATTATAAATTCGTAAATTATTATTATTTGAAATTTCAATTTCAATATAAATTAAATTTCAAGTAGAGCAAAAGAGGATTTGATGAAATAAAAATCCTCTTATTCTCTCTCTCTCTCTCTCTCTCTCTGTCTCTCTCTCTCTCTCTCTCTCTTTCTTTCTATTAAGTTCACTTTCAAACAAGTACTGCTCTCGCTCTGTTTTTAAAAGTAAATTTTTCTGGACTACAGTGCGTATTAATATTAAATAGTTAAAAACATTTAATCCATCTCTGTGATAGGAAGAGAAATACACTGAGAGAGAGAGAGGGGAGGAAAACATTACACTTTCCCATAATATATATAAGAATTTGTTTACGAATGCGGCAAGGGGTTCGGGATATTCACAGATACTTAAAGTTAATTAAAAAACAAACTCACACGTCCAACTAATAGTAAAATGGCATTTTAAAGCATTAAATAAATAAACAGAAATCAATGATTAATATCGGGAGAAAAAAAGTAAAAATATAATATAAAGTTTAATTTAATGACACGGTCATAATCATCACACCACAATAGCGCGGATAACGTATGTGCCGTTAAGTGTGGTAACTATGTATGCGTAAATAATTTTAAATTAAATCAATTTACTTGCAAATGATTGAATTTTTAATTTAATTGTTTATTTTTCTTCGAATCAGGATTAACTGTGTTGGGTTTCTTTGCTTTTGTCTTTTGTAAGTTGAACTTAACTCGTTAGCGTTTCGTTAAATAGTTCATTGATTTTAATTTCATTTATTTTCGTTTCTTGTTTTTCGTTTTGATTTTATTATTTATTTTAAAAGCTTAATATTTGGGAAAAGATTTTGTTAACAGATCGGAAAAGTCAATTGGAAATTAAAAAATAATTTTTATTTATATGTCAATGTACCAGTTACGAGCAGTCCCTCTATTTCTTACTTACTTACACTTTGAAGTTTTGATAAGAAGTTACCCTAAACGTTTGGTGTGATCACTAATCCATTAAAAGCTGTTGAAATTAACTGATGCGATTAATTTCACTTACAAATTTGTAGGACTTCTAGTCATGGCAATGCGAGCTGCAGAATAGTGAATTAGCTAAGAAGCGCGATTATCATCATACCAGTATTGAATTCCCAATGAGGTAGACCGTATAATAATTCCGATTGTTGTGGGATCTTAGCTGCAGTGGCTGCTCGGTTGGTAAGCGCACAGCACTTACCGAGCGGGCGTGTACTTTCCAGGTAGACTTCAATTTCTCTCTCTTTCTTCCCATTTCTTTCTGACCATCACCGCGTTGTAAGTATAGGGGACATCCGTTGATTGATTGGGTCACATTGAAAAAAAAAAAAACAAGTAAGAAAGTTATATTCGGCGCTGAACGAATCTCGCATACCCACCACTACGTTTTTCGCATTCTACTCTCTAAGTTCTTTTATTTGATACCCATATCGCTGGTAATACTAGGAAAAAAAAATGGCAGTGTCTACCATATTCATATCAAAATTAAGCCATTTTTAGGCAGATAACTCATTTGAGCAGTGTACAAAAGAGTTTTCAACACTCGGTCTTGTTTGCCTTATGGTAAATAAGCATAAAACCTCAAAAAAGTGAAAAAACAGAATTTAATCACTTGTGACTTTGTGTGGGTATAGCGGATGTCTTCCATTTTCGCACGTAAGGAGTAGAGTGCTTCGTAAAGTGAATGTGAAAAATTTCAGGATTCTAACTTTCTTAAATTTCCGAGTAACGAGCGAAAATGCAAATATATTTGTTAAAAAAAACTGAGTTACGTTCAGTCTACGCTCTACTTGCGCGCTTTTTCACTGACCAATTTGACCCATTTTGAATACCAACCTGCGTGCAGAAACTTTTAATGTTTCTACCAAATTGGAAATCGATATCTTCATTTCTGCGACCAGGAGAGTGCCAACAACACATACCACACAGACGGACGGACGTAGCGAAATCAACTCAGAATTTCACGCTTACCAAGAATTTGTATACTTTAGAGGATTTCTGAAGCTTACTTTTGGGTGTTACATACGTTCTGGAAAAACACAAAATGAATGTACCCCTATCTTACAATGGTGGGTATAAAAATTTGTTCTAAGACCATTTAAAAAGAATCATTGCTCGGCCCTCGGCAAAGAAAATTGCTTAAGATTCTTCGATGAGGGATGCGCTTTCAATGCATTTTCATGTATACCTTTCAGTTAAAATTTCAAACTGCGACAGTTGCTTTACAAATTTTAGTATAATCATGCCATCATTTCTGTCACACTTCAGCGCTAACAAGGATTTCATTCTACATTAGTAGTTTATGGCTGTTGCTAATGGCTTCAAAGCTTTTTAATGTATTTTTATGTAAACCGTCTGCTTATCACAGTTCCTCCATAAATGGTATTACGATCGAAATATCACTTAAGTGTTAAGGAATAGAATCTCTTTTATGGAAGTGCGACTTGTAGGGAGAAATTATTATAAATTAATTCGATTTAGAAACAAGTTCTAGGGATAAAAATAGGTGGAGCACTAACCTCCTAATTCCTTCAGCTTTACTAAAAGCGTACATCTATTTTGCCATATATTTTATTCTTTCAGTAAATTTATGTTATTACGTTTCATTTAATATTTCTTTCATTTTTCGATGATTAATATTTTACGTCAAAGATTATTTGTATTCGGATGACAGCATTTGTAGCAGTATCGTTAATAAATAAGTAAATAAATGTACAAATAAATAAACAAATATTAAAAAGTTAAATAAATAAACATAAATATAATAAATTACATATACATATAAGCTAGACTTGCACAAGAGTTATGATGCCCATATCTCTTTCGAAGATAGGATAGGAAGCGAGAAGCCTGAGCACTTAGCAAGGCCAATCATTTCCCCTCCGAATTTGTTTCTTCCTTTAGGTGAGTTCGAAGTTGACATAAAATGAGTTTAGACTGCAAGCAAGCAAGACTAGCAAGATTGATTATATATGTAGTTCAGTATAAACTTTAAATCTAACATAAATAATAGGAGGACAAAATTCGATTTTTCAATACGAATCGCATCGATTGGTGGGGAATTTATGAGAGGAAAGAAAGCGATACGAAGCGATGTGAAGCCCGCGTAACTCCCGATTGGGAAAAAATCATATTGGAAAGCCAATCACTGAAAATAGGACATGCGCTGCTCAAGGGCAATTGAAAAAAACTTGTGCTAGGAATGCAGTAAATTTCTTCCACCTATCTATCTAATTCAATGTTAACTAAATGATTAAAATTCTTATTAGTTTTGGCATCAATTTCCGCTAAACATTCAACGATGACCGTATACGAAATAACATATAGTATACGAATAACATAGGTATTGAACAGTTAGTAGCAAATATTTGTTGAAAAGCCAAAATTAATTACATTGTATGTGTGTAAATAACTCAATTAAAATCAATTAAAACGATCGCCTTTTTTTTCTAAATACTCTAAGCATAAAGGAATAAATCAACTTTTTTGTTGCATTAGTAACAATTTAGAATACGTAACGAGAACAAGAGACTAAAGCTATGATCACCTTTCGAACACCTTTCCCTAAGCATTCACTTGTGAAAAGTGAAAAATTTATCAAAAAACAAGGCTTACGATACTTATTAGCTTAATGAGATTAGTAGAAAATCAGCAGCACGAGACAAATATCGCAATCTGAAGCTTAACATCAACGTTCACCTTAGGTATGCAAAGCTTCGATAGGTAGACCAATTCGATCATTTCTAACTCACTAAACTAAAAACTAACTAGCACTGGCTTAATATAAATATGTTTGCTCGATACTTAAAACTGGGCCTTGAAGTAAAGACATTCGTTTTTTCTCTTTAACTTTAACAATTGCACACCTCACTGTATTTCTAGACTTCCTTGTATAACAAGCTCAATCAGAGAGTGACGGGTATATGTACAACAAGGACATAGGGAATAGTAATTTGAAGGTATGACACAGCACTTAAAATAGCGAGTATCTAAGATTCGAGTTGGAACGAATGTTTTTTGCATAACATAACGAACTGTTCCTTATCCAAACAAGACAAAGTAGCGAATCGCTATGTATAGCGAATCTCCTCAATCTCCTCAATTAAATGCATCGTAAATGGTTTTTTTTTCATTGTGCTTTGGACTCAACTCGAGAATGCCAGGAAATCTTACATTTATCAGTTATTGATTGTGTGCAATTTTTTGCCTTTGTTTGTCACGTCCATAGTAAGATCGCATAGTTTTCCCAATACCATCCAATTAACAACCTATGTGACTAGGCATTTAGTTTAGATCGCCATCCGACGACCGACGAATAGACCGTCACACATAACAAAATTAATTAAGAGTCTTGTGCTCATCAAGGAAATATACACCCAATTCGCTTTTTACACGCTTTTTTTTACACGAATTTGATTTAACACGAGTTCAAAAGAAAAAAAATTTCTTTTTTTACACGAATTATTTTCTTTTAAAACGATTTTTAATATTCCAGGAATTTTTCTTGAATCTCACAGAGCAAAGAGCGAGTTACTTTTTGTAAAATATTTAATGAATTAAAATGTGTAAGCACGAAATAAATTAAGTGAACTCTAACAAGAACTTTTTAATATTGTTTACACCTAATTCTTTTTTACACGAATTTTTTTTTAAACGTATTTTTGGGAACGTATCTATCGTGTAAAAAGAGAATTAGGTGTATATATATATTATAGTAAAGGTCTCTCAGGGAAACTCATGTATGTATCGTAACTTGAAGTCAGGGTGTCCTGAACACATGACGGTTATTATAAAAATTCTGCAATTGTTTTTAGAAAACCCTCATAAAGGGGAACGAGAACCTCATCTTGTGGATATTAATTAATTTTAATATTAAATAGATTTTATTTTTTAGTTTTGAGTAAATTTACGTAATTAAAGTTTTAAGTCGTAATGATTTTTTATTCATTTTTCAACATTTAGCTGCGTTGGATGCTAAGCGGAAAAGTTTTCACTCTTACATAAATAGCTATTATTTTTTTTTAACTTTCTAAAATTAAAAATATTAAAGGATAAGTTGAATAATTTTTTATGACTTTATTCGTTCGTTTCTCCTGTGAAAATACTCATCATAACTCATATTAAAATGTCCATTAATTTAGATAAAAAAAATTTTCTATGAAGGATGTAAAGCGACTTTTAGTTCTCAGCTGTGCTTGCTTGGCAACAAAACTACATAAACTTCGTCAGGGTTTGTTGATTGCGTAATAGATTTATTTAAAAATCCATAAAAATTGATGGTTTTCTTCTCTTTTTTTTTGTTAAAGAATGATAGGGGAAAGAATACTTGTCTTCATCTAAAATCGGATTCTCTTTATACTCAGTACTTCCTCGTTTTCCTTCGTGTACTTTTATCAAAATTAAATTTTAAAAGAACGACAACTTAATAATTAATGAACAATTGCGTAGTACACTTAAAAGCTAAGCATGGACGTTCACATGTGAAACCTTGGGCTTGAATTAGTGCACTTCGTGCGATAGTCAAAATATTGTATAATTATTACTATTTCAGTTTATTATCTAGAAATTAGAGATTAATGCCGAGGAATGGATATTATATGTGCTCGAACTGTAGACGGACCTATGGCCGCACACAACTGATATGCGAACTGAATTCAACGAGTGCGATCAGGAAAACGATTAAATCGAATTTCGAAGTCATAATCGCGTTTTTTTTAGATAGACCTTGCAAGGAGCAACTTTCGCACGCAGTGGCCCTCGCCAAGCTGACAATTGCTTGGTAAGGAGCTCAAAGGCAGCGTTGTCCTTTAATTTGTTTCTTTTACTTTATTTATTTCCGCCTGAGTAGTCGAGTGGGCAAGAACCGCGACTATCAAGTCAGTGTTCGCGGGTTTAATTTTCAAGCGCGTAACTATAATGAATGCTTAGTCGGTAACGAAATATCACCTACCGATTGGGCGCATATTTATTGGGTTGCGGCCACCACCTCTCTATTTCTTTCCCTTTCCTCCTTTTCCGTCATAGTAAAATCAAAAACTTCTTCTTCTTAATTTCAGTTATTTAGTATCACTTTATCTTAAAGTCAGTGGTAAGCACTAGAATATCTTAGGGTTGCGGCGATTTCTTCGCGTTAATACTCTTTCCTTTCTACTTTATGTGCTTTGGCATGAACTGTTAGAGAGAGTTCTGGTTATATATGCCTAGCCAGTTAGGTGATGTCCATATACATTTAATCGCTGCTGGCGTCAGGAAGAATTTTTTGTTAATCTGGGAAAGAAGCGGGAGCAATGTACGATTGACGGACGGGAAGCAGAAATATTTTAAAAGGCGAGAAAGACATCTGCAAGTGCAGGCAGAAAAAACTTGGAGCTGAGTTGTGTGCGATATATGGTTAACTCGAGGATGGTACTAGCAAGCCGATTAGTCATAGTACCTGCTACATGTCTTCGAATGAAAACTAGCCCCACCCATACTTAATGTTAGCTTACAGATTTTCGTTAGACACTTTTTACATTTTAGCTTAGATCGAAAAGCATCTTAAGCCCAAAATGAAGAATCAACTATGAGACGATTTTGCTTCTGGGACCTTTGCGGTGCAAAGAGTAAAATAAAATGCTCTAATGGAGGATCCAGACCTTACATGATTAATTGCAAATGCGCAAGAACTACCGAAAGAGATTTCTTTCCTCTAACTTCGAATACTTGTTTACGTGAACACATGTTATGTATTTTATGAGTTAAGTTAATTTATCTTACAGAAGTAGGAAATCCTGGAAAATGTATCTATGCTACGGCTGGTATTTCTGCCTCCCTATCTTAAGTGCTAAAATTGTTTTAATTTCATTTCCCTTAGAAGAACAAATCCGTAGCTGTTAAATGATTATGTTTTGACTGCTTCTCTGTCTATAACGAGAGGCATAAGACTTTTTTTTTTCAGAAAACTTGTATATTAATAAAGCCAACATCAACAACATCGTCAACAATAACGGCATCAACAAAATTTATTATAGTTGCAACAACTTTCTTTATTATTTTAATTTCACATTCATAAGGCTTTTCCCCGTAACTGTTTATGTGTACGCAAGCAGCAAAAAAAAAAAAATAAACTTTGAAATGCCATTTACATAGAAATGAAGACAGACGCATATCCAAGTACATACGGACGTATACACAGACCGCAATTTATTTCAATTTAAAGTTGAAATGAGTTTTCATATTTTTTTTTTTTTTCAAAATTTGTCTCGGTAGGGTTAACACAATCGCCAACTCCCTTTACGTTCAGTCTGTAAAGCATACAACAAAACAAATCTTTTGCAGTGTTTTAATGCATACTAACAGCTTTTACTCAGTTATAAAGCTTACATATGCACATATATATATGTAGGTGCACGTACGAGGTGTACTCAAACAAAAAAAGGTCAACTTTTCAAATTTTTTACCTTCGATTTCCCACTTTTGTTATATTGGTGCATATGTCCTCAACAGACGTTGACCTTGCATTTTTAGTTTGCTATTTGCAGATATAAAGATTAGATGGACTTAAGCGTGCTTGGCGATTTTTTTACTAACGAAAAAATTGCATCAAACGATTTGTTTTGAATTTTGTGTGAACAATAAAATGAAGTGCTCCAACTGATTTAAAATGTTGACTGAGCAGAAAAAGTGTCTACAAGCACAAAAAAATGCTTATATGACGAAAGTGGTGGCGGAGAAAGTATCGATTGGCTTTCGAAAGTTTCCAACAGCGAAGGTGTGCCGTAATCATGTCTCAGCCACCGAATTCAACGGACTTGTGCAAGTGCTTCGAGAATAGGAAAAAGCACTGGCTTAAGAGTATTCTATCCTGAGGGGATCACTTTAAAGGAGACGAAATGAATATTTAATAAATAAATATTTTTCGAGAAAAATAAAAAACCAACTTTTTTTTTTTTGGTTTTTGAGTACACCTCGTATAAACGCACCTTTCTCTGTATTGTTTAAATAACAAAAACTCTGTCGATAATGATGCGTTTGAGGGAAACATTAAAATTATATTTCATTCGGATATGATATCACGCTCGTAGTGTAAGTAAATGAAAAAGTTTATCTTTGCGTTCAGGTGTATGTGTAATACTTTTTGATTTCAAATTAAATTTAATATTGTTTTAAAATCAAAATTTTACTTTTGAATTTGAGCGCATTTTGGGGGTTAAAAAAGGTTATGGTATTTTTAATGGTCGTCATTATGAGAAATATTTTATCAAATTATTTACTTACACAATTAGTAAGGAAGACTGATTGCATATGTATTTAAATAAATAAACTAATAAATTAATTTTATTTAAATATTTAACAATAGAAGAAGACATGAAAACGTACAACGTATCTAAGAGACCAAAATACGACATTTATGAAAGACGTTGTCTGTAAGGGTTAGTTAATCATCAAAGTTTTCGAGTTTTTATATAACGAGCACTGTACGAAAGAAATTATGTTTAATTAGAATCTTTTCTTACTTTGCTTATACATTTTTGATTGTCTTTAGGAAGCTTTAAGCTTAAAGAACTGGAACCTGAAGTTAGGGAATATAAATAAATAATTAAAGAAATTAATTGGAAAGCATACATAAAAGGCGCTGTGCAAACTTGAGTATGTGACTGCATGGTTTTACTTTGATACTATGGTAGGTGTATGCTTTCACACTAGATTTGCCTTTGGTGCTTTATGGAAACCTTTTTCAAGAAGAACTTATTTCCTGGGATTATTTGAAGGCAATTTCAGGAGATCCCATACTAACTTTTGCAGGTTTTAGGATAAGCGCTTATGTAGTGTCACAAAATTTGAATTAATAAAATGACCTCCCGTACAACTTTATTTACCTCACTTGTGTTTTTTGGCGCAGCCGATTGCAAGTAAACGCCTTTGTGTTCAGTGAAGAAGAATGTCAAAGCACAATAAGAATGGAACCGATAATGGTCAACCGATTCTCCAATAAGATGACATATTAATATGTATTGTTAAGTGTAGATAAGACGTAGTTCTAGTACAAATCATTACAGACTCGAAATTCAGCTTTCGAGTAGAGGTTAGCTGGTCAGCCGGCACTGGAAGTCAAGCGTGCCAAAATGGCCTTCAAGTAGCTGACATTGTTCTTGGTTTGGAATATGCATGGGATCGTGCTCATGGACAGACATCGATTACGAATATATGAAAACTCTTGATCTTGCCAAAGTCCATTTTCCGGTTAAGAACATGCCGGACAATGGTTCAACCTATAAAACGCATGAAATCTCGAAAACTAGTTTCTAACTGTTTCTTAACTTATCACAATTTCATTTCAAGTTAACTTCAGATTTTCTGGAGCAATCAATTTCAACACAGAGAACTTATTTGTACACTTATTGTCTCATTAGCTTTAGATCTGTATTTGAAGGGATCAGAAAATCTGAACGAGCATCTGAAAGGTTACAAAACCGGCAACAAACGATGTTCTTGAATAGAGCATTAGAGAAAAGTCTCTTACGATTCGTGATTTTGCAGTCTGGTGATGCTCTGCCACGTATTCAAAAACTATCAGGGAAACATTGCAAGCATTGGGCGGCAATCACAGATTGACAAAGCTCTTCCTGGGCAGCTTTATCTTCAAACGCTGATTCCTGTTTGAGCAGAGCTGTCGTTCTTGGTACCTATTTGGATTGCTTTTGAATTTCGCTCATGGCAACGCAAAGAGCCAATAAAGTTGTGAGGCTTAATAGATACCCTCCCACATTCACTTAGATCAAGAATGCAGGATATTCGCTCAAGTTGCACTTCGTCATGGAAAAAAAAATAAAAATAATATTATAAAAGAAGTAAAAACACTATAGTGAGTCATGGCCCACTATTAAATACCCCTACACAAACCTACAGTTATTCAGATAAAGACTTTCCCGGTTGATCCGGTCCAACCCATTTTCAAATGTTGCTCTTTTTAGGTTATACACAAGGAAACAAGATATAAGGACGAATAGACGATTTTAAATCGATTCAGAGATTGGGTCTATCTCATGTTTTTCATACATCCGCACAAACTTAATATACCCGCTTAATATGCCGCAAGCCGTGTATGGTATAAAAAAAAATTCCCAGTTAGCTCCGGTTTATTTATTTCAAACAACATATACAAAATCTCTGCATAAAAATAGAACGAGAAGCCTCGTTGCCGCAACTTATGCAAAAAAGTTACGGAATAATCAAGTGTTGCTGTAAGAGAGTTGCGGTGGAAAATTTCATTTGAAATATGAATGCATCAAAATGAAACGTGGAAAAGCTTCAGATGTCCGAAAAGAAAGCACATGCAAAATAAGCCAAAACTATACAATAGCTTAAAACACTTGAGAGCCCTTCGGGTAAATGAGTTGTTTGCTGTTCTGTTACATAAAATTATATTACGAGAAGGTTTATTAACTGGAATTTAAATCTCGTCTAAACCTAAATGCAATTCTTCCTTACGGAATCATGGGATTTGATGAATTGTTGATGTGAATGTTATGTTCCTTATCTAAAAATGACATTTCCATTGTATAATATTCCACATGCATCGCATATCCGTTTATTCTGAAAGTAAGCCAACAAGCAAGCAAGCAAGCAAGCAAGCTACTAACAAAGGCTTTTACGAAAATGTGTGAAAAACTTAGGTATATCGATCAATTATGGATTACATGATATTGATATCTAAAAGTGACGGGTACTTTTAAAACGACATTATTTGCTTGTAGTTATGTATGTGCATATTCCATTTACATTTCCTATTTCGATTGATGGCTTTTTCCTTGTAACTCTTACATTCATTGCGAGAAATGAAGAGTATAGTCATTCCATGAATCGATTTGTCGAACAATCCTTTTAATTTCTCTTCAGACATACCTTTAAAGTATTTATGTACTTTTGAATGTTTATAGCCACTGCCAAAGGATGAGGGTTGAGTCATGTGTTTGTCAAAACGTTTCTAGTACTCGAAGAGGCCAGGATCAAATTTTCGTCCGTATGTCCGTCTATCTGTCCTTCTATACGTCTGTCCGACCCTCAGTCAGACGATCATCCGTGATTGTCTATTGGCTTTAAATTCGACTGAAATACTAAAAGCTCTTGGATGTCACTCAAAAGGGACAAATTGATGCAAATGTATACCTAGTGTGCAGCTTAAATGGAAAACACCTCTGTTTTTCGATATATCACAACAATCATACGATAAAAATTTTCAAGTATACCCCACGAAGTTCGATAAAATCAAACTTTCCCAACTCAACATTATGGAACTTTAGTTTTTTCCGTTAGTTTCCTTAGTTCAATATTTATTCGGATAACTGCGGTTAGTATAAAAAATTCGGAAAAGCCGAACATAGTTTTCTTTCCTGATGATTTATTATTTTTGATGCACATTTCCTGGCATCGACATGAAGTTTATCTTGCGATGCGTTTGTTATATATTTATATATAAAAATAATGTAATATAAATATGAATAGAAAAAGCATAGAAACTGCAAATACAAACTAGAAAATAAATGAATAAATAAACAAATGAATGAAAGAATAATTAAATAGATAAAAATATTATTACGAAACTTGTATATCTATCTGATCGAATAAGTTTACATGAAAAATTTCAAAATGAAATTCCAAAAAAAGCAATACAAGTGAGTAGAGATATTTCAATACTTCACATGCAGGGGATGTGAAGTAAACACGACTTATGCAGCTATCGATTGCTAAAAAAGGTTTATAAAAATTCTTACAATGACATCCAATGGGTATAATAAAAGAATTAACAAAAGTATACGAGAATGAAATCTTGTGTTGGTGACTGGTTTTCAATAGTTTTAAGAGCAGAGAATTCACTTAAGGTAAAGAGTGCTGAAGTGTGACATTCGATGGCAGGATTCAATCATGTCTGTCTAAACGTGGCGGAGTGGAGTGTTGTGATATGCTAGAAATCTATTTTATGTATATAAGTTGCGTTTAACCCCAATCGGACCACAATGTGCCCTTGATCCACAAAATGTCCATTATTGCACTGCGATATGATTCACGCTTCACCCAGTTACACTGTGGAATATACACGTTATAAATCGACACCTATGTGTATCATACTTGTCGAGACCTGCTCTAACTTGCATCTAATCGCATGGGAATTATGATAGTATTTGCCAATGCCTGCGCACCACAGGACGTTATAAATGGATTGTCGCATGGGAGATATATTTCATTAGTTCAAGAAGTCTATGTTGAGTTGGTATGTGTTGTGATAATAATTAACTGCTGTGTCTCGTAAAATAATGCACTTGCGTTATGGGCCCCCGTTATGGAAATGTAATATATTTTCGGCTGAGGGAAAAATTCGTTGTGCTATGGACAAACTCGAGCCTGGTTTGGAAGAATGCAACGGGAAACTATTTCGATGTTGGTACTGAGGTTTTTTTGAACGGCAGCGATGAATATTACGAAGAAGGGATTAACGTGGGTTTCGGGAGGGGGGGGGGGGAATGAGAATGTACACCAGAGCAACTCCTTACAAGGAGTTATTCAGTAAACTTCTTCATTATTCTTTGATAAAGAAATTATTAACAAATATATCGACATGTAACGGTTGCTGATAAATGCAAAGAAAGCAGACGCATTCGCGATACAAGTTTGCATTGCCCCCGTAATAAATGCGGATCTAAAAACTGAAAGCATAAGTGAATTTTGGGGAGTTTCGGATCTTTTATATCCTCCCGGATTGAAATCGTTCGATATCAAATTTACGCGACAAGTTGCTCGTAAAAAGGTTGGTTCAGGACCTTGGAGTACCACGCACATCAGCGACACAGCCTCAATGCTTGAATATACTATTGGAGACATAAACGAGCTGCTTTGACCGCACATACACTAGAGCAGGGAAATTGGACTCCAGCCAGATGCTACATCGTTCGGCGACGCATTCGATGTTTATTTATAGCTTGTTCGGAAAAGTAAATGACTTTTGACTCTATAAACAAACGCGTTAATATTTTAATTATTTCCAGGATTCTTATAAGGGACTGGGAGTAACTTCATCGGTGTCGAATCGTTATAAAACCACGTAGACGGATGAGGAAAAAGCTTCGTGAATAGTTTTCGAAAAAAGAATTTTACGTAATAATCTATATAAAGATGAATATATAATGCATTCGGACTTTGAATCTCCACTCGGCTCCTCCTTCTCCTGCATGATATATTATTATTGCATGCGTCAACAAAAGCCATAAACATTGGGTTAAGTTAATGAAATTAAATCTAATCTCAAAAATTTTGCGTTAAATGGCAAAATGAATTGAAATTTTAACAGATCTTCTTGGAAAAGATGGAAAGTTTAAAAAAATTCCTTTAAGGACTTACTTTAATCGAAATCAACCGGTATGCGCGCATTTTGTAATTCACGTTTCCATAGTCGATGAACAGCTTGCTTAAAATCAAAATTTTTGTCATATTCGCGTACAATGCTACGTATGTATGTATGTATGTTTCTATGCATATATGCACGTAAGGGTCATACAATTCAATAACGCTTATCTGCTCTTATAAGTCAATTAAGCATCATATGATACATTTGGGAAATGCTGAAATGAATGCCGTTTTCAGTTCGCTTTTCTCTGTCAGTTAACAAAATTTAGTGCTATATACCTTCCTTAATATTCATACGATTAGTTTAACTTTGCTAATGACAGCTCTTTTTCCAATTTTCCTAATTGCTTTTTTAATTTTCAAATGATTACTTTTTTTAAGCAGTGCACTCGCATCATATGCGCTAAGTTAATAGAGTTTTTCTCTTCAAAAATACATTTTTTTTTTTTTTTCAAGTTTTACTTTCATTCTCTTTTTTCTCGGTAATTTTTTTCTGCTGCAGTCAACTAGAGAATCTTGGATTCTATACTAAGCAATAAAAGTCTTTCATATCTCTCTTGCACAAAGTTTGCACAAAGTCTTTTGATACTTTGCAGCAAATCTTTTGTATCCATCATCTGGACTAAATACATTAGGACTACGAAGTGTTGGTTTAAATGTGGGTGCGTCAGTAGGTCGAATTTTTTAAGAAGCCCTATAAAGACTCCCTAGCAGGACTTTTATGAACAAATGTATAACGGTGTTGGTAAGCTACAAATTGTAAGCTTTTGTGGCCTTGGTTTACGAATCGTTCCCAGTTTTCATTGAAGTTTTACAGGATGCTTGCAAAGGTATGTGCAAAGCTTCAAGACAACACATATCAATAGCATAATAAGTTTCAATTTTTTGCTTATTCTAGTTCTGATCGCACTGTAAACTGGCCGCACGCCTATGCTTAGCTCCAGTCCCAACAACAAACGAGCGACGGACTTGTTCAGGAACATGTCTAATGTTACGCTGAACTTCAAGCTGATCAAGTGCATATGTACTTCGCTTCACTGTAAAGAGAAACTCTGGACGCGTTGCAAATTCTGATATATCGTATGTCTAGGCAAAGGCGGTTTCCTGCAACAATGCAAAATTTCATGCTAAGCTTGCGAGACCGCTTGCAAAGCAAAACAACACAAGCACGGAAAGTCTTACAATGTTCGTGTATAGTTATTAAATTTGCCCTTGAATTCGGATTTTTTTTTTTTATCTTACGAATTTCAGAATTTAAATTCTTAAATCCTATATTGAATAAGATGATGAGAAGCAAAAAAAATGGCTTGGCAGCTTGCATAGACGAACGCTTCAAGTTATGCCAGTTAGTGTGTCCTCGTTTTGTAGAAATTATGATTGCAACGTCAATTCTTTTGAACCCTTCTCTTTTTTTTTTTTTCTTTCTCACTTTTCACATACTGAGTTCAAAAACCAATTAAATCTCTTCTTTGCTTTCAGAGGAAGTAGGAAAAATTTAAAAGTTTGTAAAACGTAACCCTTGATGTTTTTATATTCTTTTTTTTTTGTGTTTTATTTTTGCTTTTTGGATTTATTTTATATCTTTCTGCCGTGAATTCATTTTATATTTTTACATGTGTTAATCAACATTTTTATACGGCACCCTACTTCCGGTTTAGGACATATTAAATTTGTGTGGACGTTTACAACATGCAGAATGTCTTTAAATTAGAAGTCGTTCCCTGAATTAATTTACACTTGTCTGCCCATGTGTCCGCTTAATATCTGGCCTTGTATTGTGTGCAATTTATAAACCCCAATTTTTTGAAATATTTTGACGGAATTTGATTTATGGACAACATCACTGAACTCTTTTGGGTCCAGTCCCGATATAATGTCTTATTATGATAAAGTCGTTATATGAAATAAACCTCAATTTTAAAAATATCGCGATAAAAATCTTCATAAAAAATTTGCGTGAAAATTTGAATCGTGTAGGCCAACTTTTGAACTCACTGCTACATAACCGTTTTTATGAAGAGATGAAATTTTTGGTAGTTGGGTAGAAATATTACTTTGGCTTCAAAATTAAGTGCAACCAACTTGGATCACGGCACCATATAAAGGCTCTGATCAAAAAGTAACAAAGGGGAAGCAACAAAGTCCAAGCTTTAATGCCTAATGGGGAATACGATCTTTGAAAAGAAAATTAAATTCGCTCCCTTTGGACCGCCTCAATTCATATCTTGGGCTCGCGCTCATATAAAGGCTCTCATGATAAGTAGGCCATTACACCGTAACAAGCTAAAATTTTTCGCATTTCATCTCGAAAATAAATTAAGAGAAAAATTCTATTCGATGATGTGAAGTAAGGCACTTAATAGCCACCGCCCTTGCCTTACTATGATGTTTTGACTTTCTTAGAATACGTTACTGATGGATAGCTCTTGCTATCGTCAACTTCAAAGTGCGTTCTTGTGAAACATGCATTGTTTTTAGTATAACGCCCTGCAACGATAGCCTATGAAAGGCAAGCCCGTTAGGTGTAGCCAGGAAGCGGATGCAGGTTACTATGTTACTATGTTACTACACTTATTACTTTAAAAGCATCGGAGGCAATGCTTGCGCTTGCTTTATTAAATTAGCAGAATTTTATTTATTAAGAAGTTGCAGGAATAACTCAGTAGTGAATGTAAAAAATTCGTTCTCAAGTCGTTAGTTACTTCAAGGAATTCATTTAAGTTAATTTCTAAATTGTTGATGTTTCATTTTTGTTTTTGCTTTTCTATTTAAATTTAGTCAACTCTCTGTATTCGTTTTCATTCATGTGTCTTCTCAGTTTTGTGCAAAAAAATAAAGATAAAAAAAAAGTAAAAAAACTAAAAAATATTACATTTGATGTTTTATTTATTTTTTATATTTTGCCTTTTTACGAATTTCTTGTGAAAATATAATGGGGGGAGGGGGGGTTGACGAGAAACATGAAAAGCAATTGCCCTAAAAGTCAAATGATTCGTTTCTTGTCTTTCTTTTTTCGCACGTTTTTGCATGTTGTTACTGTTGTTGCTGTTATTGTGTACGTAAGCATTTGGTAAAAAGTTTATCTGTTGAAATGCATGGCAATTGCAACAATTTTAAATTTTATTGACTGTTAACAAATGACAAAAAAACAAACCGACACTTTTAATTGCGGAACGCACACACATATATGTATAAGCGATTTTTACGACATATATACACACATATATATATATATATATATATATATATAAATAGAAAAAATAGAAAAATAAATAAAGGTGTGTGCAAACGGATAACATAAAATTGTCACTTTTACCGACTATAACAATAAATGATTGGACTCGACGACATAAAAAGCGTCCGCCAGTTTACGGGCCAAAAATTGTTAAAAATATTGCAGAGACTAAAAAATACTGGAGCGGGACTAAAGGGAGAGTTGAATTGTTTCACTTTCAAAATATTAAAAATTTCAACGTTTCGCTTAAGTAGTATTCGATATATAGAGGGATTCGCTAAATTTTGTAAACAATCCAATGGGTCTTCTACACGTTTGGAATTTGTTTGTGAAACAATCTTCTCTTGCAATTAGTTGAGCGGCTTCCTAGAAGCATAGCACCCTTTACATGTATTGATGAATTTCTCCTTGCGTGCGCTACAAAACAATTACATTTTGATATATAAAACGACTTTATGCATAATTTCCTGTAAAGCTAAGCTTTTAAGTTGAAATTAAGCATTGAATCGGACCTAAATTGGTAGCTTAGCTTACCATATTTTCAGCCTCAAGTGTGAATGTTTCAATACTCTTTCATGTATTTTAAAACTTTTTTCTCCAAAACGTGTTGCACTTGATTTTCTGATTTTGCTTTCGATTGCAAAGCATTTGTCATTTGTTTGACACATACATAAGTAAATCTTTCTGTAGGTGATGCGAAATATTGTTTTCATTGTCAAATATTGTTTCATTAGTTTCCAAGAAAGTAAACAACAGGACCATGTATGATTGGAAATGGATTTATTAGCCATTAAGTTTAGGAAGCTTGCAGTAATCATATACAGACATGAACACATGGATAGCAACCACTTTCCTAGCAGGATAAGTACAAAATGCTGGCATAATTCAAACAACAAACAACTGGGAATAATTAAGATATAAAAATTTTATGAATATAGAAATTCTCTGCTTGACCAAATCAATTCTAGTTTTAAACTCTAACCGGCGTATTGTAAGCAATAGCGCAAAGACGTCGCAAATTGGAATGCATTTTTAGTTGGAGGATTTTGTGACTCAAAAATCTTGTTTTTTAACCCAAACTTGATATTACTGACTATTGCCCTGCAATAGTAAACGAAATCACCGTGTTTTTCCTAGGACTGATGACCAGTCAGAACGTCAAATATATCGCTAACGATAGCTGACACTAGCTGGAGACTTCTTCCATTTACTTGTTTATCTCAAAAGGATTCAGTTTGATCCGTATTTAGTTGGGAATCGTTACAGTCACAAGAGAGAAGAAGAAGTTGAAATTTAGGGCAAATATTTCTTCATGCGACCATTTTTGAACCAAACAAGGGCGTGGTTCTGACCGATGACTGGGTAACAATTTTTCGTAAATTCAATGTTATAAACGAAATTACGAAAAAATCTTTGGACTTTTTTCGACATAGTGTATGTAGAAAAACTGCATCCGTTTTTCAAATTCTCATCGATCATGGAAAGTTTTTACCGAATTTCGGTTTTCTGTCTTTCCATTTTTTTTTTTAATTTTATGACCAATCACTGAGGGGATGTGTAATACGGTAACGGTCAGAGGGAAATGAGGAAAGAGAAGGAAATAGGGAAGCGGTAATCGCAGTCCGCTGAGCGTGTGTTCAATCGGTAAGTTTTATGCTTTTATCGACTGAGCATTCACTACAGCTAGGACCAAAGGGAACTCTACTGCATTCGAGATTTAAACTCGTGAACGCTCTCTGCTACTCATGCTTTCGCGACTGTGGTGATTCCACAGAGGTTATGGGTGCATACGTGATATAAGGTCTGGCAAATGAGAAAGTCTTGTGACTTGACAGAAGAGGATTTTCTTAAAGGATCCGTCGTAAAATCTGTATAAGGTTTATCCGTCTGCTTACTAATCGAACTGACACGCGTAGGGCAAACGCTGTGTTAGAATCGTTCACAATTTCTCTAACTAATTTTCGCTTAGCTTTTCAGAGAACGATACCAATTGCTGAATATTGATCTGATGTTCCAGATTATAAGCATTAAAATCTTTTAGAAAGCAACAGCTTCGCTCTTGAATGACAAATAATGCCAACGACTGAGTAACAACACAATGATTTTATTTATTATTTTATCGTTTTCTTATCTCATTTTTTCCTTTTGAACATTGGAACATAAAGATTTTAGACAAAAAAAAAAAAAAAAGGAAAATTTATGAAAATTTAATTAAAAATACCATTAAAATGTAAAAACTTTCGTATACACATACATGTACACATGTATACTTCCAACCATCAGCTATTTATAGGTTAAAATATTATAGTAATCGAAAGTGTGTCTGTGTGGTTAGGGTTTAGTATCTAAATAAAATTGTGTTGCTTTTTCTAATAAAATGTGGTTTGCAAAGTTCGTCCATAAGATGTCCACATGTAAGCAAAGCAAGCACTAAAGCATTTTATAAGCCTTAAGACGTTATATGCGTAGAAGACATTTTCGTTTAAGGAAATATATTTTATTAATGTCAAAACCATCAATTTGTTGCTATGTGTTATTATTCTTTTAGAACACACATACACACACGCATACATACAGATTTGTATGTATACACCCACTTGCATAGAATGTCTAGAAATCTTACTTTAGTTGTCCCTTAAGGAAAAATCTATAATTTCTTGTATTTCACAGATTGATGACTACTACGACTAGTACAGAAAGAGATGGAGGAGAAGAAGATGGAGGGAAAGAATGAAAATGAAATGAACTCCGACAGCATATGTAAAGAATTTTTGAGAAGATTCATAAACGACATATTTACTTTAAATATTTATTGTTCAACATTTTAATTAAGTTAAATTTTTTTTTTCTTCATCTTCTTCTCTCTTAATTCCTAAATATTTAACTAGATTTTAAATCTTAAAGTAGTTAGCTGCCGAGCTTCACTTACTTGCATTTTATCTCTCAGAGCTGTCAGTTCAATTGTACAATAACATAACATAACACATACACATTTGTATGATGATAGAGTGACTGACTTAAGTATCAGATCAGATATCACAAAATTAAAATTTTCCCATTTAAATAAAAAGAGCTTTTAAAAGTTTTTTTATGACTTTTCGAACGAATGCATTTTCTGCTGCATTTGATTTATGAATAAATTGTGAAATTTTTTCAGTTTTTAACTTAAGACAAATGAAAGAACATGTGCTTGATATTCACATATATGCATCCTATTCAGATTTCTGTAAGCAATACTTCTTGCATCACATGAGTCAATTGTTCGCAATTGAAAAGCAAAAATTTCAGTTTAGAAACAATTCAATTATCCCTCTATCTGTGATATTATATATCGATTACTAATTCAACTGAAAATTTTAATCGGGTAGATTAGGCACTACTTCGTCCAGTTTGCCATCTTCTGTACATTATTTGTTTTGAAATTTTGAATATGAAATGCGTACAAAGCAAATCTATAAAGGTGAAGATGTGAAAAGACAAAGATCAGCATCTGTTGAAGGTGCAATAATCAAAGCAAACAAGTTACTATTAGAAAGTTTTTCCTTTTTAACTTCTATTGTATGTAGTTACACTTATATGAAGGTCGATAGTATGAGATTCTTATCATGGTGTAGTCTCAAATAGTAATAATTGGGCTAAGAGGCTGTATCGATATATGGGTAGATAGAAGGGCTTTTGATGCGGTGTGTATGGAAAATCCGCACACAAATACAGCTACACCTTGCATTTTGGACGAATCTATAAAGTGCCTCGGATTTCAGGTACCCAACGGAGACGGTTTTTGTCTCTGATAGTTGGAAACGGAGCATTTTGTGGAGGCAGTGGTTATCCAAATCGCCTGATTGGCCAGAGGAAAAGTTCCTGCATTTCATTGGTATTAAATGCCCCCAGCTGCATTGCTCCTTAAAATGTGTTGGTTAACGCTTCTTATTTAACGGGAGGACATCCTGTGTGCCGCCATGTTTAGCTCTAGAGACATTTGCCAAACAATTCAAACTCCTTCAAAAACAGTTCGGTGACCTTCTTTTTTTTGCTTAACAAACAGTAACGTAGGCATCCACGTTGCTCAACTTTCGACTTGGCCCGAGCGGTTATTAGCAAGTTTTTGCACTAAAATATAAATGAGGTGCGCATGGCTCTATGAGAGAAAAGCGTTGTTTATTTTAAGCTCTCTGCACTGTGCGCGCTGTCTATCCAATTCACATTTTGTTTATAAAAGGAACAGAGTCCACTAAGTGACGTGCTCTTATTTGACCACCGATTTTTTGAGATTGCAAATTGGAATAATTTGCATATATATACAAATACCTAAAACCGTTTGTTAATCAGGAAAAATGCCACGAACCTCTTCCTTTATCAGATACAAACTAATAATTAGATTAATAATTTGTTATACTTTGCCTGCGTTTGGTTCAACATATCGCTAGAGTAGATGGGAATGTTGAGAATAATGGGGACAAAGATTGTCCAAGTTTCTGTGCGGATCTACGCAAGTAACTGAATGGACATTTCAAACATCTCTCTGATCGGTAAAATAAATTTCTTTACGATAGAGTGGATAGTCACATGATTAGACCAGCCTTTGACATATTCCAACAGTTGACAGGCATTTATTACAAAATTGCTGCGTAATTAACGAAGGTCTTGCACTTTCCAGTACCTGCAACCAGCTATTTAGTCTACGTAAGCAATTATTTTTAAACAAGGAATCTTTCCTTTCCACAGAGGATAAGTGCAGTTACAACGTCGTAATATATATGACCTTTAACGACAGTCTTTAGTCGATAGTGTTAAGTTCTCTTTTAGGGCCGTTGTAAGTGTGTAATAACAAAAAAAACAACTGTTCCCCTGTTTTATCTCATTTTTATGGTAAATAAATTTCGCAAAAAAATGAAAAGAAAATTTATCTAAAAGTGAATGAATAATTAACGTAAATAAGTTATACACGCATTCATGGGTTCGAGAAGACGGTGTCGTATGTTCGAAATATTTATATTTAAGAAATTTTTCATTTAAAAAACATATAAGTTTTGAATCCCGGAATATAAATAAATGCTCATGACTTAGTATCAGTGTTTTTGTTATACAAAAGAAAAAACAAAAGAATAAATTCTTGTCCTACTCTAGGTATAAAACTTTACCTTATACATCAAGTCTAAAATTAATTTTGATTTGTTTTTGATGTAAGTACGTAACACCTATGTATTGTTATATTAGGTATAAGATTAATCGCCCGAATCTTTGGAGCAGTTTTTATAGTGGGTTTCTAAGCAATCAAGTAAAATATAATTTAATCTCACACGTATATGCGGAGGTCTGCTATTAAAGTCTGCCGGTTTAACTGAATCCCCTCGTAACCCAAGGATCATCAAATGGTGCACAGGGTAATATGTTGAAAAGCGCGTAAGGCACATGAGGTCAGTTGTATATTAGAAAGAACGCTTGCATTATCCCATCAAACACTCATGTGAGATAAATGTTTCATTTCTTCAATTGAATTTCTTTCCATCCTCGTTTGCAACAGAAAAGGATTTTTCCTTTAATATAGTTATACCCTACACCACAAGTGGTTAGTGCGGTCGTATGTAACACGCAAAACGGCTTAAGACGTTATTATACCGATGAATTCAGAATCATAATCTGAATTAATCTAAGCCTGTCTGTCCGTCTGACAATGTAAATTCGCGTTTAAGCTACAGGTGGCAAGTTATGAGATATTTCGATGAAATTTGCTACACTCACGTGTTTTGACCCAAGGATGGGAGCTATCGGTTCGGATCGGCCTACTCCCCATATAATGCCCTATTTTGAAAAGTCGTTATATGGAAGAAAATTGCAATTTTCAAAATTGCTCGGCAAAAGTGGTTAAACAATAGTCTTTGCGCATTATAAATTGGTATTGAAAAACTTTTGACCGGCTGGGGCAATTTTTGAACTTTCTCATATAACGAAAAAGGTATAGTTTTCGATGCTTAATGATGAAACTTATATCACAATAGTAATTTAATATAAACAAATTAACTGTGTCATATTTGGACCGTCTAGACCAATTTTTGGGATCCTACCCTAATAAGGATTTTCAGGAAAATTGATCCTTTGTAGAGCGGGAAAGTCTAAGTTTTAATATGTGTTGATGAAAATTGACTCACGATAGTAATTTCATACAAAGATAAGAATTGTGTTAGACTATGTGGTGTAGGGTATATAAAGATCGTTGCTGCTCGACTATAATATTCTTACTCGTTTTTTACATCATTTTCATATTTGCTTAATTATTTGATGGGTTAGTTTACGATATTATGTTCGTTATGATCACACACAGACGAGTTTCTTTTATACGGATTTATGAAAATAAAATGAAGCGAACTTACTATAAACCCGTTTCATTTCGTTAATGTTATTACGAGCATTAAAATGGGTAGTGTTCTTTTTTCCTTTTATGCTTACCTTGGATCAAATGTTTTTTTCATATGGGTGCTTATGTGCAGTAATAAGTATCACATATCTCTTTGTTATATTCTGTGATAGAATTTTTTGTATCTGCATGTATTGCATAAATCTATATATATATTTTTTGCTTATTAATACGAAATTTCATATTATTTACACTTTACCTGCAACTACGATTATATCAGTGACTGGTTTTAAGCTAAGCTCTATTGAGATTGGATACGTCCGTTAAACGGCAACATCCGATTTTAAAAGGATTATTTTCAGATTTCGCTCGTGACGAGTGACGAGTCAACGACAATAGACGTGTCAGAGATGTCACAAGGTTATATTGCAGAGGAATCTGTTCTTGAGTTGTTAAAATTCTTAAAAATGCATTGAATTAAAACATGTGAAGTCTTAAAAAAGGACGACATTTCTCCAGTTGCAAGACGCTGAAGAAAATTGCAGTCATTTATTTCGACTCATATAAATGCTTTGAAAATTAAAAAAAGTAGGAATATTGTAGTGGGCTCTAGATTATATATCCCATACCGCTTCGCTTAATACTGTTACTCATAGAACGCATTGTCAAAATAATACTTTATATGGGAAGTGATAGAAAAGTGTCGCGATCGTAATCATTTTCAGTAGCTTTCTTCGGTGGACCA
>KK499857.1:200623-241119 GCA_000688715.1 Glossina pallidipes | reverse complement strand
TGGAAATTAATTTCCGGTGTCTCCCAAGGAAGGGAAAAATTTAATTTAAATAAATTTTTTTTTTTTTTTTAGGAAAAAAAAAAAAAAAAAAAAAAAAAAAACCTGAAGGCAACCTCAACAACAAATAAGAACAAATTTATACAAAATTTTATATTGCTTTACTGTACATACGTATACGTGTACATGTGTACATATATTTGGTGTCGGTTCAAAAGATGCTTTAGTAATTTCAATATTTAATTTAAGGTATTTGTGTGCATGCATCACACTTTATATTTTCCCGATAATAAAACAGAACATGTGTTCTATATATAAAAAGTAAGAAGGAATATTTTTACATCTCTCTTGAAGCGTAGTGGCAAACAATTTTAATCATTTCGTTGGTAACATTCTTTTAGCCTAAACAAATTTGATTGGGAAAAGATACGGAGTTTGTTTAGGGGGGAACTGGGTTGAAAAGTGGATTTTAATTTACAAAACACAGTTTCACTTATTTTCCGAATAGTTTAACGATTCCAATAATTATGAATCGAAAGACAGTGTTAGTTAATTTTGCTTCATGGTGGTTGATAAGCTATTAAATCCTTCAAAACATCTGAACCCTGGAGGAAAATTTGAAACATACCAGGCCGGACTGAAGTTATTGTGAGATTGTAATCACTCTGATGAAGGAAATGCATAGTTGTAGTGTTGTTTCCTTTGAAGTTTCTTTTGAAATTACTTAGCATTGTTTTTATTCATAACTGCACGATGCATGAAAATATTCTGGATAAATGAGTGCTCAAGATCAGCATAGTTTTTTTTGGTAAAAAGAAGCTGCACACTATGAAAGACATTGAAAACTCGCTCGTAGGTTCAAATATAGTATTTTTTTTTGCTATTTTTTTCATTATAAGGCCTTTATTACTTAATTTAAAATCTGAAACGTAATTTTTATGGAAATAATTTTCTAAGTTGTTTAAGTAGCTTTTTGTATTTATTCAGTTTAACGGAAGGCTTTACTTTTCTTCGTTTTTTTTTTTTTGTTGCTTTCATAGCTGTTTCCAAAGCCTAGGGGATGTTGAGTTCATTGCCTGTAAATTTATATATAAAATTCTCTCTCGTTTTTTTTTCTCAATTGATTTGCTTGGATAAACATTTTTATTAATTTAATGTTATATTCAATGGAATCAATTTGTGTTGTCTAGCATTTACAACATTTTGAATCCCATAAGCATTAAATATAAAGTAAATAAATTATGTTTATTTTCTTTACAATTCGTTCTAATAGCTTTAGGTTTATTTAAATGATGATAACTTGATATTAACTTTTGTGTAATCGCATTTTCTTCTTTTGATAATTTATTTAAATATTAATGTACGAAATTATTTATTTTTTTTAAACGGATTACATGTCGCCTTAAAAGATCTCATTGTGTTATGGAAGGCAGGAAAGTTTCTATTATTAATGGAATTAAATTTTTTATTCATTTATTTCTTTAATAAACTATTCTATCTGTTAAAATAGAAGACTACGGTTAAGAGCTCAAGGAATATGAAGGAATTCTGCGTAGCATGTCAAAATTACCCACTAAGTATAATCGTTTGAATCTCTGTGAAAATATCTGTCGAGCCATGTAAAAATTCGTTTAAGAGAAATTGTACTAAATCCCTCGATCTTCAAAGCAAATTCTCAATCATTCTTTCAATGCAATAAAAGATCCAACTTAAAGATTGCGACAACTATAAAATGTTATCGACATTACTTTCGGCGATGTCAGAGAATACTCACTGTCCACTTTGTGTCGGATTGCAACGAAAGTCTAAAAAATACGATAAACATTCTCTAAGAATTGCCTCAGTTCAAAAATATTGTTACTAATTACGGCAACAAAAAGCCCCTTAAAGGCACTACACTATAAGGGATTGAAAACCGATGTCAAATGTTTCAAAACTGGTAAGTGCTTTCTTTAATATTTCACTGCTAAGAGCGATGTGATAATTTTAGCTTATCAACAATCGACGAAATATCCAATGTTATGTGTTCGACTTTGAGATTTTCGTAGGCCTATCGTTCACAATTAATTACTTAACTCCACTTCGCTTAATACCGTTGTTCATGCAACGATTCAGGCGAATTCAGGCGTTATATGGAAAGTAGTCGAATAACTAATTCGCTCCGAGCCATTTTCAATAGCGTTCATCCATCGGCACACATGTCGTTGTGTTAAGTTTTTAGTTTGAACACAAACATACATGGACAGACATTAGATGGAAAGATAGACAAATAAGCTTGAGAATATGATTTTTAATCGATCGGTATAATAAAATATGGATCTTAGTCAAATCCTTGTGGCTATACATTCGCTTTTTATATACGCTTCCACCAGCAGTGGTGTAGAGTATAAAAGCAAAGGTAGGAAAATTATATTCAGCTACGCTGAGTTTCCTCTATCAGTGACTTTCACTAAAGACAAAGTTAAAAAAGTGAAAAAATGGAAGTATTATACAATACTACATGGACGTGTCCCATTGTCTTCATTTTTGTACTGAGTACTGTGGGACCAGCTACAAGATACATAGGAAAATATTTATTTCCGTTTCATTTTTGGGTTATGAGTAATGAGTAAAAAACGTCGGTTGTACAGTATTCTCGTCTTCTGCTCGAACCGCGCCTTTTTCAATAGAAATTTACACGCAAGTATTTCTAACGGGTTTGTCGAATTTAAAGCTGGTATCCAGAAAGTATGTTTACGACACACAAACTGACAGATAGATAAACAGAAATGGAATTTGAAGGCATTCAAGAATGTATATACTTTCCGGGGTCGGAGCGTTGCAAACGTTATGACAAAATGAATATACCTCTTACCTACCATGATGTTATGACAAAAACTAAAAAAAAAACAAAAGCTTGCTTTAATTGTAATAAAATGAAAAATAAAATTTTTAAAGAATATCCAATTAAAAAGAAAATTAAAAAAAAAAATTAATTATTTTAAAAAAGATGGAAAGAAAATATAAAAAATTTAAGAAAAAGTAATAAGAAAATTATAATCAGCTGCGGCGTATGCTTTCTTTTAATTTATAAAAAAAACAGAAAAAAAAATCCGAAAAAAAGGCATTTCATATTAAAATATTTTTTGGGCGTGACTGATTTTTTCCACACTTACATGTAGGTGCTGTAGGATCGCCCATAGAATTTATATATTAAAAAATGTTTTTTGTTGCTTTTGAAATCGATTGCGTTCTCGGTTTTTATTGCGACTATTGGTGTATCTTTCGACTGACTTGGCTCATTTCCAGTACCAGTAACTTTAGCATATTTGATGCCTACATATTAATAATTGAGACACCTTGAACGGGGGGCTGAGTGGACCTTGGATTTTGAGGCTTGGCAAGAAGATTTATATTCTACAGGGTTTCTAAATCGTGGGCAGAATGACTACAATCTCGTTCTTCGATTGTGGATATAAAAAATATTTAAAAATATAAAAAGTTAAAGAAAAGCAAAAAATGAGAGAAAGGTATGTTCGCCTCGTAGGCGTGATCGTGGCGCCACGGGATTGCTTGCAATCTAAAATCTGGATGCAATTGAGTTGAGATGATAGCGAGCTTATAGCTCACGTCTCTGTAAGAGTTTATGTAACTTGCAAGCCCATACAAACCGATGAAAAGTAGAAGTAAAAACAAAAGGTCGGCAATTTATCCGCTTCAGTTTACGCGATGTGATCTCTGACAGCAAGTTGAATAATAAAATTAGCATAACCACATCTTTGGATAGTCGTCCTCTCTTCGTAACAATTTTTACGCAAGTTTTCAAAAAACCCTAAGGCGTATGAATATTATTACCATACACTCGGCTGGTTCGCGTATATTGTGTTTTCATTTAAAATATCCTCTCAACAATTGCAAAATAAGCATTTAAGTTGGGAAAACGAAATCCAAGCACACATATGTGTGCTTGCATGTACGTACGTGTGCATGTGTTTTGGTGTATACAGATATATATTTATATTTATAAAGCGTACTCGTTTTAATTATGCTTAAAAGCATAAAATAAGGAGTGAAAAAATTTCGTTGTGGATGCGGAAAATGATTAAATTAGCAAAAAACATACTCAACCAAACCGTAGCGTAAATTAAGCGCGAATAACTGAAAAAAAACAAAAAAAAAAAAACAAAACGCGACTTCGTATTAAAAACCAACGAAACAGGCAGAAGCTTTTTTTTTTTTTTTTTTTTTTTAATATATTTTCCCACGATTGTTAAGCAACGTTCTCGTAGAGCGGCAACGGCGAAGCGTATGAGATGAGGGCGCTTTTGTGGATTTTAAAACAAAATGACTAACAAAGGCAAAGTTTTTGACTATACATGTTTATGGATACACCAGTTACCCTAAGTATATGTTTTTGCCTCTTTACACGTACACACATATTTGTGTATATATAATAACGTGGTAACAATAAGTGGTAACAAAAAAGCTAAAACTTGACTCGTTGAAATTAATGTAACAAAAGTTAAAACACTGAAAGAAATTAAACAGAAAGCTAATGCTCAACTAAAACAACAATAGCAATAATAACAAAAGCATAAGTATACACACGACTATATATGTACTTCCATATGCAGCAGAGTGCTACCATAATGCCTATGAAGTATATTTGAGTATTATTACACTCTGACTGTAAGTTGTACTACGGCATACTAACTTCATCATTACATTCATAATCGGTCAGAATCAGCCTTAAAAGATACGCATTCTTAACCAGCGTGATTTCAGACTGCCATTGAATAAAATACAATACAATAAAAAGTAAAATCTAACGGAAATACTTGTGTTGAATATATTTAAATTTTGCGTATGGTAGGCGTAAAGCCAAATTAAAAAAAATTCTTTTTCGAGGTGAAGGCTATTTAAGAATCGTTCTCACCCATAGGAGTAGCTTTCTGACTGGCTTGTAAATGAATTCGCTTAAAAGACTTGTATGGGGGGCAGTAGTAGAGGAGTTTTCCATACGTTACGTGTGTTTGTGCATGAGTGGGTTTGTGGAATGAATACTATTTTCGTTTTATATTTGCAAGCACAGCTTAACAAGAAAACTTGTTATTAAAATATAAAAGATAGCAAAACAGTTGAGTCCTTCTGAATATTATGAAAGAGGTATTGTGAGAGAGGTAACGTTTTCGGATGGCAAGACCGATTTTATGACACGTGCCAACTATTAAAAGCTGTCGTTTACATTAAGCTTTACAAACGATTTAAATACTTGTCAGTGTTGCAGTGCAACTTAAGAAGAAAAGTTACATTGCTTTACATCAAGCCTGCGTCATATTCTCTTCAATATACGTATTGGGTTTCTGCAGGATAATTTTTTCAAAATTCTACATTGTTATGTGTTTTATACTTGGTATGAAATTGGAAAGATTTATTTATCGTAGGTACAGTTGAGCATTCTTTTTACCCTCATTAGTGAGTTTACTTTTAAAGTTTGCTTGAAAGTGGTTCGCAAGCCTTATTTTGAAAAGTTGTTATATGAGGATGGTGTAGGGTAACTAATGACGCGTCATGGGGCCCTGTAGTATAATACAGTATTTGCTTCTTCAATATGAATTCTTTCGAAAATTCAATCTTGTCCACATAGGTGGCCAAGTCAGTTCAAAATCCCCCTAAAGTGACGTAAACAACGTAATGAATTTTTCATTTCACTGAAAGCTGTTTTCAATAAGCTCGCTATGTTGTTGATGGTGTGACACTTTCTTGCCCTTGTGTCGTGTGCAGATCATTTGCCAACGATATATATATTCTTTCGAAATGTTTTCAATTTTGATCCAATGGCAACAATAACATGATTTCCTATGCAATCGAATTTTCTGAGTTCAATATCATTGCGCGTAAACCTTTTTAATGTTAATTTAACCCTTTATGTTAATTTTTTAATCAAATGCCTTATGTTTTCAGAGAACATTTATGGTATACGAACGCCTCTGGTGATTACCGTTCGATTTAAGCCTTATTGCTTGCTCAATTTATTGTCTTATTGGTTGCGTAGTTATGTACGTAGTATGATATTTTCTTGGAATAAATTCAGAACAATTAAGTCGAGCGTATGAAAGGTTTCGTTAAAAATATTGTAACTTAAAAGGAAAGGCGACTGTGAAAAGTTGAAAATGACATTCTACCTCATCTTTGGCAATAAGGATGAAAAAAACATGTGGCCATTTGCGTTTGGAATACGAACTCCTTTGTTTATTATTATATTTCGTAACACATATAGCTTCAAAAGTACGCTTTCAAAATGCAATTATTTATGAAAAAAGAACCGTTTCAGAGAATTTTGCTTCAAATATTACTCTTTTTGTTTCGCTCGACGGTATTGTTTGCCTGCTGTATTCGTGTAGTCAGTTTGTATCTGCTCTTCAAAGTGACTACGTTTGGAAAGCTCTATTCTTTCATAGTTTTGTTTAACTCAGCTGACTGCCGAATCGACTCTAGCTTAAATTGAAGAGTGTAGTTTTATTTTTGGAAAGCAAATGCCGTTGAATACATAATTCATAGCTGGTGGCCTTTGTTTGTCTATTATCCTTTTGTATGATTGGTGTTCTGTTGTTCGAATGTTCACGGCTTTTCCACATATCATTTTCTCATATCTCCACCATCACTATCTGGCATAGGTGCGATTAAATGAATTTCGCGATTGCCATTAAAAGTGAAGTCTGCTTTTCTGTGTCCCTCTATTATTTTTTTGAAGAGTGAATGCATATGAATGCATTCCATGCAAAAATAGACAAAAAGAGTACAGGAGTGGATCGTTTATCCGAATTGTTTGCTTGCTTGCTTGTACGTGCTATTGGAATTCCAATATTATATATAATTCAAAAATTTTTGATGCCTTCATGAGAATGATTTTTACCCCATTCGTGAGCATTTCTAATTTACTGGCACGTATTAGAGAGCAAGCTTACTCGATGCGATTACAATTAGTCCGATCAAGAGTGATCTCTTGATTGAAACGATTGACACTCTCTAAATGCATTAAATTCGTTGTGGAGACTACCAACGTTTGAAGTCGATTTTTGGGTTTTACATACAAGCAAAAAAAACCGTCATATTAAAAACAAGTAAAACTTAATGGACTTAATATACTATAATAACAAGGAAACAAAGAGTGAGAAGTGAATTTGCGCTTACATGCGCATGTGTTTGTAAAACAAAAAAAAAAAAAAAATTATTTTTCCGCATTTCCCTACCACTTAAGGGGTTAATTGTGTTAAAAAAGTTTCTTTCTTTTTTACTTGCAATAATTTGCCGCGGGGTTATTATACGTACATCATAGAAAAGGTTTTATACCTTAGGGAAAAAAATAAAACAGTATTTTAAATGGCTTTGAAGAGCTTATGAGGACCTGATTTCATTAAAGTTTTCACCGTTTAAATGGAAAATTGAAAGATATATTGCAGAAATATAGGCTGCAGGATATATTGTGTTGTTGTGTGTGCAAGCAAAGCATAAAATAGTAAAATTTGTTATTCTTCAATTTTTTTTCTCTTCTTCTGAATTATCTTATGTTAAGCGGATGTTATCTTTTCATCGTGTCAAAGACCATTTCAGGGAGTTATGCTAAATAAAGAGAGTCAGTAATTTTCAAGCGAAAGGTAAAAAATTTTATATTTCGTCTCAGCTCTTAAGTAAAATCGCTATTTCGTTTTTGATACATCCTGCCTTGGCAATCAATAAACTAAGTTTCTTCAGATCAACCGCAATGAACCAATTCGCTTAGTCATACAAGCTAATAATGCATCATGACTTTCGCGGTCCCGCTAAGAATTCGGCACTAACTACAAAAATGTTTATAGTGTGAAAATTTCAAGGAATAAAATGTATGAAACCGCAAAGCGTATTAATAAAACTGAAATTAACAGTAGTTCCGAAAGCGTTCTCGTCATCGCTTGCTTCCTGGCATTTCCAGAGAATGGAAGTTGCATTGATTTTCAATGCGAGGCCCTAATAATGTAAGAATAATAATAATAATAATAAGGATAAAATTAGAAAAAGACAAGACGCATACATGTGCTTAAGAGCTATTGATATGAAACGCTTGCTAGTAATCGTTATACCAGCACTGTATCGTATTACTTGAATCAACAAGCGAGACACTTAAGGGGAAAGTTTTAAGCATGCGAGAAAGACTGTTTTTAATATCGTCACACATACACATATCTTTGTATTGAAATAAGATGTAAACTTTTTATTGATTACATGATATTGGTTTTACAAATGTGCAAACTTTAGCAATCAGTTTTTTGCTTAAAGCAAATCATTTTTCTTTCTTAAGAAATTTTAATATTTCTTACTCCTCATATTTGCATAGATAGATAAATACAAATGTAAACTTGTGTACACACTGTGAGTGTCATTGGTCGTTGCCACGTTTCAAATACCGCAACTATCATCATAGTCACGTCATAAACTTTGCTCATTACATTTGATTGCGATGGTTTTGCTTAGTTACGTTGAATGCTTCCAGGAAAGCTGCGTCGACACATTGCAGGTCATGTGTAAACAAGTGCTGTATTTATATATATTTTTACAAATAAGTTTTCTTGCTACGTCTTGCGTGTACGCTTTGCATTCCTAAAGCTGACAATTAACTAATTTTCATTTTACTGTAATGTCAACCTATGCGAACGAAGTGCTCTTTAGATTTGTTTTCAATACTTTATTATAATGATAAGAATTCATTATTAAACTAAGTACGCTGCTATTGCTGTATGCATGGCCTGAATGTGGTCGGTCTATTATTCTAATATATTGCGTTCATAACAACAACAACATATCGGTATGGAATTTGAAGTTGCTTTTCGATTTAAGCTTTCAAAAGGAGTGAAATGAAAATTTTTCAAATTTTATTTCAAAATGATATTGTGCTTCCATTAGCACACAAATATTATATATACATGTACAAGTCTATTTTTAGAAAAACTGTTTGTTTGTGTGTGACCGAATGCGTATGGAATTTTATTTATTTATTTTTATTTTTTTTTTGTTTTCTTTTACTAATTCAATCAATTTTAAATGAAATTCGATAGAATTCATTTCGCTCGTATACAAAATATTATTAAGTGTTAATAATGTTGCTCATACGACGTGAATGGCTGTATGTTTAAAAGTGTTTACGGTCATAAATTCATAAATTCTATCTATACTTGAATTTATTTTATTTTTATTTTTAAATTTAAAAATGTCACACTTTCTGTCAATATGTATGCGTGTGTGTATACGTGTGTTTGTGAGAATATCATAATTGATTATGGTTTTGGATATAGTGTAACAATAACAACAAAATATTATAAAATTTTTTGTTAGTTCATTTACACAGCGCCATGCTGATCGTGGCTGAAAACGAATTTAAAATTAATTTTATCGTAAAATTTCTCTGCATTTATTTGCATTAGAAAAAACATTAAATATCAAATATTTCATCATTACTAGTTTTAGAAAATATATTTAGAAATATTTGCCGAAATTTCAAAAGCAATAATAATGGCAAAAATAATAAGCCCGTTTGCGTCTAAGCGGTCGTATTGTATAAATGTCCGCTTTTCCGCGTTTGCTGATCCAGTTCACATATTTAAAATAATTGCAAAATCCGATGGAACATTACACAATGGCAAATATTTGCAAATTGAATGCTGGTTCACGTCGACAACAAAATATTAATTAGCGTCGCTTAGAAATTGCAAACAGGATCAGACTGACCCACAAGTTATGTTAAATTTACTTCATTGTATCACGCTATGGAATGCTTCATAATGCATGAAATGAGCGGTGTCCCTTGAAAGAGGTGCAAGTCCACTTTATATTACATGGCGATATTTATGTATTAAATAATATTTGGAAGAATATCGGTAGATATATAAATATGTTCTTTGAATATTCAATTGATTTAAGTTTATAATGCCATCCTATGTAAAGTAATCACCATAAGGAATTTGTATTTTCGATGATGCAAAGAGGACTTGCACCCCTTTCAAAGTTCGCTAATTGTGAATATGTTATAATTTTATTAAATATTAGATGTGAGATTTTCGGATGAGACTGCCATGATGATATAAAGTTCTACACCACCTGCGGTACAACGCCCTGTTACTCGGGAAAGACGAATCTTTCATTGTACCTTTATTATACCAATCGATTTAAGAAGACCTTGTGAAAGCCAAGTTTAGATCTCTGTCTGTTCATATGTCTGTATGATTTTTTGCCGCAGTTTTTGTATTGTTTTGAAGATATTTGGTATATTGGCGTGCCCTGGTCCGAGGCCGAATGCTATTGAAAACAGTTCGGATCGATCACCTCCTGCATGACGCCTTATTTTGAAGAGTCATTAAATGAATAACTGCATTAACTCAAGTGGTAGTATTCGATAATATGACTATGTCTTCCCGGGAAGTGGGCTTACGCCATTTTTTTATATATAATTTTAGTACCTATGTAAATACGCATTCATTCTTGTCTTTAACAAAGTTTTGTCCACAAAAAGTACTCGTTGCACAGTTTGCAAAGAGAACTTTTAATATGTGTATTGAAAGTTCATCAGCAAGAGTTAGTTGATTCCTTAAATGCTGGTAAGCCTTCGAAAATTGTCGAGAAGGAAAATTAATTATCTAATGATTTTGTTTCAAATGAGTTTTCGTTTGAGTGAATATTCTCTTGAAAAATCCGAGAAATAGATAGCTAAGGCATTTTGGACATTGAAACGTGTAGAAGGGAGGCGAGCGAACCTTTTGGGTGTAAAGAAAACGTTTTCACAATAATTATCCCGTTCGTCGGAATGAGTCTGTAAAATGGATGACTTTTTTTCATTTTCTGAAAGGCAATTGCTTTCGTTTCGAATTAACAGAAGCCGTCATGCAATGATCTACGGTTTGATGGGACTAGCATTTCGGTAATTGGATGAATTTGAAGCCATCCTTTGGAAGGAACAGCACACACGGCTTTCATTTACTCCATAGATTATAAAACTAAAAGTGGAAAGTATGTGTGTGTTCTCTTCCAAAGGCGGTTATCATAGAGTCCGATTATCGCATATTATTTATAGAGAATGTATTAAGCTCCTTGGCCATTGCTCCCCCGTCTTTCGGGTAGTTCCTGTTCAGTTTTATTTCTAGTGCTTTTGAAAACATTTTAGTTAATTTATTTAATTGCATTTGATATTTCATTTTCGTATCTATTTTTACATTTTTGGTATTTGTCCTAGTAATACCGACTGCTGCAGACAATCATTTTATCATGTAAATTTTCGCTTAAGAAAGTCCCTAATATAGCCAGCATTTGAGGCTTATGAGGTGAGGAAAGGTGATTAATGGTGAATAATTTTGAAAATTACAATTTGTCTTGATATCCGTATGAAACGTACGTATATGTGGAAAGAGTAAGCATAGCTGTATATAAAAAACGAAAATTTTCTTCAAAATTTAATTGCATTTTGAATTTCGTATCATAAGCAGGCATCACATACGGCATATGACTCGAACGAGTTCTTAACTGTAGAAATATTTAATGACGGCGTAATGTGCATGCTTAGATATATCTTTAATTGCAGACATAAGCGAGTACGTATGAATATATATATATATGTATATAGGTTTGTGTGGATATATTTGTGGGTGTGCGCGTGCAAATTGCTGAAAGTTTGAGACAATAATACTATAAAGGTTGAAAATTTGTGCTAATGCGTGAAAGCAACCACACAGCTGAGGGTTGGCTACACTGCCGCCAACGTTAGCAGGTTTTGCGTTTAAGGAAAAGTTATATTTGCATGAGCGGCAAAGGTTATTGGAATCCTTTCTATTGCACTTGTGTGCCCTTGTGTAACAACTGTGTGTGTGTGTATATGTGTGTGTGTGTGCGTTAATGAACAAGTACACGGGTGTACATATACCGATTCTATCATAATCAAGATGTGTGCATAAGTGCGTTTATATTTATGCCTCCTTTCATTTTGTGTTTAAGTAAATATTTGAAATTTTACCACTTGTTGTATGTAGCCTTAGCATTACCTTAATCATTGTCATAATCATGACCACTAACATCGTCATCATCATCCGAGCAATGTAATACTAAAAGTTTTGAATACGTTTGCAATTAGCTTTCAACAACCACAACGACATTATCATCAGTATTGTGCACAGCGTGCTTAATAGTTATGTGACGATTCTCAAATCCACTTGTTCGTTTGTTTGCTTGTTTGTTTATTTGTTTATCAAGTACCTAGCTAGACAACACATGCCTCACATTTGTAGAGGCACCGGGAAGTATGTAAACATACTTTACGTAGCTCGGATTACTGTAAACAATGCCATTGACTTGTAGTGATTATATTGAATGTCGGTCAAGAAACAACAACCGACAAACTGCACCAACACTGCAAACACTTGCCGTCTCTTTTGCCGCCTCTTTAAAATGACTTATCTCTATCTCTTTCACACTTTCAATTATTTATATAGCAGAAGAGTTGCGTTGAGTTTACCATTTATACTAAAACAACTACAGCTTTACTGATTGAAATTGTACTGTTTACTATATAGTATGTTGATATGCATATGAGCATCCGTCTATGTATATTATTTACTCTCCTGTTCACTCAGTCATAAGAAAATGATATTTTTAATTAATACAAACTGTGTCATGTGAGTTTAATCAAACAAACATTGTCTTTCGACTACAACGTTTTTTTTTTGCAGTAAAATACTTTATAGAGACACTCCCTCGAGAAGTTGGTTTCCCCCTTTACACTATTATGAAACTGTTGCCCTGTAATACTTAATTTTCTATTAAATACGCAAACATATATGAGCGAGTTTCCTTTGTATATTGTGTTTGTGTAAAATTGTTCTTTCTCTATATTAATTACTTAACTTTAACCAATGTGTATGTGTATGTATCTATATGAGTGCAGTAAGGTTGAATGTGTGGGTGATATGGGATTTGTGTTTTATTAGATTTATATCATTACAAATTGCTTAATGCTTCATTACAAATTTACCTCTGTAATGCATGCATAGCCATAGGCATATATTTATATATACATGTATATGTATTTGGTCTATTTACTATTACTGCGTTATGTATTGCTTTTGCAACAGCAATTGCAATAATTTTGCTTATATAATTCTCTTAAGCACTATCGATATGTTATTAGACACTTCGTGGCAATTTCTAATTAGAAATTACATATAAACATATCAGATATTCATATATTCCAATACAGCCGTAAACACATGTATAACCTATACTTTTATTACGGAAGCAAAGAAAAAAAAAAAAGCAACAAAAATATAAAAACATTTACAGAAATACGGAAAAAATATTCTCTTTTTATTTTAAAACATAGTTTAATCGATGTACAGCAGCAAAGCAACTAGAAAGCTTTCACTAATTAAAGCAAAGAAAGTCACATATATGTATATAAAAAACTTTTTCAGTCATGAAAATTTTTTATTATATAAATATAATCTTGAAGTTATTTCTTTAAAAGTCGATTACGTTGAGGTTATAATATCTACTCATTCCAGGTCACGAAAACAATGCATAATAGGAAAAAAAAAAAAAAGATTTAATAAGAGATAAAAAAGAAAAGAAAATAACGCAAATGAATTAGTAAAATACACTTACAAGAGTGTACAAAAGAGGAAAGGATAGGAGATAACGAATGCAAATTTATTTCAGCACGCAATAATGACCTCATTTTATTATTACGTGTAAAGAGAACACCTTTACGTTTCTACGTAAAGTAAGAACAAGTAGGAAATGCGCGCAAATCACTCAGCAAAGGAATTCTTAGCTCTAAGAATGCTTGCCTGGAAAGATCTGGACGATAAGTCGAGAAACTAGCAATTATTTATTGTGGAGGGACCTAAGGAAGCAGAAGAGAATAGCAGATCATTAGGTCTTTCTATGTAAAGTAAGAACAAGTAGAAAATGCGCGCAAGTCGCTCAGCAAAGGAATTCTTAGCTCTAAGAATGCTTGTCTGGAAAGATCTGGACGATAAGTCGAGAAACTAGCAATTGCTTATTGTGGACGGACCTACGGAAGCACAAGAAAGTTAGCAGACCTTTAGATCTTTGCCTTGGGATAATATTATAAAAGCCAAGAAGGAGCCGTTCTTTAGTATAATTAGAGAGAGGGAACACACATCGCCAGCAATATAGCTTTTGGCAAATGACAAGCTCTTGTAGGTACACAAGAGAAGTTTTTCTTTTAAATCTTCGATCCATAATTCAAAAATCTGCTCTTGTACAGCCAGACGTCTTCTTACTACTCTATTTACCACGGTTAGGACGAAGGTTCCGCCGTAAAATTTTTTCGCAATTTCTCTACAAAATATAAATTGATCCCGTTTGCTTTTACGGTCAATCGCTGGAAGGAAGTTTTCCTTGTATTTCTTACCTTTATTTAAGTGCACAACAGACAGTCCTCCCTATTATTTTCCGAGTCTGACAACTCATCCTTCTGAGGCACTTCATTTAAGCTGGTTTTTTTTTCTTCCTGACGCAAATTAATGATAATCTTCCCTGCTTTCCAACGAGGGTTAAAGAAATGATTAATTGAAGGTACAAGCAATCAAGGCTGAGGAATATCTTATTTAAAGCATGTTGTCTTGTAATAGTGTGCAAAAATGTGTATCACATTCAAGATTGTTTTTAATTTTCGAACTTTCGGTTTTAGTTAAGCAAAAAGTTTTTTTTACACGCTGTTAAAATCAAATTTCAAACAAAAGTAGATTTCTTGCGAATCCTTTTATAAATTTTTTATTCATTAATCTTTCCTTTGTCGTAATGAAGTGTACGCTATTTGCGTGCCAATGGCTGTTTGTAAACATTTAGGTTACACGTTTACAAGTAAACTTATGCATAAAATCATTAATTAAATATGTAATGAATTACAGTTACACACCACAGTCAACGCTATACAAACGTAAACTTGATGGAGATAAGCATACATAAATTAACTTGTTTCTAGGTGTGGTGCGAGTGCACACCTTGAAAGAGTAAGAGCTTGTGCTCTAAAATTAAAATATGCTGATAATAAATAATTTAATATCGTCAGGCTGCATACCATAACCATTAGTCACCGCCGCTGGTCTTCTTTTGGTAAATTCAAACTCAGCGATGAGTTGCTATTACTGTTTATGCCTCTTCACGAATTCTCTATTCATCACTTTCCCCTTAAAAGATGATGATGTTTGGAAAGAAAATCGTATCTTTAAATGAAAGTTAGATTCTCAAGTCTCAACTTAAGGCATGCTCTTATTGTTTAGTCCCTTATAATTTATCTGTCCATTCTCCGCTTTTCTGTCAAGGCTGAAGTTTGAACGGAAAGTTTGACCGCCGATTGATAGATACGTTCTTTCGTAATCCACCTTGAAAAACTTGCCTTAAATAGACACTTAAGATATTATAAAGATAGTTCTAGTTTTTTTTTTACACGTCTATGCCTCAAGAAAGAAAAATTCTTTTTAACGCAATTCTTCGTAACGTTTTCATAATTTTACTTGTGCTTGGACTATCAGGCTGTACTATAGTGCTTGTGAAAGTTGACGACATGACATCGAACTATTTACGAAGAGGTTGGTAATGGATGGTAGGACTTGGGGGTCGCATAAGAAATTTTTGATTTTTCTAATTTCAATATAACACGGCGATGATTAGAAAGAGTAGAGGAAAGGGAAAGTGATATGGGGTTGGTGACCACAGTGCAGTTGGTGTTTGTCCAATCGGTGAATGTTATGCCTTTACCGGCTGAGCACTCACTATAGCTACGACTGAAGTAAACTTTAAAGCAATTGACTTTTAAAACCGCGCACACTGTCTTGCTAGTCGCTATTCTTATCTACTCCTCTAATGCAATAATAAAACATAAGACAATAATGCCTTAAAAAGATCGTGATTCAAGATAGATGAAGCTGTACGAACAGCAACAAATGCCAAATTGATGCCACGTAAACTGAAACTTTTTGTTTGATAAAATTGGCGAAGAGAAGCATACTTCATGAGCTGCCTAATAGGCTGGGCAGGTATTAGATTCCATTACTCGGTATCAGCCACTAGTGCGTTTCAATCATGCAACTCACGTAAGGAGTTTAGATCGCATTAACAGAAAAAGTCGTTGTCTTCCATCATGAGAATGCCAGTAACTTGGAAAAAACTGAGAGAAGTTGATGCAATCAATGTGTAGCCCGAGTTTTAACCTCTCCGAGTTGACATTCAGCCTACTTAAGAAGAGATCTGTGAAAAGCATTGGGTTCACTTTCCCGCCCCCCACAAATCGCTTATGTTCTACAATCTTAACCACTTTTCAAAATTTTATACCTCTGTCTTCACTACTTTCATTACAGAAAATGCAATTTCTGATGGGTGCAAGTGAGAAATCATGAATAAAACCCGGTAAAATCGTAAGTGGGTGGATAAAAATATACACATTTATTTAATAATAATAATTACAAGAGAATGAAATAAATAAAAAGAGAACCAAAAAGAGAAAACAAAGAAATATATTTTATTCATACACTTAATAAGAAATTTATGCATAAATGCAAAAAAGCAGACGAGTATTACACTCAAAACGAACAACAACAATATTACGTGTGTATGTGTGTGTTTTAGGTAAAATTCCGGGTTTTTTTTTTTTTTTTGAATACATTACTTGAGGCTTTGACTTTTCCCGTAGTTTTTTTTTTATTTATTTATTTTTTTTTTACATACGTTATGCTATCATGTTTTTAGTTGGTTGCTTGTGCTGGCAATATTTCACATAAAAATATAATTTTTTTATTAATGATTTTTTGTTTTTTTTGTATATGCACAGAAAAATCTTAAAAATTATTAATAGTTTTTTTAATCAATATCTCAAGTTTAACAAAACTTTTTCTTTTTCTATATATAATTAGTTCAGTATACAAACATAAATCGGTTGGCACTTTTCTTTAGATGGGTTCGAATAATTACTTCAGCTAGTCTTTAGGAGTCTCAACAACAGTGCATAAAATTCTAGTTGCTATTTGCCCTCACTTTATAGATGTGAAATAAAAATTTTAAAATTTAAAATGAAAAAACAACATGAAAAGTTGTTCGATTTATAGTAAAGAGAAAAAGAGAATTTCTTCAACTAATTGTTCAACTGAAGAGGATGCCGAATGAGTTTGCTAATACTTTTGAGTAAAACAACTAAGATATATTTGCACACGCCTTGAGGCCTATTTCTCACATCTACCATTTGAAACCGAATGAAATGAATTTTTCATTTGCTTTCATTGAATGCCATTGCACGAATGCAATTGAGCTTTGGATGAATAAATATTTCGTTAGCTGTTGATCTATCAATTGACGAATTTTTACTCTGGAACTTGCAACCTTGCAAGCTTCAGTTTAGATTTTCAACATGTCAACCTTCTTTCCAAGTTGTGAACTTCTATCTGCTTGTTGTCTTATAAACGAGATAACAGTCTCAATTGCAGTAGTAAGGAAGATTCATTGACTCGAAGGCTTTCGGAAAATACAGTTACTCCGACTCATTGTCGTAAATTAGAATAAAAATCCCATTTTCGCCTTATGCTCTTTAAACTAAACACGTAGCCAGAAATTCATAAAAATAGTTTAAATTTAAACTCAAAAATTTTTGTGAGAATTACTTTATCTTTGCGATTAATGGCATGAATTATTTTATTTAATAATTTATAAAGCTTTTTAAAAGTTGTTTCAAAAGCATTTTAAGCTCGTCTTTAACATAAATTTGCATTTCTTTCCTTTTGCTTTTTGCAATTTTCTTAATAAATCTTTGTTTTTACGCTCACAGTGATGCGTAGGCTACGTATATATCCCTGGCTGTTGCTTAGTCGAATGAATCTTCTCACTCGACCTTGGATTTAAAGAGCTAAAGTTTAACATTTAAAAGTAAGGAAAACTCCTAGTTCTTAGGTAAATGTTATGGTGGGTGTAATGGGTCAAGTTTGACGATATCTGAGAATAAAATTGATGAGAGTGACAAGATGTGCGTGCGTTCGTGTAGAAGAAAGTTTCGTCTAATAAACTTGCTTTACATAGGCTAGACTAGAAGACTAAAAGATTAACATGATCTTGTGTTTCACTAAAAATTCTGTGCGTTCCCTACAAATGAGTAACACAACTATCAAGGACTTATGTGCACATCTGCTATACATATATATATATATATAGGATCTTCGATGCACATTTCTATCCGTTATAAGAATTTTAATTTAACAAAGCATTCTTATCGTTTGGCATTAGGTATGTTATGTTCTGCATTGGGTGTTACAACTCGTGTTTTGTCACGGCTGCCTCCCTCCCTCTCTCACTGAAAAGTTTATAATTAAGTCATAAATTACTATTACTCTGCTCGAATACGAATATTTGTGTAAAGAGCGCAAAATTGTTCCCTGTTTGCGATTAAGTCTTGGTGGAGAGTAAGAAAACTATAAGTCGAGACCTCCTGCATGAATGTACAATTAAGGTGAATATATATCTATTTACAGAGAGATTGTAGAAGTAACTCTTTGAATACAAAGAGAAAAATTTATAATAAAATTTGTATTCAATGAATCAGAACTTCATAGGACACATTTGATACCCCACTATCATGTAATTTGAAAGAATTTTCCTGTATTCCGTAGTCAGTTATCTAGTAAGCGTCTTATAAATTATCCTTTAGACTAAACCTTTTTGCTATTCCGTATTGTTGAAGGGGTTTGGCGTGAAGTATGAAAATTTACAACACGAAATCTTTAAAATCTCTCTCTCTCTCTCTTGGTTACCTCTTTGATTAAACATAACATATTTTTGTGTTTTACAGAAAGAATGTTCCTCGATGTGGACTTTAAGAGCGTTCAGAGAAATCACTGGGCTAACACACACTGAGAACAATAGAAGTTGAATAGAAATGCTGCTTAAAGCTTCTAACACTTGTTTTAATCGTTCTTGTTCAGAAAGTGCAAAACATAATGTAAGACCAAATCATAACAATACTTGTATTCGGTCATATTTTCAACAAGTTGAGGACGATGACGTCTTACTGTTTTAACTGCTTGGAAAACATCAACCTCGCCGTGTTGTATAACTTGTTCAATGCAAGCATTGGCTGCGCAATAAACACCACATCGACTGCGACCATCGGGTGACACAACGCAGACAGGTCCATAATCAGTGCGTGCACGCCACATTTCCACCATATTCATTAAATAGACTAAAGAGTTGGTCGAAGTAGGCACTTTATGACCCATCGGCCAGCAAGTTAATTGGAAAAGTTGCACTGTACGCGTAGGCGCCTTAACGCCAGCCATCATTTCGGTGAGAGAAACAATTTTCTTATTGATTTTAAATTCCCATTGCTTGATGTTGGTATAGTTTTTAGCGCCTGCATAGTGCACCGAAAAGACAGGACCATATTTTTCCAGTTTACTTTTCATAGGCCAAAATGATGGAAATTGTTGTGAATTGGTAGGTGGTTGACACAAAACTACTACCGCTGAGCATTCTTGATCGTAAACCAAAGACCAAAATTCACCTAAAGTGTGTTTTAAGGGCCATTCTGTCACTATATATTCACGAGGTTTTGTATAGCCGTCCACAAAGACGGAGTTGATGTAGTCGGTGAAAGCGTTACCTTGGAAGGATGTAAGATAAGGTCGAAAATTGTCAGGTGGGACACATAGGACATCACGATTTTTTTCCCGATTATCGGCTCTGTGGCCGCCAGCACAATCGCCTATGGTGAATCGAGGCGTCTGCTTACAGATCTTATCGTATTCCATTTGATATTCGTTCATTTTCGTTGACGAGTTACGTCTAGCTTTTGCCTTTAGACGATCTGACAATTCTGATACCGGAAACCATGTTTTACCACACACGACATGTTCTTCTAATGTATCGTAAACAAATTTATATTGATCCACATTCTCCACTAAGCCTTTGCGCGATTGTTTCAGTTTCTTGAGATAACCGAAAACATTGAAACACTCTTCTTCTTCGGACAGTTCGAGATTCGCATCAATTGAAAGATAAACTCCGGAACGACCGCCACCGTCACTACAATGCACTAGCATAGGTCCTCGCGTATCATCTTCGCTCACAGTACTTCCCACCACTAAGCGCACACGTCTCCTGAATTCCAGAAGAGCATTTGAGAACGGACATGAATGCGAATACCATTCGGTATAATGAAATTGTAAAATAAGACGCTCATCCGTTACTTCTTCGGGATTGTCTTCTTTTACTTTGTAGAGACGAAACGTTCGTATTTGAAAGTTGGCCAACTGCTCCTCCCTAACGATGTTAATATTTATATCGCCATAAGTTTCGTGAACCTCCATATTTGGCGGCCAGTATTGAACGCACATAACTTTTGCAAAATCAAATGTCTTCGTTAGCATTATGATCGCACTTACGTTCTCTTGCCAGACCATACGCCAAAAGGCATTAACTGTATCTTCCACCGGACCCTGAGTTACAATATAAGCATTGGGCTTAAGAAGGCTATCAACATACGAGGCATTAACATAATCCGAGTCGGGTGTGCCGGGTATTTTCTTCAACACTACACGATTATAGTCATAGGGAATGCACCTGGGATTCTGATTCTTAATCTGATTATTCTTTTTCATCGCATGACGACAAGTATTTGTCTCGATTTTGGCGGCCGTTTGAAATTCTAATTTGTAGAGAACCGGAAATTTACGCCTCAGCTCGCAAAGTTTGATGTAATGTCTAGTGTCAATGGGTTTGTTGGGTATGGTTTTCGAGAGAGAATTGTTTTCGTCACGTGCTTCCAGTTTGATTTTCTCAAATGACAACAAACCACTGTTCAGCATACTTAATTTTATTGTATTTGGTATAGAGAGGAGAGCGACTTTTTTGTGCTGCCTTGTCGTCTCGACGTCAGCATAACGAGCGGATGACCTCGACCTGCGTTTCGATGTTTTCAGTGAGGGGACAGAACTAGCAGCAGCAGCAGCAGCAGCAACATCATTAGGGGTCGATGAATTCGCTTTTTCCATTGAGTTGGACATTTTACTACCACTGGGCGAGTTACTAAGTAACCTCACTTTCTCATGGCGTATGTGTAGGAAACGGGTAAATCTTTTATAGATTTTACGTTTTGCCTTCTGTTTGACGGCCAGCTCAAATGAAAATTTTAACAAACACACGCACGCACTTGATTTTTTTTTATCTTTATATTTGCTTTTATTGTTATTTTTATGTTTTTTTTAATTTTTTTTTTTTTTTTTCCTTAGTGTTTTGTTTGCCAGACACTTATTTAATGAGCAGATGTAATATTTGAAGAAGCAGCAAACCACGACAAAAGGAAACCCACGACTAATAAGTAATGTAAGGCAATGCTTTCATCAAAAGCACAAACAAATCAATTTATTCGGAATCTCTCTGCCTGCGTGAGCGTATAAGTAGGCAAAATCTCACGCAATTTTTCTTCTAACATAGTTGCAAAGCTTTCGCATAAGCTACAAAAATTCCGATGCATTCAATTATTATAATCATTTGAATTTTTTTATTTTTATTTATTTTTTACTATTTATTTTGTTTATATTCGTTTGCCTTTATCTTGTGTAGACAACTGTTTATATGGATTTTCCTTGCTTTCTCTCTTTCTCTCTCTCTCTCTGTCTTTTTCCCTTTCTCTGGGCGCTTGCGCGTTTAACAATGTTTTCACTTTTCACGATTTTCTTTTGTTACGCCTTTTCATTGAGCACCGATTTCGATTAGCAGCAGAGGCACCAGCATTTTTCTATGAGTGTGCAATCAAAAGAAAAATTCCATGTACGTCAGGGAAAAAAAAAGATGTGAAAAAACTGCCTATTGACCAGCAAAGATATTTCAATCAATTAAACAAATGTTTGTACACAATTGCTGGCTCGCTGATTATTTTGAACTCGTGCGTTTACTGATGTACGTTGACTTCGCTATTACGTTAAAATTTTCTTAGCTTTTTTTTTTTTTTGCTTTTCTTTTTGATTTTTCAATACACGAAAATATTTTCATTCTCACTAAATCTACTTAAGCACTAAATTCTGTTCTTAATTTTATTGTTCGTTTTCGTTGTGCGATTGGAATTGTTTTCTTTTTTTATACGCTGCCACTTGCTCACACAGCACTAAATAATCGAATGAATGAAAGATATTTCTTACTGTGTTTATCTTTTGCTCGGGTATCTCCTCACAAACATGTACATGCGTTCGAAATATTTTCGACATCGAATTTATGACATTTTGTAAAAGGTAAACAATCCAATGTGTGAATGAATGCTCCACCATATGCGTGGGGAGAATCGAAAGGGGGAATGAATTGTGTGATGCGCTCTTCTTAGCTTAGCTTGTAAGTGTTATCTTTTTCGTTTGATTTTCTTAAATAAAAAAAAAAAAAAAAAAAAATATTTTATTTCATTTAGGAAAATATGCGAGGAATTGCAGAGTTGCAGTTGATAGGTCGAAAAAGATAATCAAATTAGAATTGAAACGAAATGCATTGTTTGATATCGCATCACTTAAAAACAGAAAATGTTTGTGTTTTTAACGAACTTACGCCTTTGAGGAGAAAAGCGCAAGGTCTTCAGACTTTCAATTTCATTTCTTCGCAATTAGCATTTCAACGTTAGCCACAAGCAACTGCGTAAGCACAACTGTGAGCTTTGGTTGACAGGTATATGGCCAACCAACACATATATGGCCGAACGAAGCAAAGTAATAAGAAAAGTGATGTTTCGAAGAAGATACGCCAACAAACCACACTCTTAATCACCCGCAGTTCTTAATACTGCGATATCAAATTTCGCCGCTTCCTAGTAAAACAGTTAAAAGTTTCCACCAACTAGTAATGCAAGTGAATGTTCACCCGTAAATAGTATTGCGAACCGCCCCTAAGTAGTATCGCAAACGAATCTCCAGCTTTTACTAGTATGACAAGCGATTTTTCATCATTAGTTCCTAGTACTAGAAGCGACCCTTTCAGCATCACAAGCAACTTTTCGTCGCGAAACAGTATCACAAACGATTTTTCATTGCCAGTATGCAGCTGTTCCTAGTACTAGAAACGACGCTTTCAGCATCACTAGCCACTTTTTGTCTCGAAATAATATCACAAGCGATTTTTCATTGCCAGTATGCAGCTGTTCCTAGTACTAGAAACGACCCTTTTAGCATCACTAGCCATTTTTTGTCTCGAAATAATATCACAAGCGATTTTTCAGCGCTAGTTTGCAGCCGTTCCTAGTACTAGAAACGACCCTTTCAGCATCACAAGCAACTTTTCGTCGCGAAGTAGTATCACAAGTGATTTTTCAGCGCCAGTATGCAACTATTCCTAGTACTAGAAACGACCCTTTCAGCATCAGTAGCCACTTTTTGTCGTGAAACAATATCACAAGCGATTTTTCAGCGCTAGTTTGCAGCCATTCCTCGCACTAAAAGCGACTTTTTGCGCATCACAAACAATTTTTCATCACAAAATTTACATCACTTATTAAGCGAATACAAAAATTTAACCATAAGGCAGAAATAAGTCAACCTGCGTCAGTTTAAGGATTTAAGTAAAGAAAGCAGGAAAAAACGCGCACTTATCTATTCTATTGAACTGACTACATGCGACGACTGAGTATTGATAGGTAGAAAGGACAGGAACCAGTTCCGAGCTTATCACAATCGTGTACTAGTATCCTAAGCAAAATGATAAAATCAATCCCTCGCAAATTCTTAGAAGTGGATGAAGATTATAATAAACTCAGCAAGAATTGATGTAAACGAAAAATAGCGATTGAATGAAGTTTTCGTAAGCCTTCTTCCATCCGCCTATCTATTTCTCTGCTCCCACTTGTCTACGATCACCATCATTTTGCCAGTGCAGCGAATATCTCGTGATAGATTGGTCTTATTAGGTATATATTTGCATATATACATATATATATTTAATGATTGTAGGATTTTTTTTTCTTCAATTTTTTTTTTGTTTTTAATTTTCATACAGTAAGATTAAAAACTAAACATAAGTAGAAACTCTATAGTGGGCCACGGCCCACCATTAAATACACCGCTTTGTTTAAGACGATTCACAATGAAGAGTTATATGGAAAGAGGTCCCCAAGTGATCCGGTCCAATCCATTTGATGGCGTGCGATGGCGTTCGTCCGTGGATCACGACACCATCGGGCTCTCAAATCTCATGAAAATATCTCAAAAATTTCGACTTGTACTTTGAACACAAAAATACGTGGTCCGACATCATATGGGCCGATGGAAAATATTTTAGAAAAATAAGGGAATCTATTCTAAATCGATCTGGGTATTTGATCAAAAGGTGTTACAAAACGTACTTAAAATGTTTCAAATAAAATAATTTTCTAGGACAATTTACTTATGATTATTCTCCGATGAACTTAAGCCTCTTTCGTAGTATCTGTTTCGAGTATCTCCAAGTCAAGCACTCGACCATAACCCACTGTAAATACAACAGCGTCTTCATTCATTGCACATTTGCCCATCAAGCACCGACAAGCAATCAAACTTATTGTGTTATTTAATTAGCTATGAAGTCTTTTATGTGGTGGTGAGGAGTTTTCGTTGAAATCAACGAAATTGCAAACATATTTTGCATAGAATAGAGAGAAAGCTTTGTCAAATTGGAATCAAACAAATTTATTCACAAGCTCTGCATAATTATGCGTAATGTTTGCGGTCCAAATAGAAGTCAATGATCTTGAGAAATGATAAACAAAAATTGCTGTCAATTTGTCAAAAGGAGATAACGGTGAATATGAAATATTATTGCCACTAGTTGGTTGGTTGATTGGTTCACTACGGTCTTCATTACGCTAAGATAAACAATTAAAGTCGTTGTGTTTGTTCGTGTAAGCAAGCAGCCGAATGAATACACGCTCGCATGTGCATTCACATATATTTGGACATTGTGTTAAATCTCAATCATCGTTGTCGATATAATGACGAAGCAGTGCACAAAACACTCATTACCTACGCAAACAAACAAATGTTTATTTGTTTGTTGTATAAACTCTGGCAATGTCAGTTATGAAAATATCCAACACATACGGGGCACACGCTAAATGATAAAAGTGTGAGTGTGTTGTTAAAGTTGAATGACTATCTGCTTCATATTCGCATTCAGTCATTGGGCACAACACAATGTTTCCATTATGTTCGGATAATTTTTTTTTATTTTTTTTATTTTTATTTTAATTTTTTTTTTTTTTATATTTTTTATGAACTCACCTTTCCGAATATCGTTAAGCCTCCGTGCTTGACGTTGAAGGTTGGTGCGTCAGCGTAACTGGAATCGGCCCACGGCGTATGACAGGTAGAAGTCAGTGTCATATAACGTACACCGATAGCATACAAAGTACGTAGAACGGCCAGAGAGCCACCTAATGAATGGCCGCCTTCCACTCCCGTCAATGAACAGAGCTGCTGATTTTTATGCGCTTCAATGATGTCTATAACACAAACAAGAAATGTAAGGCGGCGAGAAAGAGAAGGATACAAAATGAAAGAGTGAGTGTTAGAGATTTTGATGGAGAGAGAGAGAGAGAGAGAGAGGGAGAGTTTTGGGAAATTAAGTTTATTATTTGTTTTCATGCTTTGTTATTGCTTTTGCCGCTATTGTCTTTCATGTTGTTATTTGTGTTGTTCTTGATATTGTTGCAATCCCTCTCTTCACATAATACCAAAAATATTAATGGGATATAATACATATATATGTATATACTTATGCACATTTCCTTTTATTCTTTATATGTTTTGTTTTAAACGCGGTTTATATTCAATTTTGATTTATGCGTGTTTCTGTGCTTTCGCGTGTTACGTGTTCAGACATTTTCATGTTAAATGGCCACAAAAAAATAATAGGGTTCAAATGCACACAGGCACACACACACACACACACACACACACTGCAAACCATTATTGTTTATGAAAGATACGGTCACTTGAAGCCAGTTGCTTTTATTTGCTTATAAAACCACACAAATGTGCATGTGTATATATGTGTATATATATAACACAGTCATGGGCACGCAAAGAGCGCAGACACGTAAAGTTTCTTAAAAGACTGAAAAATAGAATAAAATTTAAAAAATTCAACTCTCAGCTTAAACGATATAAGTTAGTAGAAAAAGATGGAAAGTTTAAATCAAGATCATCTTAATGGCACAAAATTCTCTATCCGGAGAAAGTTGACTAAACTCTGATAACAACATCAAAGCGAATTCTTCTCTTTTTTTCGTTTTTTCTTTTCTGTGTCCCCGAATTTTTTATTATTTACTGTCTCTTGCCTTCGAGTAGAGTCTGAGTAGAGTCTGGCGAACTATATGCTATTTATGTGATCATGGCTGTAAGCAGATATATACCTAAAAAGTTTAAGGGAAAGTTCGATCACTTTATTTTCATCGCACACACATACAGATATCTGTTTGTCAAAAAACACCTATAAACCTAGGCGTTGAAAACGGAAGCGCTTTTCTTTACACCCATTCATATGGTGGCTGCTAGTGTTGTTGGCATTGTAGGTAAATGCGTACAAGCCTTGTTACACCACTTGTTGTAAAATGTATACATTTACGTGTTTGTTCGTTCTTTTGTGTGCATTTGATAGGGAACAGAGTGATTTAACTGACACTTGATTGAAATGCATTTATTAAAACAAAAAACCGGAATATTTTTGTTTTTCGCATTTTGGGATACATTTTATAGAAATGGAAAAAGGTCCATCTGGCTGCCTGCCTGCCTGCATGCATAAATAAGTGAACAGCTATTAAATATTATTATAAGTACGTTTGCACAACATCACAGCTTACTTAGCTACGAACTGCCTATCATTTTGTTTCACTTAGCCATTTTTTGAGTTTTACATCCTACATAAAGAAGATCATTAAAGTAAGTAAGTAAAGTATGATTTTAGTGTGGCCGAGATAAACGAACGAGCGAATTTTAATGTTAAATTTTTCGTTTAAATTGTTTATGGTGTTTGTGTAATAATTCTCTTCCCAATTATTATTAAATGGTTTAACAAAATAAAAAACAAAAAAAAACACGCAATTTTTGACTTTCATCGAGTTGTGTTCATATTTGCCATTTGTTCATATTTCCGTAAGCAATATTTATTACATTACATATGTAATTGTGTTAGGACTTGTTTCAGGATAAAAGATAATATTGTACAGCGGCACAAAGGTATTAGCATATTATTCTATCCATTGCGCTTCACACAATAACGACTCTAATATAATTAGTTTTGTAATTGACCCTACATGCCTTACAACAATAACGTGCATGTTCGGTTTCCTAATTAAGGAAACAACAATAGCTTTTATGTTGTCCTCAGTTTCTTGTTTGTAGGTTATGTAAGCAAATCGTTCGCAGATATGCATCCTTGAACAGATTTGCTCGTGCCCTATGTCTATGTATCATTTATTAGGATTACAAAGCCTTTACTTGAAATTAAACCCTGAGCTCTGCGAAATCTTTGTTTTTGTTTTTGTTGTGGAATTGAGTCATTCTGCAAACAATTCAAAATTGAAGATCGCTTGTCAAGAGCTCTACAGTGATGGTTATTCATTTCTGTATATAATCGGCCTTAAATCGGCTTTAACCGTCTAATCACTTATTTATATTCTACAGTAAACACAACAAGCGGCTATCGTTAGCATAAATTAACTTTGGGGGAAAAGAAAATTTTATGGAAAATTTTCGCCAAAATTCAAAGACATTTTTCTCATATTTTAAACGAACCTCTTTTAAGATTAACTACATGCCTACATTTGCTTAATAATCTTTTGACAATTTATTGCTAAAAGCATTATGGCAAAGACTGCAAGACACACTACTGAATTTTTTGCTCTAACAATCCAAATGTTTTTCTGTTCGCCCACTAACCGTGGATAGTAAGATTAGTATGATAGGCGCTAGAGGAAGCAAAAAAGAACAGAGCTACTTATAAACGTCTGCTGGATCTTAGTGTAGCAATGGTGAACAGTTGGCGGCTGATCCCGGAAAACATTGGAATCGGCGGAATACAAGTGTACAGCTCTGTTACATTTTACTGCGCCGTCGCAAATTCATTTTCTTAACGAAATTTTCTGTTGACAAGCTTTGGATATGTGCACCTACAGGGTTCCTGGTGACTTGACCTCAGGTGGACAATTTTCTTTTTAGGTTCCAATTTTGACTTCACGTCCACTACGAAAACATATATAGGGTTGAAGTTTTTCTAAGCAAATATTTGCAAACAACTTGAGGGCTATACAACGTTGGCTATAAACTTCGCGTTTGTTTTTTTTTTTTGAGTCGTTAACATACAACACTTCGTTGCGTTGCAAGAGAAGGAAAACGTAACAAAAACTCTTCTCAATGACCGGAAGGAAGACAACAAACATAGAATCGTGATAGTGGTGAAATTTTTTTAAAATACGAATATCTCTGAAAGTGGATCTCAAAAGTCTAGGAGATAAAGGATATGCATTTTACCTCACAAGAAGGAGTTTCTCAAATTTCGCATTTTTTCAATTTCCTTTGCCATGACTTTTCATCGTTTAAATCGTACGATTTAGTTTCTGGATTACTTTCAATTGCAAGGTAAATCGAAGATTGCCTTAAGAAGATTTAAGCAAATTGGATCAATTGTATATTAATATGTAAAATAATTTCTAATATTCACAAGCAATTTAACAGAAGACATGTGTAATGCTTTGGCATGTACGTAGATACGTCTCGCTGTACCTTATAAATGTCAGTTTGCATATATACTTATAATATAATCCGTGAAAATCCTTAATGTTTGCTTAACATTCAGCATTGGAGTGAAAAAAGTGAAGACAAAATAAAACGCAAAAAATTGAAAAATGAAAAAGAAGCAGAACATAGAAAATTGAATAAATGTGAGTAAGTGTTTGAATATCTTTCGATTGATATCAATTGTGCAGTAAATCAATACTGCGAACAGAATTATTGAAGCGGCATTAAATATTCCCTCTCAGTACATGAAACGTATACGTCAACGGAAATTTTAGTAGTAGCTATGGTGAAGTTGTTTCTTTTGAAAAAACAAACGAAAAAATAAAAAATAACTCAATTTTACTAAAACTAAATTCATTAAGTAAATACAAAATTTAAGCACGAACGCACGTGCACATGTTCACTGCTATACGTAAAATAATAAATAATTAATAAAAAAAAAAAGAAAAAGAGGGGGGAAAAAAAGCAAAAACCAAATATTGGTTATACGAGCAGCAGCAGCAGCAGCAGCAGCAGAAACATAAGCAATAATCGAGAACAACCTCTAGAATGGAATATTTGTTTTAGTAGCCACTTCCTGAGGCATTCAAGCAACCGTATGGTTGTGCATGTGCATAGAAGACCGAAAAAAATAAAAGCAAAAGCATCTGCAAGCTTTACGAGAACTGATGCAGAAAATTATGGTTTTGCGTGAGAAAGGAATTTTCGTTCGAAGCGAGCATTAGAGAATGTGTGATTGCATGAAATGTGCAAAATGTTCATTGCATGACTGAGTTCTATACAGAGATAAAAATTTCATATACACTCTCACCCACTATAACACAACACACATAAGTGGCATAAATGCATTTACTCGCATATGAAAGTGTTTTTCTTCTCTATTCTCTCTTGAATCGTTCACAATTATTCCATTATATGTATGCGGAATGTGTGTCTGTGTGTGTTTCGCTTTTCATATGACTGTATCGGCTGTCCGTCTGTCTATAATGTTATAAGAGAAGAGAAATATAGCACGTATTGCCTAAATTGCTCACAACTCATAGAACGAAACAAAAGAAAGTCTTTCAAAATACTTTCCGTTTTCAACCACAGATATATCTGTAGAGAGAGAGTTATTCTACATTTACACAGTTAGGGTACGTAATGATCTTCTAAGAATAACAACGGCGAACTTATTAAAGCCATCTTAATGCAGATGATTTTATTGACAATATTTCCTTCGCTATGACGGACATGACATGGTTCCTTTTGTGCTCGTTTCCCTTACGCTCTTATGACTTGAATTGTAATTATAATAAAAAATCTTTCAAAATGCCATTTGAGGTAATGAAGTAGGAAGAGTTATCATGATATTGTAATCATATGTAAGTGTGCTTTGAAGGCAGCCACTGGAGTGGAAAGAACTAAGCTTCACATATGTGTATACATCTATAAGAGACATATATAAATAGCAAGACTTTCTTTTTGTGCTATTTCTGTGACCAAACAACAATTTTTATATCTTTAGAACTAATTTACTTTAATTTGTTTTTTGAAAAACAAAAGTAAATTTTTTTTTTTTTTTTGTGTTTAAATTCGTAATCAACTTTATGCTATTTATACTTCTATGCATATGTATATGTTATCTACAAGGAGAGTATAGACTCAAACAAAACAAAAAATCAGTTGTCTGTTTTCACCTAAGAAATCTGAAAAGAGAGGAGAATGCATGACATGAAGCAAATTATTGCACAAATTACATCTCCATAGCAATGAAAAAAGAAAAACGAAGGATTTGTATACCGATGCTACAATCATCTAAACTTGTTCTTTGAATTCCGTTTTCTTTCCTTGATTGCAACGATAATGTTGTCATTTCATTTTTGCATACCTTTCGCTCGCTTATGCCTAATGCTCTCATTAGAGATATTATACCTGACGAGTCTTGCAATTTGACCTCGTAATGCAGGAGCGTACCTTGTCACGACATCTGCATATAAGAGAAAAGTTTTCTAATTTAATCCTTTTAGTTGTCGTTGTAGTAAAACGATTTTATTAAACGTGAACGTGTCGTTTAGTTGATCAGGAAAAAGTATTTATGCCACATTTTCGATTAATTCCTCTTATCGGTTGTCAGATGTTTCTTGGGTAAATGGACGGCTTTTCTAAAGTATTCCCACAAATGTTTGAGCAAAATCAATATCTGCATGAGAATCTGTAATGTCTTTCCTGTTGTTGGTTTGCCCTTAAGCAGATCACCAGAATTCCGTAGAAACTAGCGGATTGGATAAAAGTCTCGACTATCAAGACAGCTTTTGCGGGTTCATATTTCAATGCTGTAGAGCACAGAGACGCAGCTAGCCTTCAAACGTTAAAAATATAAGATTTACTTATTGGTCATGCATCCTGTAGGCTGCGGCCACTTCCTATCCCTTTTTGTCTCGTCTCTCCTCCGTTTTTACACAAATAGAGGATATCCCCTATGGGTGATAGGTCACGTTACAAAATAAAATTGTCAACATTTTTCGATTGCCATCAACTTAGTGCATTTTGTAAGCCAAGTATGTTCAGATTTCTATTTCATTTTCGTGCAGGCATTAATCGCCCAACAACAGACGCTTCGTCCTACACTAATCTAAACTAATTTGCTCTGAGCAAGAATATGTTGTGAGAATTCATACTCCTCCTTTCCCTCTGAACTCGTGCGCTGCTCCCATCAGTAACTCGGTCAGAATATTTTATAGCATAATTACGTTCCAAATGCGAGGATAGATAAGCAGATAACATATTTTAATGTAAATCGTCTCTTGGCATATTCCGTTATTTATTCAACTCCTTTTGAAATTAAGATCGTATCATTAGATAGTAATTCTTAAGATAGTGAAGGCTTTACCTACAATTCTTAGGAGATGTACTTGCAAGCAGGAATTTATATTTACAACGCTTTCATTTTCGTTCTGGTTCGATGATTGCAACACAACTGTGTTGACTCGATTGACTCGACTCACTTGTAGACTTAATCTTCAGTTCCACAAATATTCTGCTTATATACCCTTTTACAAGTAGGCTACCATTACCTAAATTCGTGACGACGGTTTTAATCCGTTAATAAATTCGGATTATTTTCGCTAAATTTTTGCCAATTGTTTTCAATCTTTTCGCCAACCACCAGTTGCATCAAGCAGGTATGTGCACTTTGGCTTCCTAGACGGGTTTTCTTCGACTAATTTTCATGAAAACTCAAATCATCAAATATGTCGTTTTCGTAATTAATTTATTATATTAAATATCTTATTGAACAAGGGAACTATCAGCCATTGTCTGTTATCACATTTCGACTGAGAATCGCATGCGGTAGAGAAGGAGCATTAGGATCCGTCCAAGAAACCCGTGTGCGGCCTAAACCGCCAGAAGAATCTGAACCCACGGCACTTTCTCTTCATCACCATTGAAGGAGTCTATCCGTCTGTCTCGTAGCACCAATCGGTTCGAAAACGAAAAAGCAACACGTTTATGGAATGGCGTGGAATACATCGAACGCGTTTTTCGCAAAATATATATCTTTACCAAAACTTACTACATTGAGTATCTGATAAGATCTCTAGGTACTATAAAGGCCCTTCTTCAGTCTTCACTCGTTAAGAAAATAATGTAATTATTTGGTATCATGGGGAGTTAAATGCTACCTATGAATCAATGTATACCGTATGATATTGCTGTACATTTTATGGCAGGGCTGGTGGGTAAACTTGTTCACTTGTTCGCTTTAATTTTGCATGAAACTCACTTAATATAAAATTTAATCATCATACAACGGCAGAGCTCCAGCCGTGTTACCTGCGGTACGTAAACCATTATTTTTAATCTAACCGCATTATTTTGTATGGCCCTACGTAAGGAAGAATACGCTTATGGTATACATTCCCCGAATTTATTTATTTTTTTTAATACTTTGATAAAACGTTTGCCGGAACATTGAAAAGGGAAATTAACGAAAAATTCGTTGAGCATTTGTTATGCTTTTCATAAGCAACGTAACTCCCACATATAAGAATTGGGGTTTATTCTACATAAAAAATGTATAAAATTTTTTTCTTAAGAGAAAGACGTGTTCCAGATTAGCATTAGAGAAGCGGTTTTCTTCATTTCTTTATTTGTTGAAATGGAAAAAAGAGAGTAAAAGTAGGGAAAAAAGCATACACAAGTAAATGGATTTATATGTAAATTTAGTAAAAGTTACTATTTTAATGGTAACTTAAACATACGTATTACACACACTCCCACACACTTTATAAATGTAATAATCATGTTCACTGTGAGGGGATAGAAGAAAATGAAAATTATTTCCCTTTACATTTGTTTGAACGACTCAATTGCAATAAATCAGGGGAACGCAAGGATGGAATATTTTTCTTTAATGTACACTAAAACGCATACATATACATGTACATAAACATGTATATGCACATATCTTGCAAAACTCATTGAACAAAGATGTCTGCTATTGGACTTTATTGCCATAAAACATATTCTTGCATATGGGATTTTTCATGTCCGAGAATCGTTCGTTGTATCTTGACTTCCATTGAGCCGGAATCAAATTGAAATTGAAAACTCAATTCCGTTCACTTCAGCTCAGTAGCAGCATGTAAGCATGTTTTTGTGCGTCTGTATGTGTGTGTGTGTTTGTGCATCTTTAGTAGAGCAGAAAGAAAGTAAATGACTGGAAGTTTTTATGCGTTAAGAATGTGTGTATACATATGTAAGTATAAACGGATGCGTTTATGTGTTTATATATTTGTAGTTTATTGTTGTTTCAATTTCAACTTATACTTATGTACTTCACATGTTCGCATTAGAAAATATTTGTTTCTAGACCGATATAGCGCACCGCACGTACGTACGCACCCAAGTTTCCAGGCCAGCATGAATTGCAAGTGAAATGAAACGCAAACGAAAATATGAAATTTTTTAGAGGCTTTCGATTATTATATGTCTGATGTAATTGTTTGCGTCTGCAGTTTTGTAAAAAAAACAAATTCATAAAATATTAATAAGTTGTTTAGAAGTGAAACGTCAGAGCAGGGAATAGAGGATTCATTTCAGCTGATACGCGATAAAAAGAGAAAGTTAAAGTTGTAACACGAAAGAGGTCATGCGTTTCGAAGCGTTTCGAACGATCGTAATACTTTTGAAAAACTTTTTAAAGAACTAATAAATAAAAAACTGGCATGCAAGAATTTCGACATTAAAATGATTTTTTTTTTTTATTTTCCTTTTATTATAAATAAATGCATCATTGCCTCAAATTTTCTTGCTGTGATTTAAAGAAAAAACAAGTAAGTGCACTACAGTGGGGCATGGCCCACCATTAAATACTCTACACCACTCTACCGTTATTCATATATCGACTCTTCAAAACAGCGCGTTATAGGGAACGTGGTCGAAAAAGCGGCCAGATCTAAAGCGTTTGCAATAGCGTTTATCTTGGGCAAAAACTCGTCGATTTGCTAAATTTGCAAAAATGCAAAAATGATTCTGAATCGATCGGTATAATAAAAACTGGGTCTATTTTAAGTCCTTCTGGCGTTGCGTACATCCTTTGTGCCACAAGTGATATAGACAATAAGAAAGACAAGCGATATTTAAATTCCAAATTCCACGAAACCTTAGACATTTAGTAGGTAAAGTTAAAAATAGATTACCTTAGATTTGACTGGACTTTAGTGGATGGATGTTGTCCGGATTCATATTCTATCAGAAGCTATCGTTTTTTATTTATTGTGGAGGCAAACCTTTACAAAAACTGTAGATGTCTAGCACAAGTGAGTTTGAAATGTGTAAGACTTGACTGAACACTAGCGCTTACTATTCTGGACGAGCGCTTGTTACAATGCTCCACCTTTCTTACCAGTATCTGGTGATTGCAGTACTTTTATCGCTTCATTTTTGGTGCTAATGTATTTTTCGCTTAGGTCTTTGGCGCAAGCAGGCAACTTATATTTATACTGTCCCTGGGTTGAAAGTGGATAAATGGTTTTGTCTGTGTACGCCATTCATGTTAACCCTTTGAACCCAAACCCGTTTTTATTTCAACTCGAACGACGCTTAAGAGACACCAAGACTAGTTAAGTATATGTTATATATCTTGTATGCAGGTATGGCTATCCTAACGCAATATGGTGTTACGTTTTATTTCTTTCGTTTATTTTTTGATGTTTGCACTAAAAACTAAAAACTACGTTATTATCTAGTTATACCTATTTACTATCTGACTACGCAGGATTGCCATATTAAAGGGTTTTCAAAGAGCAAGTCTCAAAATTGCTTCCCACAAACTAAGCCTTGTTGTACAGTATTACATATTAAATTCATGGCAGACTGTGATTGTGGTGACTAATGCATACCATATACTATGTCCTGCCGAGATTGTTAAGGTGATCGCGCAAGTCATTGTTCTGGAGATTGAAACTGTGCGAGATAAATTTCTATATTTGATATGAAATGGTGAAAAAGAAAGATTAATGAAAAGGTCATGAACATGGCTGCGTTTCTGCATGTGGAAAAAGATTATCAAGCCATACAAAGAAAAGCAAAAGTAATGAAGCGGCATGTTCTTCTGGTACTTGGCTTCAAAAATCTATGTCACCGTCCGCATAAGTAGCCGCGTAGGCAAAGGATTGCGGCTAGCAACTTAATGGTCGCGGGTTGCAATTTTCAATAATTGCAGCCTTTAAGTCGGTACTTTGTGAATATATTTACAAAATATATCGAAATATAAATAAATATAAATATAAATATAAATAAATAAATAAATGAAAGTAAAACTACGATACAGCTTGGAGACCATTTCCTGAAATATGCCAACAACAAAAATTGTACAACTTGACGTCTGTATAATATGTTCGCAGTACATAAATAATTTATACATAAAAAAGTAAATAACAAAATTGGAAAATTTTTATTTACAATTTTTACATTTCATTTCTTACATCATTCCTTAATAAATCTAAACTACTACTGTCGAGTAGTACTAAAAGAAGAGGTTCGAATGCAAAGGCCTAATATCTGCGGCTTGAAAAATTATATTTATTATAACGTGTATTATTATACCCATTACTGAAGGATGAGCGGTATATTCATTTCACCATCAAATTAAGAATTGATTTAAGTCTGTCCGTCTGTCCATCTGTTCTAAACATTTTCCTGGCCGCAAAAATGAAGCTATCGACTTTAAATTTGTAAAAGACTTTGAAATTGATCTAAACTTTTCAAAGGACATGCCTATAACGCCCACATGCCCGTATGACAAAAGTTTTTGTTTTGAAAATCGAAGAAATCAGTTGCGCCCACTCCATGTTATAGAGCAAGAAAATGTAGTTTTTCTAATTCTTTTGTCTTTCTTAGGATAGGACCGTGATGGGCATAAAAATTTCGGTCCCGATCGAATATAACTTTCTTACTTGTTTTTTTTTTTTTTTGCTTTCCCTGGTGTATTCTTTATTCCGTAGAAAAATTTTTTTTTTTTTTTTAAAACAATTATCGAACACCAATGCCTGTTATCATCCTGAGAAAGTTTCACTATAAAACATTTTATCTCGTATGCAAAATTTAAATCTTAATTTAACATATAAACTGAATAATTATCTCTTAAGGCTGTGTGAGAATCTTTTCTCTCCCTCTCTTTGTTTTAATTATTTAGTGCTGATGTTGCACTTATTTCCCCTTCAAAAAGGAAATTTGATTTAAAGCGAATTTTATTAATAGCCTTAGACGAGCTTATTTTCTGTTTCGTTTTTTAATAAATGCATAATGAAAATAAAAATAATTCCCTTGGACTACAAATACAACCTATTAAAATAAGCAGAAGCATCGTATTATATGACTGCAGGTCACTGTACACGTAGAGTCTAATAAGAAAAGATTTAATTTAAAGAGAGAAAGGACGAGTAATTGCACTTACAGTACAATATATTGAAACGGTTGTGTAGTAAAATTAAGACATTAAACTATTTGGGTAAATAAAATCGAACGCAGGCTCATAAAGAAAAACAATTTCTTAATCTCGAAATTAAAAAGCGCTTGAAAATAAAAGGAATTTTTTTGGTGAGTCCTCAGGCATTTGCTGCTTTGACACACGGCGATTAGACTGCGGCCAACATCTTTCTTTTTTCACTTCTTTCTGCCCATAACCGTGTCACACGGGGAACATCTCCTGAATAATTGGTCCGTATTTACATTTCATTTGATAGCAGACTTGCATGTCAGAAATAACATAAAATAGTTGGATACACATAGGATAAAAGGTTTAGAAAATAGGCCAGGAAGATACTTTACACAAATAAAATCAAAGATAGGCTATCGAGGTAAAGAAAAAAACATTACAAAGCAAAATTAGTGCTTCTTAGAGAACTGGCGGTGGCAAGTGAGTAGGTAAACAGATTGACCGACAAAATGGATTTACTTTACACGCACTATTATCCATTTCAAGTAATCTCCTACTGGCTATTACTATACAAACCTTCAAAAGTGTTTGACTTGCCTAACATAACCCTTGCAATGGATATAACGAAGGAAAACATTCATTAAATTGTTAATGTTATAAAAGAAACGTAAAGAGCAAATAAATAAATAATATTGAAAATAAAAGGCAAAAAAAAAAAAAATTTAAAGAAAAAAACAAAACAATTTATGCAGCTAAGCTAAGGCTGATTGTATGCAATTCATTTTCTTAACTATTATGACTTTCTAGTAATACAACAACAGTTTCCGGTACAAGCAAAGGAAAAACAAAAACAAGCAGACATTTTTTTTTGTTTTTTTAAAGTTTCTTCCTCTTGCTAAAAGACTTTCGACCTATAACAAGTAAGAGTTACTCTATCCAAAGCGACGAAGAAAAGTTGCCAAGTAGAGCGGAGTGCAGCGGTAGGTAATATTGCCACGAAAGGGTTTAAAAACTAGAGGAACCTTACGTAACGGAAACAAGTGCTATGTGCTATATGTTGAAAAAAAAAATAAAAAAAATAAAAAAAAAAAATTAAAAAATATTAAAAAAGAAGGCAGAAAAAATTGAAAGTTTGTTTCTTATGCCTGAAGTGCAGAGGGGAAATGTATGAACGGTTAAATTAAAAACCGAAAATCATTTTGGATGCAAGTTGTGTTCAAAGACTTTCTTAAATGTTTTTTGCATTTTTTCTTGTTTTTTTTGTTGTTTTTTATGTATTTTATGCTTTTAGGAAATTTATGGCAACAGCCCAGTAGTCAAGTATTGAAGGTTTTTGCTAAAAAACTGAAACTTGTCTCTGGTATGTAAAATATTTCACTTTTTTGTTCATAATGTATTTTTTCAATGAATTTTTACTTGAATGCAAAAAGTTACGACTTATAAGTTGTTTGTTGTTCGATTTTCTCTACTCTAACAACAAAGTAAATGGCACGTCAAATGGAAAACTAACATAACAACATATGCATTAAGAGCATCGAGTGACAGCTCCAAACAGCTAAACAGTTGAGAAGAGAAGTAGAAGAAAGTAAATCATCGGCAGACGCAAGAGGTAGAGTGAAATTCTACGAAAATATGACATAAGGTAGAAGAAGCTGTTGAATGTTGCATGCTTGACTGGTGTATAAAGTGCTTGTTTTTATTTTTGTTGTTTTTGTTGTTGTTGTTGTTGCTGCTGTTACACTATTCTGCTTTTCATGATGAAAGCTAGCTTGCTTGCATGTCGGTGTTGGATTCTTTCATTCTCAGCTCAAGTAAATTCTTCCATTTGCTTTCTATATATAAACTTTTAGTTTAAAAGAAATATTTGCTATTTTTAGTCCAATTTTTTATTTTTATTTTTTTACTTTCTTGAATGAAGTGAACATAAATGGTTTTCATTGTTGCCTAGATTTGTGTAACCAAATGCATTTGAAAGATAATAGTAAAGGAAGAAAAAATTACGTTTTGATTTTTCTTTTTCTCTTTTTTTTTTCTTTTTTGCTTCACTAAAAGCAATATACACCTAACAAAACATTATCAGCACAACCAAATATAAATATTTTTATGAAACCATTTTATTCTAAGGAAAACTTAAAATATTCTTTCTTAAGCAAAAAAAAAAAAAAAAAATCTCTGCATTTAAATTTTGAGAGGATACATTAACTTAAGTGAAATGTTTGTAAGGCAAACAAATAGATATCGAAAATCTCATAAACTATTGCTATACTTTATGAGTGCGTCCAGGGGTTAATTCAATCAAGCGATTGAATTTGAATTGAATTTGAATTCAATGAGTCATGAATACAATACAACTGCAGGACTTTGTCCACCGAAAGTATCTAAAGTTCACATTTTTTTCATTTTCTTCTCTTTGGATTTGAAAAGCAATAAAATTTAGAGGACATGCGATTAGAAAATTTTTAAAAACTCAATCATAGTGTTGTCTACACAAGGCTTTTGCAGCTTTTTACCTACTGATTAGACCCATATGTCCCGGATCCCTATGTCGTATGTGTCCGTATTTCTTTTGTTGTAAATGAGAAACAAAAAGAAGGAAATAATAGCTATTCTGACGTCGTGCGTCACTACTCGAATTTACGTTTTTCTTGTTCTCCTTAAATTTTTCCAATTTCTCTTTTGACTTCGTTCTCAAAAATAACTTTCAATTGTTTTATTGTTTATTGCCACTTAAAAAAAAAGTATTTCGAAATGAAAGCAAAGAAAAATATTAAGAAAAATATCTCCTGATTTTTATTGCTATCAAATCATCTCAGAGGAATTGCAGCCAACAATAATAACAAGATATTTACAACAATATCCCATTAGGGGTGTGCATGAATGCGGCAAAGTAACTTTAAAAACATTTTTATAGATTTAGTTTTTTTTAGTCTTACCTTGGGCTGAGGTGCACGTCGTTAGCTGTGGTGCGTAACGATCCGTTAAGCGTTTGATGACATCTATTTGCTCCAAAGTCAATTGCACGGCATCGCGATGCTGGGCTTCACAGGGCACATAGGCAGCCCAGAACTAAAGAAAAGAAGCAAACAAATGAAAATTTTCACAATTTACTCGCAAATTTATTACGTACGAAAAATGCCAACGAAATAGACGATTTATTAATTTTTTTATTCAATCCCTAATAGCGAAACGCATCCGCCGCCAAAAATACCTCATTACACTATCTATCTACATGTAAAGTTGCTCGAGAAGTCACTCCATTTTTTCCCAATCCTACGCTTAAGCCGCTTAAACACTATATATTTTATATAATTGATATATAGCAAGGCTTGCTTGTGAAAAAGTGAGTTCGATTAATTCCGCGCAGTGGCTTTTAGTTGATGCCATTTGATATACGGAAAGTGGAAAGCGGCATTTTCGGCATCATTTTAAAACTGTTCAAGCAAGAAACAAATTATTGAATATGCGACGAGAAGACGTATTATCGCAAGGCTGGACTTGAAACTGGTTTGCAAAATTTCGATTAGATAATTTAAAGATGGGTCACGTTTCGGAAGTTGAAACTAATAAAGACTCAATAAAGGCAATGATAGATGCGCAAGCCGGGGAGAGCGCTAGGAGATTAAATTTAGTTAAATCGACAGTTTATGATAAAATATTTATGCATTATAAGAATATCGCTTTCCATTGTCATAAAAAAAAAAAAGAACGAAGTTACTTTCCGAACAACCTAATATATATACATACACGTATTTATGTTAAATACAGGGGTGTCA
>KK499857.1:30189-194563 GCA_000688715.1 Glossina pallidipes | reverse complement strand
AAGAGAGAGAGAGAGAGAAAGAGAGAGAGAGAGAAAGAGAGAGAGAGAGAGAGAGAGAGAGAGAGAGAAGAGGATTGAGGTTTTAAAGTTCCTACATTTTTGCATCAAAAAAAGCGTTTTGATGTTTAAAAAAGAATTGTTTTTACATTTATAGCGGGAAATAACTGCTGTACAAAGTAATTTCGCACTGAAGGCCATTTAAAGGATATATATTCTTGAATTGCTCTCCAATCATGTGCCTCTGCCCGTTCAAACCACATTTCTATCAAAATTGTCGTCTAACTTTGCTTTTATGCCTGTGAGGTTTGGATTGCAAAAATAGTTAAATCGCTCATAGTGTTAGCAGTGGAACTTTTTGAACACTAAATAAAAGTATTTCTAATCTTTTTTGGTGCAGCAATAAAAAATGATATTAATTATGGTGCTATTCTGATGCTAAACTTTCATTATTATTGTTATTATTATTATTATTATTACTATTATTATTGTGTTATCCTATCAAGTAAGCGGGTGCGCATGCAATGCTATTGGGGATGTTTTGTTATACTAACAGCTTATATATGGCGGCACGTTTGTGCGTGATCACTACTGACCCATATGTTTTTGTGTTACTAATGCAGTTAACGTTAACATAATGGCATGGGCGTGCATATGCAGCAAGCCACGTTCGCAGTGGCTTCAACTGGCTTTTTTTTTTTTTGCTACTTTCGAAATGAATTTATTAAAAAGCAAGAATAACACTCAAGTGAGTTTTAAATACAAATAGATAGACGAATATATTTTTCTTTCTGTTTTCGATTCACATTGAATGCATTTCCAAAAACCTAGTTGTAAATTGATGAAATTGCTGAAGACGAACAAGAAGAAAGGCGGAAATTACATTGATTGATTTTTTTATTTTGGTTTAAAAATTTGCACACAAAAGATCGCTTGCCAATACACTGACCAAAATAAGCAAAAATATAACATGAATACCTAACTGAGTTTTTTTTTTTTTTTGCCTTGCCTTTCGTAAGCAACTTTGACACTTTCATATAGTAAAAGGCATGTGTGAACATGCACGAGTGATTGTTGTCGCCTTAAATATGCTTTTTACACCCTAACTAACTGGATTCATGACGTTGAAGCAAGTGTACATATGTGGAGGATAAGAAGGATGCAAAAGTACGTGTATACATGTACAATATCATGCATACGTATTCAAGTGTACAGACAGCCATGAACGCATAAATAGCAAACATTTGATCATAAGAAAAATTTAAAAAATGGCTGCATAATTAGAACAAAAACAAATTATGCAGTAAAAGCTATTGTGGGTGGTATGGAATAATGACTAATTTTGTGCCTTTTATTATTTAAGCGAATATACTTTAATGCAAGAATGAATGCATCATTCAATATAATAGATAAGTGAACAAAGCAATTTTTTCTCTACATGACTTCGCTATTACTTAGGAACGTGATTCTTACATAAAAACTCAAATGCCAATTGATTCTATATTGAACAGGGTGACCAGGATCATTAAGTTCTTAAATATATATAGAACTAGAACTTAAAACAGAATATTGAAAGTTTGCATTAATTGGCGTTAGAGAGTAAGGACCTGATTGCAAAAAGCGGAAATAACAAATGGCGAAATTCCTTTTACATTTTATAAGAAGAGATTCAGAAGAGTTTCGGACAGTGTTACTTACATAAGCAAACAACAAATGTTTTCGAGTTCGAAAATAGCTTGAAAGACTTGATCCAAAAAAAAGTATCAAATGTAGTTTGAAATCTTTTTTCGAATAAAAGTGAAATTTTTTTAGTAACAGTTTAGTTTAAATTTGCACTATTTACGTGTCCCGGGCTGTACTTGTATAATATAACAATGTACACGTTTATACAAATTTAAGAAGAGGTGATAAAATGTAAATTGTCTTCGTAGAAGGGAAAATACTATGAAATGCAATTCTTTTCTTTTCCTTTCATTCCCCTGCAAATCCTTCTCACTCCGGCATGCCCACGAAAGCGTTTTGCAAGTATTATGTGTGTGCACAAAAACACCCATATATTGCATTGACAATTTGCGATAGTAATAAATAGGAGTGAAGAACTAACTTGTGTTAGAAATCCTGTAAAAGTTTATTTGCTGTTAAAAAGTTTCTGCAACATGTGACATAGAATGTGCATGCATATCTAATATCTCATATGTCTTCTTCTAGAATTGGTGATAAAGATGCTGAAATTAATATATATTTCCCTTCGCGTTCCCTTCGTGATGCAGCAGCAGCAGCAGCAGCAGCTGCAGCAAAAGGACACGTATCCCAATTGCATCTCTTTTCATGAAAGTTGGAAAATTAAAATACTTCGAAACATTTTCGTTTATACACAACGGTATCCGAGATATTGCATGCTTTCTCCCTCGCCTAAAATCGAAATATTATTTGTATACTCGAGATAAAACTAATGCCAATTAACTTGATCTTAGATATGAAAACTATACAAATGCTTATTAAGTTTAAGCAAATAAATAATTTTGTCAGAAGATTTTAACTTTATCGCAATTTCTATTTTATGTAACATTAGCGCTTGACAAAAAAAAATTGAAAAAAAAAAAACAAACATAAGGAAAAAAAATATTGGGTGCTTTCGACTCGTTTTCTAAGGGAGATTGTAAGTAGTACTGTAGTGTGTATAGAATAAAATATTCACTTCTTCTTTTGAGAATACAACCTCTTAGTTAGGTACCTATACAGTCTTTAAGTTATTATCCTAAAGAGTACACAAGACAGTTTCTTCGAGCTTTGAATAGGGAAAGTTTAGTTTTCGTGATTAATTCAAAGGATAGTCCCGTTAAATTCTTACCAGCGATGAGCAGTGGATGCCCTAATCCAAAATCCAAAATCGAGATTAAGCTAAAAATTCTTGGCGACATTAATTTTTCCAATATTCGTTCTCAATAATCAATCAGGAGATCTCGTCTGTACGTAACAGTGGAAAAGAGGTGAAAAAATCGAAAGGTGGTGGCCTTCTAGAGTCACAGTCTAGAGCGTTTGTGTGCATTCGGTAAGTGTTATGACTTTACTGATTGACTCCTCACTGTCGAATATGCTCAACCGCATTGAGATCTTCGAACGGCGAACACTGAGTTTGTAGTCGTGATTTTTAGTTTCTCCGCTATCCATGCGGATAATTTGGTCGGATGAGGACGTGACGTATTACAATTTTTTTCAGCCAAATTAAATCATCACGAAGATGTGCTACCAAGAAGAGTTGTTGCAATTGCCACAAAAAATTGGAGTGAAACACTAAAAGTGATGGTATCGTGAGTTTTCAACATGAAGGAATCCTACTGGATATAATGAAAATCGGTCGGGAAATACTTGCAGTTCCAAGCTGGGACGTCTTACCTTCCCCCCTGTTATCAACAGACATTACTCTCTCCGATTAATAAAGGTTTCAATAGATGACATATTGTTTACTCAAAGGGTAGTTCGGTTCTGGTCACGATAACCAAATGCGGGATTTAGGGGATTGCCCCGAAAGAGGAAACACTATTTCGAGATGGATTTCGAAAATTGCCTGAGAGGTGAGAAAAAAGTAGTAGCCATCGATGGACAATACTTTGAATTGTGCTGATGTTTATTTATTTTGTTCTAAAAGAAAAGCATTTTTGGCGGAATGAACTCGTTTATGGTGCAAATAAATTAAAAAAAGAAATTCTTTTCAATAAGTTTAAAAAAAAAAAATACATTTTTTTTGTATTTTGCTTAAAGAAAACTAATCAAGAACTTTCGCTTCTTTTCTTTTTCCATGTTTAGTATAATACGCAATTAATATATTTATGAAACTTACCTGGGCCGAGACTCTGCCCTTTTTCAGTCGCGTTAAATCCGTATGACTCCAATTGCTCCGGGCCCATGGCATTACGTTGCGTAGATCTTCATTGAAACTTTTATTAAAAAGTTAAATAATTAGTTAATAAAAAAAAAAATTTAATAAAAAATAGAAAAGTATTCTTTACGCCTTCTCCCCTCTGACGTTCGCTTTTATCGACATCAGAAGGTGAAAGTGAAAAACAAGAAAGAACACACATATACGGAAACACATGCACACACGCAGACTACATTTATTAATATAATCAATCAGCGAACACTTACTTAAAGTCGTTGAGTTTATTGTGCAGGAACTTTCGTATATTCCAGGGTAAATCGTTATGCCCATCAATTAAAGGCACTTGATCCAATAATTGCAAAGCAACACGTAAGCGTTCCTCAAATGGAGCACCTACCATACGTGCGCAAAAGAGGATGAAAGGAAAATAAAAAAAAAAAGAAAAGTGGAAAATTGTTTGTTTGGTGTTTTAGGATTTCTCTGTTTATAAAGTGGTATAGAAAAAAAAAAAAAAAAAAAAAACAAAATGAACTCTTATGGTACATCCGCATACACACACGAGTAACTTTTCAAAATCCTATGCACTTTTACCTGCGACTACCAGCATTTTGCTAAATACAAACTTAAATCGTATCTATGTGTGAGTGTGCGAATGATTAAATCCTTGCTTATCTATGCACTTCACGTAACGATATATTTTGCTGGCATACATTAGCTTAGCTACTCTAGGGCGTAGACATCTGTATTGCGTTGGTGAGAGGGTATAGGATATAAATTGTAATTGTAATGTATGTACTCACTTGCAGCCACACGTAACGCCAATGGTACAGCAACACTAGCAGCGCCAATTATTAAAAGTATTGAACTGACTGCTAACCAATGCTTAGCAACATCAAATCCTGTATGTAAACGAAAATGCAAAAGAAAGGGAATGAGAAGAGCAAAAGAAACACAATGACACGACCAACACAGTCGGCAGAATGTTTGATGAACAAAAATAGTTTATAAATGATTTCGAGAGCTATTTAAATGGCAATGCATTCTGCAATGTAGCTGGATTTATGAACGTACGTATGTATATAAGCATTTATGTGTATATATATAGATATGTGTAGATGTGCATATCAATGAAGTAAATTGCATTGACAGTTGGCAATAACCGCAACAAGATAGCGTTACTGACGACAATAACAACAATGATGGCTGGTGGATAATGATGATGGCAGCAACAATTACGTAGTAAATAAAACTCAGACATAAACTGAATCGAAAACTCGAGTTGAAAGAGAAGTAGAATTGGTGCGGATAATAACTTAACACTTGGGTTTAGTTAATCGTTTTCAAGTGTTGTGAAAAGAAACGCTTCTGTCGAGATAATTCGAATTGTGCCAGCATATTTGTCTGTTTGTGTGCCTTTGTGATACGATATATAGGTCTCCCATTGGTTATTTTCTTTGTTTTTTTTTCTTGTCTTTCCATCTGCGTTCGGTCTGCGTTTAAGTTGCGCAAGTAATGACAATAACTGATAACAATCACGACTGCAACGAGTAAAAATTCTTTTCATTTACACAGAATAGAATTTCTTTCTCTGATTAAAGTAATAAACCATGCCTTCATTCCATTATGCAATTTCATGGACATGAATACGATGAATGAATGAATGAATGAATTTTTGCTTTGCTATACGAAAATTTCACATTTTTCGATTGCGATTAATATTTTCACTCTCTATACGATAGAAGAAGAAGAAGAAGAAGAAGAAGAACGAACATATCATCTGTAATCAAAATGCAATGAAGAATGAAAATCAACATACACAACAATGTAAAATTCTTCCTAACGCTTGTTGGTTAAAGTTTTGTACGCTTAGCAGTTTGCGTTGGTTGCGTCTTTACGAAAAAAGTTTTTGTTTTAATTGCGGCAAATATTTAATTGAGATTCCATTCCTCTTCAAGCTGGTTTTTCGTTTGTTTGTTTGCTTGTTTGCTTGTTTATTGAATGCTCGGTTATATGGTATTTAATTTTAATCGAGCATACATTAATTAGTTACCCGGATGTTTACTTACCAGCCGAACATGTAAATAGCGTGTAGTGACGATATTAAGGCAAACTAAGGCACTCTTAACACTCTTAACGCTGATGTGTTTTATGTAAGGTAACAAAGGCAAAGGCAAGAAAAGAGCAGACTATGTATTTAAATTGCCGGCTAAGTGTGCTTCCATATATTGTTGCAAAAAAAGGGGGAAAATAACAAACAAATTCTTTACTCCTTAACTTCGGTTGCTATACTATCTGCTGTTTAAAGAGACGGAAGCTTAGCAAGAGCACAGTAAGCCACGTTGGCAACTGTTAAACCAAGTAAGAGGTGTACAAATTCTTGTACTTCAGTTCATGACTCGATGGATATTTGCATAGAAATTCTTGAATGTGTTTTTGTGAAGGATAGGAGGATAGGACTCTGTTTTAACGAAAATTTCAAATGAAAGCCACGAGCAGCTTAAGCTTGAGCTTGAAACTTGTCTACTAATCAAAAGACCCATACACGTTACTTAACATTGAAAGTAGAGTGCTTCGTGCAATTTTTAATAAATCTATGAAATTTTGGCGCGGCCTTAGGTAAAGCTCCGCAAACGAAAATCACGTTCACAATGCAATTGCATGCATATTCGAGTTAGACACCCTTTGATCCCATTAATCATAGTTGCTGTGATATCAGCCGTGAATACTGAAATAGTAGTACGACGTCCGGTCTACTACGGCCCAATCCCCGGCCGCAAGGACTCTATAAGCTGTATGGCTTGGGTGATAAGTGACCATAAATGTTGTCGTGGCTTGTTGGAACATACAAAGTCTGCCATAAATTCAGGGTATTACAGTGGGTTTGCCCAAGCCCCTGCTAAAACAAGATAATAGCTCAAAGTACATTTCACTGCTAACAATTTCAGTAACCACGATATGACAAGAATGTAAGACTAGCCATCTATCATATTTCCGATTAATCTTTTGGCATTCATTGCGCTTTTCTTAACAGAAAAAAACTTGTACAAGTGGACGTGATATATATACCATACATATATATATATATATATGAGATTAGTGCAAAGCTTGATTGAGAGAGGACTGACCCCACAGCGAAGGTTTACAACCTGTACGAAATTTGGTGTTCCATTCAAATGTTTAGGATAAATAAGGTGGCACTACGGAAGACTTAAGAATCGCTATATTAAGAGTCTACCAATATTAGTTAGTTCGTTGCTTTAACACCCCAGTAAAATACCGGTTGGAATATGCTCGAAACAGTAAAGAAGAGCTGAGAAGAGTTTTATTCGGAACCTCTAATGGCTTCACTCGGGTAAAATATCTATTTAAGATGGAAAATCATCATAGCACGCCCTCGTTTGACTGGTAATTATTCGGGGGGTAAAGAGTAGGAATCATGACGACGTCAGAAATTCATAATCCGTACAATGTTCGCGACTCAATACCGATTGGAATAAATTCCGAGTGCTAAGAGGAGAGCTGAAAAGAGCTTTATTAGGAGAGTAGAAAATTGGTTAGTTCGTCTGAGTAAAATATCGATAAACGGCCAGCAAAACGTAAACTTTCTAATAAGAGCATTCTGCGAATCACGTGATTTCACATCAAGTCCGGAAATTAGCTACTAATACACATCGGTCCCCCTGTAACAAGTATTTCAAGAGTACCTAATTACTATTTAAATTTTATTGCTATAGAGATACTTTTCATAGAAATCGCTTGATATATACGATTCGTCGAAAATCCTCCCACTGACACAATGCATACTAATAGTCTTTTTGAGTTGGCAGCCTTATCAAATGCCATTAAATTAGTATAAACAATATCAAGGAGCAGACATGTGAATGGATACACACATACACATACACATACACACACATATATATATATATATATATACACTCATACTAATAGAAGTGTAGAATATATTTCTGCCTAAACAGCGGTATTATTCATGTATGCATGGATATCTAAGCCCTAATGTTCAAATGGTTGTGTGCTATTATTGCTTTTGTCGAAGACATTAAAAGCTGCATTTAAATGAAATCCAACAAAACAAATTTCTATTGATATAACTAAATGCATTGTGATTATATGAAGACCTATACAAAGTAAGTTGTGTGTACGCTGCTGCTTATGCTTATGTATGCGTGTCTGTGTGTATGTATGCTTTTTGCTAGTGCATACAGTTTTGTTAGTTCAATGGCGCTTTCAAACTTCATTCAAGCCAAACCAAGCTAAACTAACGAGTTTGCATAACATTTACTGAGATATTTATGGAGCCAAAAAGTAAAATAACGCAACGCACACGGGTTTTTTTTTGTGTGCACTGTTGCAACACCAATAAAATTTTACATTAAATATTTTGAATATAAGCGGATATAAAAAATCAACTCCACTAGTAGCAACAGCATCAACGCCATCATCATCATCATCATCATCATCAATAATAACAACAATAGCAACATCAGAAGCACAACGGCTGATAGAAAGAATGATGCTGCGATGGTGTTCGGATAACGCTCTCCTCCTAACAGTTCAAACTCACAAGTGACATGTAAGTTAGTTGATTTGCATAACACTAAACTCTTTCGTTCCTCTTCTTTCTTTTTTTTTGCGTTTTTTTTTGGCACAACATTTTTAGCAACCGAGCAGTAGTTGCTGTTTTTGTTAGTGGCAACGGAGGCATAAACGTAGTGCACAGACAATATAATGCACACAACAGCCGTCGGTTTGTTTGCAGTGTTGCGGTACCGTGTACGTATTTGTGTGTGTGTGTGTTTATGTGTATATGTATGTGTACTTACTTGAATGTTTGGCGGGCGTTGTGTGGGTGTTTATTGCAATCGCAATATGTTACAAGTATATGTTATTATACTCTTTCGTGTAAGCTTTTGATATACTTAACGGCAAGGCATAGTTGCAACTAATTGCATTAAAGCACTCGTAACTTCATTATTACGTATTGTCAGAGTCGTTAATGAAATTTTAGCTGTTGCAATAGCCGTAGCGAAAATCAGCGGTTGCCAACTTAATATAATACATGTGGTGGTGGCGGCGTCGAGCGACCGACCCATCAGATCAGATGTTATACCGACCGGCATAACACCGTAATGATAATAATGGCATTAATAGCAATACAACAACAAATTAAACGAAATCACCAAAGATTACCACTTAAACCGACAAAGGCTCATTACTTTTAAACGTATACTAGCCATAGCGAAGAGCACAACATTAAATGGTAGCGATGACGATAGTGATTATAATGACGATGATGATGACGATGACGACGCCCAGATGGGCATGCGGTTGTTAACACATATGTCGACATCTGTATATTTCTATGGACGAAAAGATATCATTATTCAGACTAATGAGCAACAGGGCCAACAGACAACAGCGCTCTATTTAAATGAATGTTTTTGGCTTTCATTCGTTACTGTTACCGTTTTGTGACTTCTTCGATCGCAAAAGGGGTTTAAAGTCTTTCACTCACTTTCTTTCTTCATTTTAAACTTTTGAACTTTATTTTCTGTATAAAAATACTTACGAAACGAATTCGTTCCCGAGCTGGACGAACCGCGACTAGGACTCGGTCGATGTTTCCATGGCATTATGCTGCTTAAACTAGAATGATGATGAGGCGAATTTTGACGGCGATGTTTTTCGTTATGATGTATGTGCAGTGATGTTGGCGAGCCCGGAGATCTTAAATAGATATTCTCCTGTTTATCGCAATGAAATTCTTTATGATAGCGTTGTTGCATTTTTGATGATGATATCTGACCGTGTAAGAGTTTGTCTTTAAGGCCGCTATTGGATCTCCCGAATGATAAATGATGTTTATGATGCGTTGCAGCATGATGACCATCGTAACAGTTATCAAAATCCAATAAATTTGTAAAGCTACGACTATTCGAAGGACGCACGATTTTTTCATCCCTACCTGTTGTTGCTATTCTTTTTGTTGATGTATGAAATATGTGATGTTCTTGTTCTTTTTGTTGTTGCTGTTGCTGTTGCTGTTGCTGAGCATGATGATGATGCTGATTGTCATAGTTTATGTGCAGTTTTGAGCATGACTTTTGCTGTAATGTGGAGTCATGCGAGAAATTCGACCATGATTGTGAGAAACAGCGACACGGTTCTTTATCATTACCTATTGAAGAGGGGGGAAGAAGAGGCAATTGCTGCGACTGGTCTTGCTGACCCAGCATCTGCTGATTGTAAATGGCCAGTTGACGTGCATAATCACTACTCGGACCGATTGTATTGTATTTGCTAAGACTTAAACTACTGCAGTGTTTGTTTTTATGCATTGATTGTAAGTCGCGTTGCGATGTGCGTTGCTGTAAGTCTGCAAAGCCCAATGGTGGTCCTGTGCCCACCATGCCAGTAGGTGTCTTGTGTAAAAAACATAAAGCGGGATCGACTTTCTGGCTCTTTGGTATAACTATATCGTCATCAATAAAGCGATAGGGTGGGGGGCAGTTACCAAACGCGGTGGCAGTTGTTACGTGACATACATCTGGCTTGCCTTGAGCTGTGATGGTGGCCAATGTAGCCACTTGTGGTTTATAGCTACCGTTTGTCGTTGTACTGGCGGTGGACGCAATATCCGAACCAACTGCCGCATTGGCGCACTTGAGTATCGAAGTGGTACAGTCGTCAATCACCGCACGCATATCGTGGACACTTTTACTGCAGTCGTTAAGTAAATCACCGCTACATAAAGTTACTATCGAACCATTGCTATTGTTATTGCCAGTGTGTTGGCTGTTGTTACTCTTGTTCACCTTAATGCCATTATAAGGGGCGTTTGAAGATCTTTGGGTGGTAGTGATGGTGGTATTGTTAGAGCTGCTGGTTGACATGTGCTGTTGGAAGTGCTGTTGCAATAAACGTAAACTGCGTATGCTGCCGTTACGCTTTAAGGCTGGTGGCGGGGGTACGGGTGGTATGGTTTCAACGTCCGACAAATACGAAACATCATTCTGCACAAGAAAAAACAAAAGAACAGAATGAAATAAAAAAATGAGTAAACGAAAAGAGCAGCAGTGAGTTTTACATAAACTGAATACATTTACTTTTTATAACCGCTTGTGTGAGAAGGTCTTTCAAAAGTGCAAACAAAAAAAAAATTAATCTATATGTTTGTTTTTGTTGCTCAAATCAATCAATCGAATCAATCATTTCTTTAAATGCTGCTGCTGCGCAAGCATTAATCATCAAAACGCTTTCGATATGGGGGCAAAAAAAAAAAAAAGGAAAAAGAAATAAAAATGAAAATGAAAATAAATAAAGAAAATTGCAAATTGCTGTAAATAAAACTGAAGCCATTTTGCAAATTTTCTCCTTAGCCTTTTATGGACAAATTTATTTTTATGATCAATTTTGAGATGAGGTAACTTTTGGCAAAAAAATAAAAAAAAAAAAGGCAAAGCAAAGCTACCTGTTTAGCTAACCTGTAAGCGATACCGCAGAACCCCATAAATGCAATCGATATCTTTCGAGCTTTCGAATATCAAGTAAGATGTGTTGCTTTAATGCACTTAATGCTGCATAGTCATGCGCTCCTCTTGCATTCCAAGCATTCATTTAATATCAAATTTTCTTTGCAAGCACTTGCATAATGCATTAACCCCCGCTGAACTTATGCCATTAATGAAATATTTTAATATTCATAATTATGTAGACTTTTGATGCCAGGAAAAGTACTTGCGACTCCATCATACGTAATATGTAATGCACATGCATGCGTTGTCAATGTCCCCGGGCGTGTATATAAGCAGATTAATGTGTTTAATTAAAGGAATGCATTTAGCACAGTGTTGCATTTCTTCTCGACTATCCTTCTTGATAGGGGAGAGAAGTATGCTAAGTTTTACATGACAAGTGTTTTAGGTGCATACGAAATGACTAAAAGACATAGACGGGTAAGAGCGCGGTAATTAAATATCTTACACCACCCCCTTGCTGCCACAATACTTGAGACCAACCTTCGTAAGAAAATACTAAAAGCAAAAAAAAAAAAACAAAAAGACTTACATATCTTGAGAACTCTTTTATGGAAAAGGTGTTCAAAAATCGCAACAGGCTTGCATGTTGAGTTACAATTTTGGTCAAAATTTCATCGTAAAATAACAAAATTGAGATTTTGTTACCTGCGTAAAAAACTTTGTTTTCTATGTGGTGGGCAGCCTTCTCCCAGAATTTTATATATCTTGTGCAACAAGTGCCGTAGATGTGTAAATATTGTACGTAGTTTGTTTGAGTTTGAAAATGAATCCCATCAAAATCGAAGGAATAGTGATCCGTTAACTGAAGCTATCGTACGGTAGCAGTACTAGATATGAAGGATAATTAACAGTTTATCGTAACATAGTAGACATAGAAAGATTGCTCTACATATTGTACTGTCCTGTCCACTCTATTGCTACGATCTAACATACAAGGAAACGTAAGAGTAGATAACGTTGCCTACCTTCAGGGCAAGTGATTTAACCTACGGCTTCTTAAATAACCCGATGCTCAAGTTTGGACAAATGGTATTGGATTGTAGACCGAAAAAAGCTGGTAAATTACAATAAATTAGGCGGCATTGGGTCCATTATTTTGTAGTTTTGAAGGGGAATGGCTGTATTGAGTTCGATATTAAATAAAGCAACCGAACTTACTTGGAGAGTTATTTATTATATTTTTATTTACTTATGGAAGAATGAATTGCTTGCAAGTGGAAAAATTTGCGAAAGATGCTTCCTTGTTACGTCGGCCATCGACGTTCCATACTTTTCAAATTGTGGCAGCTAGAAGAAACAGGGATCCATTCGGCCAGCTGCTATTTTCTTGTTTTTTTTTTTTTTTGTAATATGAGCGATCATCCAGGGAATGGATGTCGCCTGTACATGTAATACGGAGACAGTTAGAAAAAAGTGAGAAAAGATGAAGTGATAGGAGGTGGTAATAGTCTAGTGGATGCGTGTCGAATCGATAGATGCTTTTGTTTTCGGGACCGAGAGCACACTGTAGCTACTATCAAGTCTGCTCTACCGCATCGAGGGTTGCGCCCGCTCACACTTATTTGGTAGTCGCGATTCTTCTCTATTCGGCTACTCAAAGTTGGCAAAGACTGCTGTTCGTGAAATGACTCAGGCGTAACAAACGAAATCAGCGCAGAGAACAGCTACCAATAACGATGCAATCACGCCGACCATTATAGGAAAAATAACTGCAATATGCGAAAAGTCATTACAGATTGATACGTCAGACTGACAACACTTGGTTTCATATCGCAGCATTCAAGTCGTATATGCTATCGTTTTCACAATATTCACCCGACATTTCTTCGTGCGATCAACACCTCCTGTCCTTGAGGACTTATTGCCTATCGGGACAACTCTTCGATGCTTCTAACATTAACGAACACTTGTTGTCATGCCCTCACGGAATTCACATTCTGGCAAAGAGATGGGAAGAATTTGCAGCTAACGCTGAACAATATTTTTCAAAAGGAATGTGTAGCTAACACTGAACCATATTTTGCATGAGGTATTTTTTAACATTCAGAGGAGAATAAACGCATTTTAAAACAGCCTCTTAGGGCCAGTTTTACACCAATCAATGGCATTAATGTGGAAAGTGTTTAAGTTATTTGTAGTTTATATAGTATTTGGTAATGAAAAATAAGAGAAACGGAAATTTTTAATAGCGCGCTCTATAAACGGCACCTCTAGATCCTTTAAACTCGAATTATATCTTTCTCACATATTCACTTCACTTCGCGTACTAATGACAAAAAATACGCATAGTATGTTATATGACAGCGACACCATTGCTATGAAGTGCGAAAATAAAGCGAAAATATCATCATTCGCATTATTTGTGTTGTGCGCTTTTTTCCTTCTTCAATATTTTGCGTAATTAATATTAATATTAAAAACGTTATTGCCCATCGACAAAGGAAACCGCTCGGAAAGGAGACCGTGACCGGGAGAGGGAGATAGAGAGAAGCAAAAACAAAAATTTGCACAAATTATTAAATATGTTGATTGTTATTTTTATTATTGTTATTATTATGCTCACACACACATGCACGTAGATACGTATAAGGTATATGTATATTTAAAGCTCACTTAAAAGAATTATATTTTTGGAGTACCTACTTGCGTTAGACCTCGTTTTTCCAACAATTAAATACATTTACTTTTCATAAAACCAATACACAAGCACGGCACTGGAACATATTTAAAGACAACAGAAACTCATTATATGCTGGAGGCAAATACTGCATGTGAATGCAAATGTTCAGACAAACATAAACAAGTGCGCGCACACGCACACGCACAGACACACACTTATGGCTTCCGTTAATTAAATTTTATAATAAGCGAAGGGAAAATGCTTGAAATAGGAAAAGGGGAGGGGAAGGGCAAAAGACGCGGCGTCATAATAGCAGAACGCAGCATTATGGACATCGTAAAAATTGTGTAGAGAGAGAGAGAGTGAGTGAGTGAGTGAGTGAGTGAGTGAGTGAGGGAGACAGAAAGAGAAAGAGAAAGAGAGAGAGAGACAGACAGAAAGAATGGATACCGGTTTTAATTCTTGAATGTGCAGCCAAAAAGCAAAACAAACCCTTTAAGGTCGTAGTCAAGAGATACAAAAGTGAGAAAATGTTTTAATAAAATTTTGTTTGTTATTCCAAAAAACCGACGTGGAAAGACGGCTTTTGGATATCCATCACTCAAATTTTCCTCTAACTTTTTGTTTATTATTCAACAATTTTGTTATTGTTATCTTTTGTTAGATATTTATAATAAAATGGGAATTATTTTTTAATTATAAATAATAATTAACAATTTTTTTTTGTCAATAAAAACAAAGTAAAAACTCTTTTTTTTTAAACAAAAAAATAGAAAGAGATTAGTTATAAAAAAATTGTATTAAATTTTATTCATTAGTAAAATAAATAATTTTTTTTCGCTTAATAAAACTATTTAAAAAAAATAAAATAATGACTTTATAAAAACAATAAAAGAAATATGTTCATAAGAAATGGAATTACTTTGTTTTCATAACTTTTTTTTGTCAACCCAAAGACTAAAAAAATGAACCTAGAATTATATTAATTAAAAAAAAAAAAAAAAAAAAAAAAAAAAAAAAAAAAAAAAAAGTTCATTGTATAAAAAGAAGAAGAGGAAAAAGCATATTCACAAAAAGAAAAAAATTTCTTTCTTACTCATTTATTTATTAGCAATAATAAACAATTTTTTTTCCCTCCTAAAAAAAAAAATCCGGAACCGAGAAAAAATGCTTAAGATAAAAATATAAACATTGACGATAAAATTTTATTTTTGTCTCTCATATAAAACATGGAAAATGCTGTGCCGTGCAACGCTGCACTAGAAGTCAAACGATCGTAAATTTTTAATCGTAAATTTTAAAAGTCGAACTCTAAAATGAGAAAAAAAAAACGAAGAGAGAAGTTTCTAATGGACAAACAGAAGAATGGTAGAAGGATGAACATGTGCATTGTCGGATGGTAAGATGACAGATGTGACATATATGGGCAAACCCTCGGCCGAACGCACAAGCAGGACCTAGTAAAGCGAATATTTTATGGGCGCGTGACTACCGATATAACAAAATGAATATACTTTGACTTGTTATAGCGGTAGATATAAACAAAAAAAAAAACATTATTTCACAGTAATATGTTTGTAATGTTCATCATAGGTTTTAATTGTGTGTCTACTTTTTGCACTTAGCGGAAAGGTTATTAAATTTTGTGCAAAAAAAAAAAAAGAAAAAAAATGTTTAAAAATTATTTTTACATTAAATATAATATAAGTCGAGTACAATATTTAAGCCTTATATGATGGTTGGCATTAACATTGTTTACGAGAAAGGCGGGTACAAACAAACATGCATTTTTTGGGGTGAAAATAACATGTTGTCAAGGATGCGTAGGCTCTTAAGTTTTTTAGGCTTTTGATTTTAATGAAAATTTATGCCGCCAAGCAAAAGGGGAAACCACCAAAGTCATTAAGCGCACAAGCACAAGCACAGGGCCATAGGGTACCGTCAAATACTCTCTACTGAATTCTTTACATCATAAGCGATATGTGCTGCTGCTACGCAGGTGAAGATGAATTTTACGCAAAGCAAAGTACGTGCGCGTCAGAATTATGATAATTAAAATTTCGCACAAAATGTTTAGAGGCCTATGTGCGCGTAAGTAAACCTCTACTTAACTAAGATTGTGTTATTTTATGTTAATTTTTTTTTTTATTTTCCGCTTTTTTCTTTTCGTTTTTTCCTGGTGTTATTTCTGTCCTTCACACTTCAAGTGACTCAATGTTAATTTTCATTAAACGAAACATTGCATTCTTCTCCTCCATTGTTGCTTGCTATTCAAATTGCAAAACATTTCTACAAATATATTTTATATTTTATTTTTTGCAATGTTCTGCGAAAAAGAAAGAAGAAAAATATCATTGCATCATATTGCTTTAATAAAAGTTGAAGGTTAAGCAGTTTTCAAGAGGTCAGCATATGCTTTTAAGAGCCATTAACAAAAGCATATTATTAGTAATATGTTAACGTGATTAATATCCCTTTGATGAGCATGAAACTAAATGACAAGCAAGGTTATGTTAGTTATGCTTGTTAGCGATAGTGGTTTCTATTGGGGCGCTCTCGCTCCTTTACACACAATTTTTCTTCTTCTTTTTTTTTTTTTATATGGCCAATTACTCAAAGGTTGTCCCCTACGCGTACTGTGCAGGTGAAAAAGCGGCGTGGAGAGAGAAAAAGAAGAGCAAGTGGATGGCGTGTCCCCAATCAGTTCGTGTTATGGTTTTATTGATTGAGCACTGAGCACTGGGTGCTGCCGCACTGAAAATAAACACGCGAACACTGACTTGGTGATCGCAAATCTTATTTACTTGCCTATGTGGCAAGTCCAATAAAGAACTATATATAGTTTTCATTGTGTAATCAAAACAATAGAAATGAAGAAAATGCACTTACAACAACTTCTTTTACAAAGTGGTAAGCAGGGGATGGCCACTTTATGTCTCTAAGAGTGGACCTACCGGCGTTTTCTACCATCTGTCGCTATTTATTTTCAACAAAATAACTTAATTTCATCCATGGTTGCCAATGCAATGAGGATAGGAAACTGAAATCTAGCATAAGCGTCCCTTGATCGATTAGAAATGCAATTTCTATCTGCTCAATTACATGCCCAAAATGAAAAAAGAAAATGAAACCATCTTTGAAAAAAACAAAGAATCTTTTTCTACTTTCGTCAACGCTTTAAAAATATTCCTAGAAACCTGTTAACCTAACAGCTCAGTTAAGGCCATGTACGTATTTGATCGAAAAATGGTGCTAATCGGTTCGCTAATGAGCCCAAGGGGCAGTAATAATGTTGACTGGTCTGAAAGGATGCATATGCTCACATGCCACTTAATATGATATTTGCTCACGACGTTTCCTTTTTCGAATTTGAATAACTTTATGCAACATGCCAGGTTATTACAATTTTAATCATTCCCGTATTTATTGTATAAATTTTACTTCAGGAAATAAAAAAATAAAAATAAATAAATAAATAAATAAACAAAGCTGCTTAAAGTATATATGTATTAGAATTACTATATGTATATATTGAAATAATTTCGAATACTGGCGTTTTTGTGCTTGTGGTTTAAAAAATGTTGCTCAGCAACAGATTGTTTGCGTTCAACCCAACCAGCCGCAAAGTACCTCGAATTGATTTTTTCTTTATAAATTTGTAACCTTCGCTACAAATGATTATGCAATCGCTATAAAGCTTTAATATGGTAATTAAAAAAAAATAAATTAAAAAAAAATAAAACAGTGAAAAAGTAATTTACAAAATACAAGGTTTCTTGGTTCCTTCCCTTAAAAATGCGTATGAAAGCGTAATGCGTTGAAAGGTTAAAGACCCCCCGCCCCAAAACTTTAATATTTTTTGTCGTAATTATTTTCGTTGGATTTGAAACAATTTTTCATTTCATCGTTTTTACAAGATTCTTACGCTCCTTCAAAATTGATGGATATTGTTGTAAGACATTCATTTTGTGTACTTAGATATCTAAAAAAAAAAAAAAAAAATAAAAATAAAAAAAATAAAAATAAAAAAAATAAAAAAATAAAACATCAACCAGCAGTTGTTTGTTACTTATTTTTATAAATCGTTTCTTGCTTCGTCTTCAACTTATTTATGTGACATTTTTCTTAGCAATCCATCAATCTGTCGGAAATCTTAAAAAAAAAAAATAAAATAAAGAGTATAAAATAAAAAAATGGTATAAAAAAGTAGAAATGAAAGAAATTCTTAAAAAAATCATAACATAACAGTCAAGGTGAATAACATGTTGTTGTCAGTTACATAGAAGGCAGGTTCAACGAAAGCTTCACTATTGCCAGAACTAAACAGATCAAAAATTGATAGCAATCTTGAAGGGGCAGCACAGATCGTCTGCATTTACTGTGAAAGCATAAAAAAGTCATTCTTGGCGCAAACACCAATCAAGTCAAATGAAGCAATTAACTGGTATTTATAGCAACATAAGCGATTAGACGCACAAAATGTGAACGATGTCGAATGCAATTTTTCATTGCCCACGATAGGTGGTAATATGAGAGTCAAAGCCACAGGTTCGTTTCGATCTAGTGCTTAGCTGTAAGTGTATTATATGCCTTTAGCGTAGTTTAGTTGACTTGTACGCATTGTTAACTTTTCTTGTATATGTTCGAACATAGGTCGGTTATCAGTGCAATCGTTGATTAGTAGAAATAATTTCGTAAGCATTCGCTTAGCTTGGAATACTCCGGTAAGAAGCTATCCGTACGGCCTAATTAACGAAAGACGAAAGACACAAAGTCTATACATATAACGTTAATACAATAATCTTGTTAACGAACCAATAAGTTAGGGGTGTGAACAGAGGGCATTAGAGTAATTGAGCCGTTGAGGCTGCTAGTTCCAATATGTGGTGACCATTTAATGAATACTGCACTTACGCTATTATGTGGTGACCATTCAATGAATAATACACTTACGCCATTATATTCTTAGTTGGCTTTTGCAAAGTTATTTAACTTTATTTTTTTAGATGATGAGAGAACATGAAAAGAACGTGTTCGCTTCTTTAATGTCAAATCCGAAAAATCGGATGTCGCTACTATACTTGAGTGGTCACAATACTACACTTTAGTGGTAAGCTTTGTATTTTCATAGCGAAAATAATAAAAATGAGTTGAATACTGAAGTTATGTCTAAAGTGGCTGAGCTTTACTTGTCTTGAAAACCTGGAACTTCCACTGAGTTATATGCGGCAAAAATTTTAACCCTCACCCCCTAAAGTGGCTGACCTTTAATTGTCTTGAAAGCCTGGAACTTCCGCTGAGATTTATGCGACAAAAATTTTAACCCTCACAAATAGCAAATTTGTTTATTTCAGATGGAAATTTTCAAGTTCGAAGCTTTTTTAAAAGAACCTTCTCACCTGGTGATCTCGGGGCTGTAATGTTCATAAAAGTAAAATTTTAGACAATCCGTTCTTTCGCATTTTAAAAGGCAAAATTAAATTTAAACAAGTAAGAAAATTAAATTCGATCGGGGCCGAATCTTTTATACGCATCACCGTTAACCCAAAAAAAAAAGGCAAAAGTAAAGGAACAAAATTCTTATGCTCTATAAAGTGGAGCGGGCGCAGTTGATTTTTTCTATTTTCAAAATAAAAGTTTTTGTGTTAGAGGCATGTGGGCGTTGTAGGAATGCCCTTTGAAAAGTTTAGGTCAACTCCAAATTCTTCTGCAAATTTCTACGCGATATCTTCATTTTCGATAATCGGAGAATGTTCCCCACAAATACTACAAAGTTGCGCAAACAGACAGATCGACAGACCCGTTATAAAGGTTTGAAAAAAAGGTATTGAAAAAACAATTAAATTTTGATGCACTGGCATATTGGGTAGGCGTGGTCAAGTTTTTCCATTTTTGTCCATAAATGCTACAACATCGCCCCTAGAATATGCGTTCAAATGTTTGTACATTTATTTGCTATAGTTTATGAGTAATTAGCAAATTTTACATTCTCTTTGAATAACAGAAGTGTTCTTAGTTTACCTGGTGCTGCGAGCGTTTCCTTCCACCAATTTCGTCCATTTTCAATACCGACCTGTGTGCAGAAATTTCCAACGTTTCTGCCAAAGCTAAAGTCAAGAGCTTCATTTTTGCGCCCACGAGAATGTTTACAACAGACATTACACAGACGGTTAGACGGACAGACGGACAGATGGACATGCTTAAATCGATTTAAAAGTTGGTGTTTGTCAAGCATGATATTCGCTGTGGGGTCTCTCATGCTTCCTTTTGGACGTTGCAAACGTTTTGACAAAACAAATATACTCCTCATCCTACGGTGATGGGTATAAAAACAGTTGCTCGGAAGAGTCGCGCATGTGATGAAAAATGCTGTCAATTGCTTGTAATTCTTTTTACTTATTCCGATCCCCTTCGTATTTTTGAGTTTTTTTTTGTTGTTTTTTTTTTGTTATTTATTTTATAGTAAATATAATGTTCTTGCTCTTGGTTTAAATTGAAAATTATTAGCAGGAAAATAGAATTAATTTTGAATTCATTTTTGAAAATTTCTAAAAGTAATTATGAACTAATTTACTGTCGCACTGTCACACTGCTGTATGTATGCTGTATTTACTAAATATCAGCATATGCATGGATGGTTGCATGCATGCTTGTATGCACGCGCTCACGTGAAAGTGAATGTAATCTGCACAAAATGATGCTATTTATAAAATTTCAATGTATCTAAAACGTTTTACGTGTCATTATGGAAACCTCAGGTGGGGCAACTTATACGCATTCAAACAACTGTTTGAATAAATGCTGGGTGAACACGTTTCAAAATGAAATTGCGTGCTTTGAAAGGCAACAAAACAACTAAGACACAAACACATGAATGAGTGCAATTATATGGTGTAAAGAGGAAAAACAAAAGAAAAGAAGAAGAAAATTGAAGAACGAAGAGAGAAGAGATAAGAGGCTTCTATTTGTGTGTATAAAATTTTGCGAGCTTCATATGTATGCATATATCGCAAATGAATATGTTAATGGAGACCTAGAAAACTGGAGTGCTATCCATATGAAGAAAGCTTCAGAGATATGTTTAAAGTGTGGAAATGAAAAGGAATTTGTGTTTATTAAAGAAACTTGATTAATATTTCATGTCAATAATTTTCACATCTTTTCTTAAAAGTCTTTTAAACGATTTATTGCAACTCTAGTTCACTTTGATGCTTCCACTCACTGTCTTTAATATATAACTCAATCAATTTGCAATAATGTCAATGCATTGCATTTTTTTTTTTTTTTACGTCTCATTAGGTTTTAAGTAAGTTTTTAAATAACCTTGCACTGACACCACTACATCTACTACCTATAAAGATAGCTATTACGTCAAAGTGTATGTAATGCCGCGAATCTCATACTTTGTTTCCCGTTGGTGATACAAAATCATTAAGCTTTTATTGTCCAAATTGAAGAAAAAACATGTCATTAAAAGAGACGTGGGCGAGGCGCACGTGAAACTAATTCTCAATATCACCGCCATAATCGAACATTCCTTGGTGTTATTTTTATGTTTGATGCAATCGGAAGACAGCAGTATTTTCGAGTGCAGCAAATTCATCTTACCAATCACATCCTATGCAATTAAGACGAAAATTAAAGGAGATTTTTGTGTAGACATAGTGACCCTCCATCACGTATCAGCAAGAAAACCTTGGAAACGTTAAACAGGAGTTCGCTTCCATATCGCCTGTCTCTTCTAGCCATTGTCCGTATTAGTTTTATCATAGCCTGCGTCAACATGTTATGTCAGAAGGAGAACTTCTTTGAAGTTACCTTTAAAGTTGAGGCGACAGTTTTCGAACATGGTGTTAAAAATGGAAGTGGACAAATTTCTGCCTAAAATCTCCTACGAACAGTAAATTAGTTCGGCATTGCTCGTTAAACTGGGAACTGCAATAAAAAAATCTCTTAACGGACTGAAAATAAACCTATAACCAACTCCTTCAGCCACATGCCATCGTAGAAAAAGATGATGTTAGATTCCACGCTCATGTTTCATTGGGACAGAATAAGCATAGAAAAAATGGCTGGAAATAGATTTCCCACAGTTTCGTGCGAACAACATAGCTGTTGCCCTTCCGTTTTGTTGTTTAAGTGCAGTTGCGAGCAGTCGGGAAGAGCGTTTGGTAAAACTATTTTATGTTTCCAAACGGGCAACTTCTACAGACAGCATCGTGCTTTTTAACTAAGGTAACTAAGGTAACTAAGATGGTACTCCTATCTCCGTAAAGCTTCAATTTTTCCTCTAAGAACTTTGTTGCTTGAGTTACGCCAATATTTCAAAAATTTGATTGAAAAACCAAATTTCTTACACTTTTTTTATGGACTTTTTTTAGTAAATGTCCGTATTTACTTGTACGGAGATGGATGCGTTATATGGGTGTCCAAGGCTGTATGTAATATTTTAAGCATAGAACAAAACTAAACTGTGTATATGTAAAATACGTCGAAAGCATTTAATTCTTTTTTCTCTCTTTCAGCCACAAAATGGCGCAGTAATAATCAGGGAGGAAAGAAGGAAAGCATGTGGAGCAGAATTTCTATTTGATCTTTCAAAAACAAATGTGTGGAAATTAGTGAAAATATTTAAAATTTTTTTACCCTAAAGTACGTAGCGTTTTGCTCAAGTAGATTATCGGCAAACTGTGTTATGTTGGTGTAATATTCATGAGCCCAGAAGAATTTAAGTCAACCAGCACGACAACAATAATGATAATTAAATTACACACAAATAGAAGCCTTTAGCGATTAAACGATATGCCGGTGTCATAGGAGCAGTGCTTTCAGTTCATTTTTAATTAAACATATTTTTTATTTATAACTTTCTGTTCTTCTTATGCAACAAAATCCTGAATAATCCATTCGAAAGTATGTCATTTAGTTTTCAGTAAAGAGCACGCACTCACATATGATGTAATAGCAAAATTATTCGCTTACCTCTGTGTCATCCTTGGCTTCAGCTCCAACGATGATATCGCTGCCAGTATTACCACTAAGCGAGAATTTCCGTTTGCGTTCACGCTCTATGCGCATTAGTATCTGGGCGTTTTGTTCGCATGTGTATGTATGAGTTTTGTGTCGTCGTTCCAGGCTGTACTGGTATAAAGGCCGTGTAAAATCCGGATTAAGTTCCGTCTCAGCGCCAGCATCACAACTACATAAGGACTGATTACTGCGTCCTTTGTTGCGTCGCAAAGAACCGCGATTTTGTGGCGTTGTCACTGCACTGGCATGTTGTTCGCTAATGTGATTTGAGAACGTGACATTATTTTGGCCTCGCTGACTCGGTGCTAAATGCTGTTGGGCTAAGCTGCTTGTTGAACTATTATTGGCTGACGCTGAATTTAACATAGAACCCATAGCCGAACAGCTGCCAGATCGTAAGACTTGCATTGCAGTATCTGAATAGTGGGCAGATAAATCATTGCTTTCAAAACTGAAATTTTGCCCTGAAGCACCGCTGATGCGGGCTCCATACGCTGAAGACGGCATTACAGGCGGATAACTGGGTACAATAGTCGCTGTTACCGAAGTGGGACTGAACGACCTTAGACGTTCATAGCCACGCATTATAGGCGTTTGACAAGCACTAAGACTTGATTTTCTTTTCGATGGTGAAACATAATAGATATCATGTTCATCGAACTGAATTTCAGCGCCTGCATTACCATTCATATAAGCTGGACATCCTATGATAGTAGCAGCGATTGCAGTACTGCTGGTGCTACCGCCACTGTTACTACTCATGTGGGGATGATCTTGCAGTGTAAGCAACAATGGATTGCGGTAGTCTGTGACTTCGTTAGTTTGGCTATTATTCTTACAACTGTGTTTGCTTTTTAATTCTGGCGTTGAACTGCAACTGGACCGACAAGCATCATGAGAATTTTGCTTTGTATTTATTTGATGCACGCGACCAACATCAAGTGATCTCTTCAAGTCGGTCATGTTAATTTAGTCAATCGCTAAGGGAAAAGGACAGCATCAATCAAATACAAGTAAAAAAATCAGTTGAAAAATCTTTATACAAAGTGTTGATGCTTCCGTGCACTTTATGACAAAAGGAAACCAAATGCTTGCTCGGTTTTATTTAAACGTGCTTAACATTTCTTTTTTCTTCTTGTTTTTTTTTTTTTTTTTTTGAAATTTTCCTTTAATGTTATGCTGCAGCTTTTTATTGTCACATGTCTTCTATAATGTATTGTATGATATTTACAATTCTGTGTGTTGCTCTTGTTGTTGCAAGTAATGTGGTTGGCTTACTACTGTTCGTCTTCTCTTCGCTTCTCGGTAACTTTTCTTTTGCTACAATTTGGCCTCAGTCTTATCAAATATTCATGGGACAATTGTCCATGAATGTTGTTGTACTGTTGTATACATGACGTTACTGGTAGTCATTTGCATTCAGAGCAATAGCATCATCATCATCATCATCGTCATCATCATCGTCGTCATTATCATCATCAATAGTAGACAGCAGCGGCAAATATTCTTTATTCCTCTTGCAATATTTAAGCCAATACAATGCACTGGCGAGCAGCGATTCATGCAACCAGGCAAACAGCCAACCAGCATGGAATCTATTGATATCTCTCTATATGTCTTTGTTGCTACTACTACTTAACAACTGACGATGTCTCGAGTTGTTGGTGTCTTTTTCTTTTTTCACAATTTTTTTCTTTCCGTTTTGTTATCTTGCTTGAAGCACACGTCCTGCCCTGTTACTATCTTTGGGTTGGTTTTACTGCTATGTCCTGTCCTATGTTAACTTCAATATTTAATGGTGCAACCACTTGCTGGGCTTTTAAAAAAGTTGATTTTTTGTTTTTTTTAATTTTTGATCACCATATTTGTTGTTGTTGTTGTTGTTGTTTTTGTTGTGAAAACGTTTAAAAAACTTTGTGCTCCTCATCTGTTTATGCTGCTCGTGTAGCTCGTATAGCTCAAGTTCATTGAAATCCGCTTAGTTTCTCATAAATGCCAGCCGGCTCTTGGGTCTTCTTTTGCTCGATATACTTATGCTTTACTTTTCTTCTTATGCTTCTTACTGCAAAAAGCACTTGTATTGTCTTTTTAGCTAATGCGACACGGATTAGTTCAGGTTAGATTTCGTTTCCGCTCACCCGCACGTACACATATTTACATTTTCATTTACTTGCATACACATTATGTTAATGTTCGTAAGAAGCAAAGAAAGGCACATGATATACTTTATGTATGCATAAGTGGCTGCTTCTGGTTTAATAAAATTGCTTGTTGAAGCTCTTGTTGCTGCGTAGGGATATCAATCCTTGAGCCAGCATCTTGTCATCAACCATTATGTAATATTGTTTCAAAGTCTTGCTAAAAGTAAACGAAGAAGAATACAGAATACATTTTCTATGATTTAAGTTTTCAAATACGGATTATATCTAATATAAGTTAAAGATTGAGAGATTTACGAAAATTGTCAATTTTTTTTCTTGGTTAACTGTTAAATTCACAGTAAATTCAAAAGAGATTTTTACAAGATTTTCAAACAAATTTATTTCCTCTTATGCATGGAAAGACATTTTTCTCATATATGTAGAAAAAGAAAACCCAAAGAAAAAAATACAAAAAAAAGGAAATAAATAAATGTTTTCTTCATTCAAAGCTAATTTAAATAAACTTTGCTATCAAAAAAAAAAAAAAATTTCTAAAAACTGTTTTACTTATTATAAATTCATGAAATTGACTTGAAATTTTTTTTCCTCCCCAGGGCAATGTACAAATACTTTCGAACATACAATATATCGTAGGAAATATTTCATAAAACGCTTTTTTTATACGCATGAAAATGAACCGAAACTAACTTATAAAATAATCTTATAAATAAACAAAGAATGCTGCGGGAAGTGAGGAGTTGCGAAAAAAATGATTTTTTTTTTTTTTTTTTTTTTTTTTGTAAAGAGTAAATACTCTTTATGTTGAAGCTAACAACCTATAGTACTGTACTGTATTATTAGTGTATAAATAGCACGAATTTAATGCCGAATGTGTCACAGGATGGACAGGATGTTCCTCGTATAGTATGCGTGCATGTGTATAGTATCTGTATATTAATTCTTGCCTGAGCTAAGGAGACCAGTAACCAGCGATGGCACCTAAGTGAAAATTTCCCATCATAAAATTAAAGTAAAGAAAAAAGGCGCTTATGCAAGACACTTTCCTGCCTTTTCTTGAAAAACGATCCCGCGCGGAAGAAGAGAACATTTTAAAAATTATTCAGCTCATTAGAGATGTTTTTTTTTTTTTTTTTAATACAACCACTGCCCTTGTGTCGTATATGCGTAGTAGGAGATGGACATAAAGAAATTGGGAGAGAGAGGAGACCAGGTTAGGAGCACTAGCACCTTTTGAGCTTGGTCTGGAATTCCTACGTTGAGTGCACTTGCTTTATAACTATGATCACACACAAATCGTTGTTGAAATATGATCTACCGCCAGGAGGATTGAACTTGAGTATGGGGCCTGGTCCATCGCCTTTTAACAAGTCATAAGCAAGGAAAAAACAACTATAATGCGATTCTAAATTTATCACTGAAAAATGAAATTCAAATAAAACGCTAATAACGCTTTTGGTAATACGATCTTGATATTGAGTTAACTGGACTAACTAGGATCTACTATAACAATAGAAGCTACAATTTTAGCACCAATGCCTTGGCCTTGGGCACAGGAATTGCATAAATTTGTTTAAAAATTTTGATGAAAACCTTTAATAACATCTTTGTTGACAACACTGTCTAGCACAACCATAAACCAGAAATTTTGCTTTACAAGAAACTTTAAAGGAAGCATCTACAACCACAGCCACCAAAAGAGTTTATTAAAAGATTTACTGCAAAAAATAAAGGGAAATATCATATTATCATATAAGAAGATGATTATTCGATTTTCGGAAAGTCTTAGTCGAAAGATCTTGTATAACTGGGCCCAGTATAAACAGTAATTGGGAATGATAGAATTGTTAAACACAACCCTGCCTACTTTGCCCAAAGTAATGGCCAAAATTGCAATAAAGTAATTGCATGCGCTAGCTATTGAAATTAAGGAGAAATTACATCACAATTGGAATTTGTTTTTGATATCACGTCTTCCAGTCTATCGCAACCATACCTCCTTGAATTTTTACTAATTTTTGTTATTATTTTTATAACGAACTAAGTCAGAGAAATAAATTCGAAGACTAAGCATCTAAGGTTTATTGATTTTATTGGAAACGCTGCCGAACTTGGGTTAGCCGAGTGCTTTGTCTGCGCGGTCGCTCAGGATGGTACCAATTTTAAATATAATTTTTTCGAGAGTTTTTCCGATTTTTAAGCACTTTTTCTGATAAAAAAAATTTTTTGAATCAATGCATTTTTTAGCTTTAAGGTGGATCGGTGAAGCTTTTTGGCTCATTTTACATGTAAAGTTGTGACCTGTAGCGGCAAGGTAAGTCAGGTCAGAGTAACTCCTTACATAGGAATGGCGATTACGAAATGAGTAAGTGTTCGTGAGCATAGGTCGGAGTAGTAACTGAGTTTCCTTCGGTCATCGCTATAGCGGACGATCAGTAACGGCAGAATACTTATCGGGTAGGTGTGTTAACGACTAAGCTAAAAGTTTCCCTTCCTTCACTTTCCTCTACCCTTCACCGTTTTATATGAATAGGGGGCATCCCGCGATTGATTGAATGAAAAAAAAAAAACTAACAAGAAAGACGCAAGAACAGCTACTCTTTCGTTCGTAAAAAATCTGAAAAAAATCATTTTATTTACTTTAAGGAACCGTTTCGTATTTGTTATTTATTTTATTTTTATTTAGTGGAAAAAATGTCGTATTTGGACAACTCGAATATTGATAACACTTTTTCTTGTATAAAGTTATTTATTTTGTTTTTATTTAGTGGAAAAAATGTCGTATTCTTGCATATTTTTCTTTACCCTTCCTTTTACCATCTTGAAGTATAATTTAGTCCTTATGTCAAAAAAAAAGGATAATTTTTCTAACTTTATATGAAAAAATAAATCTATTATCACCACTGCCGACTAATATGCTCTCACTATGTTTTTATCATCACTAGCAGACAATGGCGCTCAGTTATTATGATGGTAAGAAAAAATCACATAATTCGTAAAAAACTATAAGCTCGATTTTTTATCTTTCTTATCACGTGTTTCCCCTTCATTGGAAAAAGTTAGATAAATAAATTGAAATATTAAGAAGAGACAAAGCCCATTAAATGCATAGAAACTTTAGCGCCAACGATGCAAATCAACGAACTTCTAGGTAAAATTTGAAGCCAAATGGTTACGAATGAAAATATGGGAGAGATAAGGCCTGGAAGGAGCGAGAAAGAGGAGATTGTCTTCCCAAGTGCTAGTGCGTTGCTAGTTTTGATTTTTCAATAAGTTTTAAATTCCAAGGGCTTGAATTGATTTCCTAAGTAAATTTGATAAAATAGCCAACGACAACAATCGCGTGCTGGCAAACCGACATTAACACTTAAACTATCTTAGAATTTTTTTTGATTGATAGAAAAATGTCCCTAAGAAAGGGAAACATAAACTTTTTTTGAACATAAAAATAGCACGAAAAATTCTAATTAAAAAACTTGAGGTACGGTTGAAAGTGAAGGAGTTTTCCTACACTACTAAGGTAATACTTCGGTAGATATACGTCTACGTGAAGGAAGTACTTTCGTATCGTAATGGGCCGTTCATTCGAATCCGATACATATAACCTATTAGCGAACTTACTAACAGTTGTTTGGTGGTTTTCGGCAATTAACGCCTTTACCTGATCTACATAATTTTCAACTGGTCTGCCAAGATGCGATGCATTTTCAGCGAAACGACATTTTTACAGCCGACATTCACGCTTCTGTACACATTCGCAGATATCCAATAATTGTCTTCTCAGTTTAGGAGCAGTGTCGCAGTTTCGATGGCAAAACAGTAAAATATACTCAGAAAGGCAGCTTACCAGTGCCCATATATGATAGGGCGCTAAAACATAATCTCTTGCTTCAAACCAGCATTTTCCAGCAAACAAGCCTTGTTGTAAATACACCTGTCAAACACATACAAAGACAACTCATATAAAGACAACTCGGACTAAGAATACAATTAAGTCCTCTGCTGGTTGAAAAAACCAAATATCTTTCCCAACAACCCATTAAGTATCGTAGGCTTGTGTTGTTGTTATTTTAAAGAGGGAAATGCTTATGTTCAATACCAAGTTACATATGAAGCCTCACTGCTTTAGAAGTGAAAACGTTTGCAAGGTGATTACATGACTTGTAAAGTAGTGTAACAATTAAATTAGTTGTCTCATTAGAAAATTCAATCAAAAAAAAAAATCAAAACTTAGTGAAGTTTAAAGTACAAAATTTTCTAAATCGTTTAAAATCTTCTCGTTAAGCTTTTTCGTGTGAGAGCACATTTTCAGAATTCATTCGTTAAGAATACCAAATGAATATGTCTCCGTTACGACGTAATGACGACCGTTCAGTTTAGCCAAATAGCTCGGCGGCAGATAAAACAAATTAATGTTAAAAAGAAATTTTAAATATAAAATCTCTTCATATGAAATGTGAACAGATTTGATTTGATATCGTTATGCGTTGTCTTCCCTCGTTTTGCGTTTTTTTTTTTTTTTTTTTTTTTTGCTAGATGCATATACAGATAGCAGAGCTCGTGTAAAAATGCTCTCTAAGTAGTCGTTAATAAATCAGTCTCGCTGGTATAAAGTAGTAATAAGTACAAGTGCGAAGCGACTGCACTAAAGCGACAGTTATGACACTATTTTACTGGAAATTTATTTTCATCGTAAAAGAATAGAAGAGAGAGAGAGAGAGAGAGAGAGAGAGAGTTGAGTATAAAAATACTTTAACTGTAGATAAGTCTGGTATGTGTTAATGGTTAGTGCGTGAAAGTAGGAACGGGAGAATGGGAGAGTTTGGGAAATAAACGGAGTTTATGTACATGAGTGTCTACACAGATCACTTTTGTAACTCGTTAACTTACACGCATATATATATATATATATATATATATATATCTATATACATATATATCTATATATATATATATCTATATAGCGTTTCGCATGTGTTTGCAAGCAAGTGCTTGCAATAGCTTCTCGTACCACTTATGATGACATACTGCAGTCAGCCAAGCATTACTGCTTTCAAAAGGAAATGAAAATGTATAAATTTTATTGTTGCTCTCTCTTCTGTTTTCGTTGTTTTTGTTGTTGTTGTTTTTGTTGTTTTTGTCGCTACTATTACAATTCTATTATGACTGATAAAGTTGTTGCTCTTGTTGTTGTTAAAAATTATGCGCTGAATTTCTTCTAAAGCACTTTAACGGAATTTCCTTTTGGTTTTCAAAAAAAAAAAAAAGAAGAGAAATTTCAACAAAAACTTTAAAGCATAAAACTTAAGGTCGGAAAATTTGTATTGTATAAGTTACTGAAAATGAAATGAAAGTTGGATCGGTAATGATGGCGACCAGCATTACAATAATGCAGCAAAGACACTGCTAACGCTTGTAGGCTATACACACACTACCGAAATAAATTCATTTAAAGAGTTTGCCTCGAAAGGATATTCATGCCAGGATTTGTGTGCATAACTTTCTTTACCACAAAAACTTTGCCAAATACAAAGTTCGACGCGCCTGTATAACTTGCTATGCCTGCCTCCTGTGCCGCCTATGCTCACTAGTTTTCATTTTGCCCATTTAGTTAGTGTTCTATAGCTGCGTAAAACTATTTGCAAGTCGTCGTTTTTTTTTTTTTTTTTTTTTTTTTTTAAACTCAAATTCCTACTTTGTGCACTGCGAGCACTGTTTTCCTTCTTTTTTTTTTTTTGTTTTCAGGCAGGTTTTGCTTTTTTTTGTTTCAGGCTGTGTTAGTTTGTAAATCCTAACCGTTAAAGAAATTTGAAAATTTTCTTTGATTCTCTGCAACGTGGTGTTCATATACAAGTTTTCGATTTTGCTTGCGAGCGGTGAAGGGAAAGGGGAAAACTCTCGATATAAGTGAAGCCAGCATTCAACCAAGTGGGCTAACAACACATTCCACTTCTATGTGAGAAGTATTGTTCGTATTGTTAACACACTTGAAATAAAACTTTTTAAATATACCGTGAATTACCCCAAGAGCGGATTTATTTCGACTCTTAAACTACTATGAAGCGGGAAAATTTTTTTTTTAAGTGCCTATTGAGACAAAACAGGCGTATGCCTATGTTAACATCTGGTGTCAAATTTAAAGTCGACATAGTTAAGTCTGTGCACATTTTCGAAAGTTGCTGGCGCTATTCTAAAAATTGCCTTAATTAAGGTATAAGTATGGAACTGGACAAATACTTTCCTGGATCAACTACACATTTCTCCCAGCATGCCCACAATGGCCCAAAAAGCTTTATTAACTTCTAAACGAAAGGATAAGATTTTGGTATATTTTCACCCTATATCCGTATGACAGACGTATGAAGATAAAATTTACTTCGAATGATGTTTAGATTTTTCCAAAAAATGTTAATGAGATTCTTTCCTACGAGTCTTTCGAGTGTCAATACTTGATAAAAAATTGTATATCCTAGAGTTCTTTGATTAAATTATGTTGTTGACACCTTCTGCAAATAAATGCTCCAGGGCCGGTAAAGACTTATTTATGGACATAATGACAGTATGAATTTTGCAAAATTCGTCCCCAAAAGTGCACTTAGCTTATTTTGCTTATTTAAAAAATTAAAATTCTTAAAAATATTTACGTATATAACGAACAATCGTTCCAAATTCTACTGTATGTGCTGCAGAAACCAAGTTTGATTTCACATTTTTTTTTTTTTTTCTTTAAAGAAAAGTTTGTGTTTTTCTTTTCTTTGTTTTTTGCCTCTCTTAACATCATTTTTGGTACTCTAGTGACGTTTGTGTCCGCGTTATTATTATTGTTGTTTTACCCTTCATCCCCCCCTCTTTATTTTTCAGTTCTTCCTCTTGTTATGCTTTTAACTCATTCTCGTCCTTTATTGAAATGGTAAAATGTGCGAAAAGTCAACGTTTCATTTATCGCCATAAATCATGTTTTAGTTTTTGGGCTTTGTACTGTTAATGCTTTGCAGAGCCACAACTTCCGTTAACGCGCGGTTCTTCCCCGTCGAATGCCCTGCATTTACTTTGCTCCTTTACTTTTCTAAAATTTAAATTTTATACATAAATTATTCCCTTTTTCTTTTTTTCTTTTTTTTTGTTTTCTTCTCTATTTTGCGCGTACCAAACATCAACAACGTTTTGGCCAAATTAAAATTCCCAGCACTCTCTTGCTTTGAGTGCCGGGAAAAATAACCCAAATTTAAGTCAAAAAAATAAAAAAAAAAAAAAAAAAAACGGGAAAAACACGTAATTAGTTTCTCTCTCTCTCTCCGAATGTATACGTGCGTGTTTATGTGTGTTTGCGTACATTCGTAAAAAAAGGGCATTAAAGGAAAGCAGAGAAAGTAAACTCGTTTACTCTGCAATTAATGTGTGCTTCGAAGTCAAATAACATAGTGTTCACAGTTGTTGTTCGGCTTGTTGTTGCTCCCTGCAGTTGGTATGGTTACGTTTGCCTTTCAGCTTACTTTCTTATTCTCTCTCTCTCTCTCTCTTTTTCCTTTTTCTTTCTCTTTTACTTTTAACACTCCTTTTTTAGTTTAGTGTCACAGCCGGTCTGGTCAAGTAGGTTCCTTTTAAATAGTTTTTACTGATAGATGGATGTGTGGTTTTGATATGCTGTTTGCAACGCCTAGAGCTATACGCCAAAGGTGCTTCAATAAGCTTGGCACAATAAATCCTTTAAGCGCGTAACCCCTAACCTTATTGTCTCCTTCGACTATTGATTGGTAATCTAAATAACTCTTAACAGGCCGAAGCTTAAAGACTTCATTCATCAATGAAACTTCTCACGAATATTTCCAGTGGCTATTATTCTGAACTTTCTGTTCGCTCATAACGAATAGCTGTATTTTTCGTATAAAAAAAATATCCAGGATTTGTTTCACGTCACATCCACATATAGTTGTTCTCTTATGTATTTTAGTTTAACAAATGAAGTTCTTCTTCTTATGCCTTTTGTTTGTAATTACTAGGAAATCATGTTTACAAACATGAATGCATATGCATGGATTATCCGTTGGACAGTCATTTGTCAGTCAATTGTTCTTGCCAAAGCTTCAGATCAGATGTAAATGGGCTTTGAATTTTTTCAAAAATCTTCCTGCAATATTGTGATATATCGGCAAAAAGTGTACATGTAATTATTGCTATTGCGTAATATGCTAATGTTAGGTAAGAATATCTCTGAGGCTCGTAACCAGCTATTACTCCAACTTCATCGTAAAAATGCAAGAAATTCCTCTATTAGCTTTTTCCCTACCACGGCATTATTATTACTTCAGATATGTCTTTCCAGATTGTGCTGGGATTTTCGATCGAGTGCATATGATGGGTACCTAAAATTCATCTTAATCTGTACAAAGTTTTCTTCATTATTTTCTTTTACTTTTTTGTTTTTTTTTTTTCTCATTTCGTTGCCTGACTGCTCGGCCACTATTAATGCGCTCTTTGTCATACTTTAACGTTTAATTGTTCGCGAAAGCTTGAAAGTGTTAAACTTATTTTTCTAAAAACTATGTATGTATGTATGTATGTGTTTTGTTTGTTTTACGCTCTTCAACACAATTTAATTGCATACAATTAAAAACTTCTTAGAGCTCATTTTGTTCCCCAAAACGGTGGTAAGATTTTCATTGCAAATGACAGGACATTATGTTAAGTAAAAAAGAAAAAAAAAAAAAAAAGGGGGAAAAAAAGGGAAGAATAAAAAAAACAATCCAGGATTAAAAAACTGCGCGTATTTGATTAAAATTTTTTCTTTTGATTTATCGCACTTTACCGTTACCGTTGCGGAGAGCACAGCGAAACAAACGAATGATAGGCAACAGAATCATACGATATTTGTCGCAGTCTTTTGTCATCAACATTTTCTATACATAAAGTTATTAACGAGCAGACGACTATGTGCTATTGCGTCTGTTATTTCATTTAATTAACGATTGGTTGCCAGGTTATAAAGTTGATATTAGACGACTAAGATAATTCTAACCGTTTTTGTAATAAAGATGTTCTTAGAAGTTGTCTCACTTTGAAGGCTCGTCTTAATACTCTTCGCTTACGGGTATCAGGGAATTATTCTAAATTGCAATCTCTTGAATGCTATAATAAAACAATTATGAAAGATTTCCTTATTAATACTTCTCATCTCCAACGTAAGAACGAAGAAGAAGAAGAAGAAAAAAAGAAAGAAAGAAAGAAATTCTATCTGTTGCATACCTTTCTGGCCGGAGGGTAAAAGCAACATAAAAAATTTCTTATGCCAATAAATACTGACACAAATCGTGAAACACTATATATATCAGAAATTTCATATGTTTTCTTAAACTATTTTCCCCTCTATTTATGTTATTTTATATATTAAATTTTATTTATTATTTTATAAAAGATTATATTCTCTTGTAGAGGATCCCAACTATTAATCTGTAAGATAAACTTTTTTTTTTTCTTATGAAAAAATTTTCCTTATTCCACTTCTGCGATCGTTGCTGAAGTTTAAACGTGATCCTGGAAGTTCTCGTCTTATAGAAATCTATCCCGTTTGTGCTTTCTACAGAAATGATGAATGTTTTGTGCTAAGAAAATGATTCAGAGTTTGGTAGAGTTAAGGTTACGCGGTCGCGGTACATACCATGAAACTATCTATCGCTGTCGTATGAATCTTTTCTTAATTGTATGACACTGTTTCGTTGGATCGTTATTGAGTCTTCGATAATTCAAAAAAAAAAAAAAAAATTGCTGCTGCTGCTTGAACTTCTGCTGAATATATATAAGTTAACTATGTGTTTATTTTACATCTTAGTTTGAATGGATGGAGAATTCAATATGAAAATACAATACAATAGAATATGTAGTTTGAGGAAGAATAATTCTCCAGCATATGTTGATCTATTTAGTACTTAGTACTATTGCTTGCACTACTGCGTCCAAAAAGTAATCCATTTATTATTCCGTCGCCTTATTATACTTTTTCATGCATATTTACAGGATGGGAGGAGACGATGCTAATAAAGGAAATTTACATACGCGCGTTGTTTTATTTGATTGACATTAAAATGCGGAGTATTTTTGAGAAGTGCGTAACTGATTCAGGGCAGAAAGGAAAAAAATAAAGCTTCATTTCATTCGTTTTACAAACGATGGGACGCAGCGACATATTCACCTGCAAAAAAATTTTAAATTTTACCACCACACGCGGACACTACGTCTTTCATATGATGTTATAAAATATTGTTTTCAAAGGTTGATTGAAAAATGAAAATAGATTTAGGTCATCAATGACGAGTTAGACGAAGAGGTGGTGGGATGGCGATCCGTTCCTTTCGATATGTCATTTGACATTTACATTGCATTCGAAAGGGAGGCAAAGAGAAAGACAGGCGGAGAGATTTTTACAGGCGCTTAGGTAAATTCTTGTTTTTTGCAAACAAAGCATTTTGTTTAAAGGAAGGCAACAACTACTAAGTCTACATTTTGCATAGAAATCATTTCAAATATTTTCAGCTAAATTGGAAAAAAAACTTGTGTTTCTTTTTCTACATTTGTTTTTCTTTCGTCTGCTTCTGTTTCTTTTTGTTTTCGTTTTTTTTCATTTTTTTATTTTTCTTTTTTTTATTTTTTTTTATTGCAAAATCATCAACTCAAGCGTAAATGAGTCTTTTGTTCACTTGTTACAAAATAGCAGTGGCAGTAGAAGCAGCCGAAAGGAAAAAAAAAAAAAAAAAAACTAATAAAAATATGATGTGCATTTACTTGATGTGATGATGTTAATAGATTACGGAGCAAAGCCTGTCAGTTTTTTTACAATTCTTTTTAGCGCAAGAATAACGTTTTTAATATTAAATAAATGGGAAACAAATCGTTAGGGAGCGCGTAAGAGAAATACTGAAAAATGAAAAAAAAAATTTGTTCAAATAAAAAAAAAAAAAAATTGAAAGAAAATTTCTTGATGTATTATTACTACAAATTTTTATGTTGGCTGTGGGCAGAGCGGTAGGAAAATCGGTATTATATTTGCGCATAACTTTTGCAATATTCTCGTAAGTATTAGGGTGTCCCATAAGTTTCTTCTACTTTTTTTTTTCTTGATGCGAATAGACGATATTTGCTGTTTGAGTTCGATTTACTGAACCGTTCTGCTGTATTACTTTCCTCCATCTCTCAGGAAGCCTCATTACGGCCTCTTTCCAAAATAGTTGGAACTTATTTGCAGAATATTCATCGAGATGCGTTTTTATTTCGCCACCAATAATATTTGGGTAGTGGTCTGGGTAGTAAGGAGAATGCAACGGAACGCCCCTATCAAACAGTACGAGTTTCTCTCTTACGGCCAACGCAACATGCGGACTTGAGTTGTCGTGATGAAAGGCGACACATCGTTGGTTCGCCAATTCCGGCCGTCTTTCGACTAGGGCGGCTTCCAATTGATCGAGTTGATTGCAATATTTTGCAGAATTGATCGTTTCACTTTGCGAAAGGAGCTCTTTCCAGTGCCACTAAATGCATAAAACAGCTTTATTCGGATGAAATCCTGGCTTCGCAGCAGTTGAAGATGGATTTTGTTTTACACCAAGCGCGTTTTCGATGCACGTTTCGACATAGGATCCACCAGTCTCGTCTCCAGCGACAAGCCTCCTTAAAAAAATATGTTTTTCATGACGCTGAAGGAGCAAATCGCACGTAGAGATTCGGTTCGTAAGGTCGGTCTCCGTCGACTGGTGTGGAACCTAAACTTCTTACCGATTCATATACCCCAACTTGATTGAAGGATTATGTACGGATTTCCTGGGAATGTTGGTGGCTTCCACTAACTCACGCACACTATATCGCGGATTTTCAGTCATCACACTCTTGATGACATCCGTATCCGTCGTTGCTGAGGGGTCGCTGCGTTCTACATCTGCTCTAAATTTCTTAAAGCAATTGCGAATGGTTCTAATAGTCGTAGAACCAGTCCTGTAAGCGGTGCAAATCTCATCTGCGGTCTCCTTTACACTGCTACCTTTTTTAAAGCACTGAAGCATAATATGCTGCAAATGGTTCTTCTGACTAACCACATTGAACGGCTTAGAAAAAGATCTTAAAGGAGACTTTGTCATCAACGAAACCTGCTTTGAAAGAGCTTCGACACGACTGGAATCACACACAGCCGGCTCGAGGTCATAGATAGCGTGACGGGGAAAGAAGGTATGGGACATGCTAATAATATTAATATAGAGCGCAGATGTATGTTATCAATAGCTTCCTCTAAATCGGTTAAAGCGGATCTCTGAATGACGATGAACCACGCTGGTGATACAAAACTGATCGGTATGTCGATGACAGCAATTTATGTGTCACAAATTTCAATGTCTTACTTCAATTATAACGGGCAGATGCTTCGAATCGGTAAATAAGTGTACGTTACGCAAATAAGTTACAAACGTTACAATGACTTAGCATACATCGTCGTATTTTAGTGCGATCTATATGTATATCATAACTTGTGATTTGCACACACTCACCGCCAAAACTCATATGTAACGATGTCGTTGAAATCATGTCATCATTTATTTATGTTAAGTAGATATTCAGCAAATTTTCTAATTCATTGAAATTAAATAAAATGTCATGCACTTAAGGGCGTATTTGACTTTTCATCATATGGTAACATTTTTGCATAAACAACTTATATAGGCCATCAAGTGTCATCAAGTATCGACATTCGACAATTGTCAAGGTTTGCACTTAAGCGCGTTTAACAAATTAAAGTCGAGCAAATATGCTAATGCTGGCGTCATTGACTAGAGTTGCTTTTTACATTTGTGTCGCTATTATGCTGACAATGTCACCAGCTCAAGTTAATTAATTGATGTGATTTTGAAATTTACTCCAACATATATAGAGAACAGCAAAAGTTTTACGAGACCAAAAGAAAAAAAAACAGGAAAAGCAAATAAAAAAAAAAATATATAGAAATACTTTTGAATGCTGGTTAAATGCTTTGAATGGTTTTCATTTCAACGAACGCATTAATTGCTTAGGTTTTCAATTTGTTCAAATTTTTAATCATTAAAAATTATGAAAAGACTATGTATATATATATATATGTACACATACATAAATGCGTTGCACGCTTACACAAGCAGTTTAATTCACATTTCTTTTCAATTAGATTACAATTTGGCGTTCATTGAATTCGGTGCACTTGGAAACATTTAAATAGATTTTTTTAATAGACATTTATTTCTTTCAATTTATTTATTCATTTAATTCGAATCTTTTTATTTGTTTTATTTATTTTCGTTACAAGTTGAATTAAGTAAAATGCAATCTCAACAATGAATGGTAGAACAGTAGTTAAGACTAGACGCGCAGAGCGCAATTTAACTTAGTATCTATTTTAAACAATTAAGTCAACAAGTTGGTAAGCGCAAGAGAAAGAAGGAGACAAAAGAAAATTGCGTATCCTCTTGTACAAATCAGAGAAGCAAAAAGACAATAGGCTTATTAGGGTATGATATGGAAGATGAAGCGGAGTCGAACTTCAAGCGAAAACATAAGAAGGTTATACTCGATCGTGACTACATCTTTTATGTCCATCACCGTTGTCCCAAAAAAGGTAAAGAAAGTAAAAGAATTAAATTTTCATCTTCTATAGTGTGGAGTGGGCGCGGCTGATTTTTTCCAATTTCAAAACAAAAGTTTTTATCGCATAGGCATGTGGGCGTTGTAGGCGTGCCCTTAGAAAGGTTTAAACCTTTTTATAAATTTGTAGGCGATAACTTCATTTTCGCTCACGGACGAATGCGAATGCACAAATACTACACAGTTGCAGAAAGCACAGATGGACAGACGAACAGGTGAACATGTTTAGGTGCGTTGTAAATTTGATATTGGCCAAGAATTTATATACCTTGTGCCGCGTTTGACGCTCGTGTCTGCTTGTAAAGGTATTGAAAAACAAATTAAATTTTCATGCATTATAATATTGGACAGGCGTGGTCAATTCTTTACCATCTTTTTATACAGACACTATAGCATCGCCCATAGAGTACACGTCCGAATTTTTGTACATTTATCTGCTATAGTTTATGAATAATAAGCAAAATAGAAATTTTTTATTCCTTTTGAAAGAGACAGAGGTATTCTCAGTTTTTTGTGGGCGTGTCTTTCGACCGATTTGAACCATTTTCAACGTCCACCTGCGTGCAAGAGCCTCCAATCTTTTTGCTTGACTTGAAGTCCGATAGCTTCATTTTTGCCAGGAGAATGTTTAGAACAGGTGGCCAGGTGGACAGACGGACAGGTGAACAGACGGACAGGTGGACAGATGGACATACTTAAATCGACTTAGACTTTAATGCTGATCAAGAATATATATCCTTTGTGAGATCTCTGAAGCTTCTTTTTGGGCGTTTCAAACGTTTTCTCAAAATGAATATACCTCTCACCCTTCGGGGGGAGTACTATATGTGAGCAGCCACACAGCTGACAGGTAGACAATGGAGGGACATGACTAAATCAGGTTAGAATCTCACTCTTATTTAGTGCAAAGAATCAAATCCCCATTAATCTGAGCAACCTGTTAGGAATTCCATGCTGAATAACTTATAATTCGAGATTAACTCGTTCGGATGGAACACATCGAAAGCCAATGCGTCCCCTAAGACTGTGTATTTAGTGTTGATGCCGTTGACTAAGCATATTGGACTAACACAGCGATCTCATCAAGCAGTAATACGTGAGCGAGCGGGCCTCTGCTGCTAAAAGTTGTGCCAGCAATCTTAATAAATTTTATCAAAGCGAAACGGAATTCTTCGATTTTCGATTCTTTCAACCGAGAGTCGAGTATTCGTATTTCTTAAATCTTATCGATAGGTAATATGGTTAAGAGCGATCGCTATTCTTCTACGATTGCGGCCATGGTATGCGTCAGTGGGTGTAACGTCTTAGTGAACGATATATTGTTCAGAACATAATTTCAAAATTGCCAACAATTTACTTTGATATGATGAGTATCTTCTTCTTATTTTTTGCAAATGTTGAAAAGTATCAGTCGTAATGAGCTTCGCTCTTAATGAAAGGCCTTTTAGTAACCTACCTACATATGTTCGCATACATCTGTGTTGATATGTAGGTTTATTATAATATATATTATAAATGAATTGTCTGGAGGGTCCTTACTTTCATTTTGCAATAAATTATTGCGGCAATTAAGCAATAAACTCGTGAAAAACTTGTTTCGTTCAATTTGCCGGCGACATTGTAATCGGAAAAGAAAAAGTAAAAAGTGAAATGCCTCGTTATATCGACCATAAGAAGGCACATGTTTGCACAGATATTATGTGTGTGTGTGTGTGTGTGTGTGTGTGCTATGTAGCACTTCTTTAACTATAGTCAATTTTAATTAATATATTGTAGTAAAGTTTTCAAGTCCCAAATTGTTTGTTACCAGAATATGACTTTTATATGAATCAGTACAGATGTAGACAGTGACACAGACACATATATGGAGAGAAAAAAAAAAAAAAGGTAAACTCAGGCTGATATAGGCATGCGTTTGTTAGTAAATCTATGATGGTATATAAGCCAACCTAAGTGTATGGTTAGATTTAAATTAAAGTATGTAAAATGCACAAAGACACCTACCTATATACATATGTTTTGCACATATTACGTACACATAAAAAGAGATACGGAACAAGGCCAAAGTTTTTGTGCAAATTATTTCACGCCCCAAAGGTTTTTTATATGTGTTTTCATGTCATTCACTTTCTGCTCACATACAAAACTATTCATTTGTATACATAAACGTTTACACATATATATATATATATATATATATATATATATATATACGTATATATATGATTACATGGTAGTAATGAATTGATATGTGAAATGGAGGTGTATTAGATTGGAATTGTACCCAGAGCGCACCAGATGGCTTTTCTTTACTTTTATGGTATAGGCTTTTGAAATTCCCAACCAATTATTTCTTACATTCCGAAGTACATAATGTGTCAATAAAGATATATTTAAATTATGGGCTTGTGACAAACTACTCTCCTTTACTTTGCTTCGCTTTGCTTTGTTGTTATTATTATTATTATTATTATTATTATTATTATTGACTTTTTGTCGTAGCTTGTTATTGCTGTTACTACAGAAAAGTTTTATTTGCGTGACTAAGAAGAAGCGAAACAATTTAGAAAACAAAATTCGGTTAACAACAGGACAATTTACTTTATTGCCAATACATGGCCAAACTTAATATAATTCAACTCGAACTGCATATAAATTCTATTAGATTAGGAAACAGTTTTTGCTTTGTAGCAATAAAAAAGTTGTAAGAATTTTTAATTGGTTCGGAGGATTGTTTAATTTTATAATAGGTAACTATTACTATTTAATTTCGAGAGTAAAGTCAAATATATGCTCAACCGTATGTCATCATATTTATACATGTCTGGCAATGCCTGCACATACAATTAAGATATTTATATAAGGCAATGCTGTGAGTTAAAAACTCGGAGTGACGATTATTGTAAGCGTGGGTGTGCTTGCACGCTTCGATTAAACATAGTCTACTAGAATACGACAACAGTGTAGAAAACAATACGCGAAATAAGAATTTAACGAATTTCTCTTATGCTGGCAATCACTTGGTAATTGAAGTCAGGCCTACCTATTAAGTGCGTGAGCCAGCAAATGCCAATACAGCTGTTCGGGCTGTTAGGGAAAGTCGAGAACAAGATGGCTTTTGTTAGATAAAGTCTTTTGTTAGTTTAAGTCTATTCGGATGACTATCCATCGGATAGTCGTCTATCAAGTACGTAGAATCAAACTTGAACATATGCTCTATATGTATATGTTTCGAAGAGCCAAAGGCATGACCTCGAACATAGAGTACGGTATCTCAACGGCATAACCCCAAAACAGGAATCTAGAATGGGAGTGGGAGGGAGTCGTATCTTCATCTGGGTCAATCAATTTTACCCCAGTAAATTATCTCGGCACTAGTTCGTTCCGATTTTTATATTATTTTAAGAAACTTTAACTCATCCTCGTAAAGCGGAAATATTAACCGGGAATTGCATAAAATGCATCGTCACATCGATTCATTATTTCTGTAACCAACATTCGTCAAGGAGTTAATGTCATGGCTGTCACTTGTAGCTCCACTATGTTCAAGTTTTTTGCATACTATGCGTTTTTTTTTTATTGCAGACTTTTATGAAATATTTGCTGAACTAGACTGAGTACTTAAGCATAATATAGTTGGACTTAACAGGAATCGATGCGAAAGTGAGATAAGCAAGTGTGCTATAAATTCTGATGATGGATATGAATGAATGAAGAAAGTGACGACATCCTAAGTCAATTTTCTTGGCTGATAAGGAGTTTCACGCTATATGCCTACGCAAAGACTCTTTCTTACCTTTAGGTTTTTTTTCGCTGTGCCTACGTTTTGTTAACATTTTCTTGTAAACCTTTTTAGAAATCGTCCATGTTTAGTGAAGTGTGTACTGTCGATGTGTTTATGGCTGCATTTCTTACGAGAAATACATTTTATGTTGTGTCCAAACTATTACATACAAAATGATCAAATTAATCCAACAGTGTGCCCAGTGTACAAAGTGCAGAAAGTTTTTGAAAATTTTCAAAAAGGAATTGGCAAAGAAATGGGTATGTGGTCGTTTACCTTCAGGTGACAGTCGCTTCCGTATTGCTTTATAATTTTTCTTTGCTTGAGTGAGAGGTAGCTTTCATAGCAATCTACTCCTGACTTACGATTTTAATTGCAGAGTCTTTCCTCTTAAATCAAAGCCATACAGAGATGCTCCTGTCAGTAGAAGTTAACGGCAACCTGTAATGGCTTTGCATAGGTAAAGGCACTGGGTCTTTGTAAAATATGATGAAATTTAGTATCGATTTGCTTTTAAGTTTTAAAAAAGAAAAGAAAAGCAAATTATTATATAGCAGCAGCAGCAGCTAGTTAATGAGCTCAGAACATTTTCAAATTAAGGTCTATATTAAATTTCATCGACGCAATCTATTTACACATAGTAAATATTAAATGGCATGGAAAACCAAATTCCACAAATCGCTATAGAGAACAAATAGAATGCTACTGCTTCATAAAAGCTAAAAGGGAGGAAAGCGTAAAATACTGTCATAATAAAATAGTATGAAAAAAGGTCAATTGTTTCTATTTCTATAGCCAAAGGACTGTTGCCTGCTTATGTATGTATATGAACTAAAAGCGAATGGTCTGAAGATATGGATGTGGGGAAAAGTACGGCTTTCAGTAGAACGGAAGGGTACTTTGTGTGCGATAAAGTATTAAATGAAATTGAAATTCTACTCTCTCTCCTCTTATCGAATCAGGGGAAAAGGTGGTTGTAGTAAAAGAGAGAAAGTTGTCTAATGTAGGCAGCTAAAGTCAACGTTAATGCTTAACTGTGTGTAAGTAGATGTGTAAATATGTTTGACACACTTCCTGCAACGTTTGAATATGTTTACAGCTTACATGGACAGGAAATTTGCTTAGTGCAAAAAAAAAAAACCCATTTATTTCGTTATTACTTGGTGGAGTTTGACAACACATGCTGCACGTACGCTACATATATGTGTCCTTTCACTGAGATAATGGGTTTAATTTTTCCACTATTATAAGTTTATTAAGAAATTCTTCACATGCCGATATTTTAATAAAACAAGTAATCAGGCTTTCCTACGTGGCGCATACTCTTTAATTACGCGGTCATATGAAAATCGATGTGTGTATGTTTTTTTTTGTTTTTTATTTTTACCACATATCCGGTCAACATATAACGTGAAAGAGATTATAAGAACTGATTTTAACTATTCAGAGAAAGACGAAGACAAACCAAGCTTGAGCTAAATAAGTGGAGATAAGATATATGAGTATGTATGGAGTGTAAGATTAGCAAAATAAATTTTTTTTTTTTTTACTACCTCTGATCCCTCGACGTCCACCTCTACTATAAGGAAGATATTTGCGTAGAGTGTGACTTTGCTAACCCTTTCCATGTCTGTTTGCTTACATGGTTTGCTGGTTTTTGATTCCTTCTTGTCATAACTGGTTGGGTATATGTACTCAACGGTCACCCTAATCATATCGATTTCTTTTTTTTCGATATGATGTTGTTCGCTTCGTTCGAAAAATATTAAACGTGGAAAACTATTCAGTTTTCCTATTAAGTTTTTCTAAATATTCAGAGCGTTTCACTTTCCAGGCTTCATGTACAAGATCTGTCCAATGATTGACGAAACTGTTGATCTGTTCAGCTTACCGCCATCTTCGTCGTTCTGCTTGGCCTTTGGTTTCCTAGTTTGTGAATTCCCTTTAACTTTATTCCGTATGAGTTTCACTACTTCTGCCATTGATAGCATAGCAGATATAACAGAGATAACAATAGGGGACTTAAGGTCAGATTCAACTTTGCTTGGAACTATTAGTGCGGGGCCATTTGGTAATCATGGGGTGAAGGACAACACGTCCGCCACATCGATCGAAACATATCCTAAAACATGCGATTCGTAAGTTTGGCACGCTTTCCAAATTTCTTCTAAAGGATTTTTTTGCTCTTAAGTCCTTTTGCTTTTAAAGTCCTTTTTAATATTTACTTAAGGAAGAAGGAGTAACGCGTGCTTTCTTAAGTTGTGTTTGGATTTACTTGCAAATACCTGACTTGAAATGCCTTCTCTCGTCTCATTCGTAAGGAACTTTTTGCTGTTATCCTTATAGGCATTGCCTTGAAATAAAGACGTTTTTTTTTCTTAAGTTTTTTGTTTAATTTGTTTAATTAATCATTGAAGAGATAATAGTGAAGATATCTGGCATCAGTTATTGAATTACTATATAACAAGACTAAAATAAGAGAAATGAAGGAAGGAAAAACGAGAGATGAGAAACATTTATTACAGCGACAACAATAATAACAAAAACGACAACAACAGTAACAACAATCATTGTCCATGTTTTTAAAAAGCATGAAGAGGAAAATTTTTATGAAAACATTTCTGTTATTAAACCAAAGAATGGCATGAACTCTGTGTACGATGGTAGTCTGCTGTTTTTAGTCGGATCATTATCATATTACTGGTGTGTTTTTCGTGTTTTTCTGTGAAAATTGTTTGCTAAATAAAGTTTTATAGAGAACATTTTTAACACACTGGCACATTCGCAGCATTTATATTATACACTGAGTTGCACGTTTACTTCGTCTGCAAGGCTGATATAATCTGGACACGAGAAATGGGAAGATACTTGAAACTCAGACTATAGCACTGCCAACGTTACACACTTTTTGTATGGACGTATATTCCTTCTCTACATGTTTCTACATCTTTCTCTTTACAAGTTGTTTAAAGCTACAAAATTGTGAATTTTTTTTTTTTTTTTATTCTTACAATTTTCGTTTTCTTACATTCCATTCTTCTTCGTTGTTTACCTGACTGGTGTATCTCTCTTCAAATCATATTAATTTCATTGACATTGTTGGTCAAACGCCCGCTGCAGGCTTCTTTCTTCTATACTCGTCATTAAAAGACAGCATGCTACAGAGTTAAATATGCTCCTTGTTACTTCGAGAAGGACGCCCTTCTCATCATAACAAAGAGTTCAGTTGACTTTGCTGATACTATCAAGGCAATGAACCATTAATACGTGGCAATGTTTGAACACCGGTTTAATCCTGTAACTACAAGTTATTGGTATGCTATCCAGCACACACATTGCTGCGGCATAATGTATAGTCAATTATGGAAAAAAAATTACAAGACTTTGGAATCGATCGGTAAAAGCATAACTTGCCTCGGCAGGCACCCTTTGTAGACTGCGACCGAATTTAGCACTCGTCACTTCTTTCTCTTCCCGTGACCACCATAGTGTTTATACTATTTTACGAGAACACCTTCCAATAACTTGGTATAAAAGAAAAAAAAAAAACAATAGGAACGCGAGGGCAAGCATTAAATACTTAGGATAAATTCTTTATTTATCTAATCATGTGAAAAATGATGCCATGCCATACCATGCCATATACAAACTTACTTTTCTTGAGAATCTTTATAAGCGAGTTAGTCTAGAAAACAGACTCGTGTATTCCACATTTATTACCGTGGATTTATGTGTTAACTCTCTCTTCCTACCTACTAAAATTGCTATTTACTAACTTTCGAATATTTTTTTTCATATAACGACTTTTTCAAAATAAAGCGATTTAAGGTAAATGATCGTAAATATAATGTGATCCCAATCATTTTCAGTGGAAGTTGTCTTCCATGTCAAAGCATGTCAATCTTGTAAATTTCATTGAAAATTGTAGTCGATCGAGTAGACCTAAGACTAGATAGACTTTAGACGTACCCACGTTCAGACGGACAGCCGTTCTTACATCCATTTTGAATAACGGGTTAGAGTCTATGTCAAATCCTTTTTAGTATTGTACACAATCTCATATTCTTAGCGTAGGTCACTTAAGATAGAGAAATGGATGAATATTCTATTAGCGGCCTTCGAATCTATCCCATGCCTGCAAACGATATTCGTAAACAGTTGGACGATCGGAATTTTTCCTACACTAAACTTTTACGTGGTCTGAGTAGTATTTATGGCATTAGATTTACACCTCTTATAGCTCGCAAGACTATACATAAACTTTAAATGGCGTTTTTTTAAATGTCAAATAAAAAAGAGAACAAATATTAATAAATAAAAATTTTTAATTAAGCGAAATTCACGGGTCGGAAAAGTGAGAAATTTCAAAAAAATTTTAAAAGCACTGTAGGACGAGTAAAAATAATTCCTATCTGAACTATTTAGATCAATAGGCTTTGTATGTATCAGCCGTAAGTTGCATATTAATATCTCCTGGCACTGTGTGCCTGGTCTGGCCAAATTGATAAACTGATCCAACAGTCAAGAAACCATGCTTTTTACATAATCTTTGGTTAAGAAATCAATAAATCGTAATAGTTTTAGGTGTTCGTCAGGCGTATTTCTGAACAGATAAGGCCTTCCTTCTCGAATTGGCCAGCAATTAAGAATTCATATGCATATGTGAATTTTTAACTTAACAAGCGTCAGACAGACGAACAGACAGATGGACGAAGGGAGAAGACTAACGTGCCACGGATTTCTCAACAACACGCATATTTTGTGTCTCTGTTGCCTGTTTCCTCAGCGTTACAAGCGCAAAGGCAAACTCAGTGCTCTGCTATCCTTCAGTGATGGATTTAAAAAACACAACAAAAAACAAAACATTATATTCAGATAATGAATAGCTTAGATGTTATTATTGGATTTTTGTTGATAGATATCCGAGATTGTATCTTAATTGCATGAAAAAAAAATTTATTGGTGCTTTTCTTTTTATTTCATTTACAAAAGATTTCTTTTCCATTCGTCCACATCGTCCGATATCGCATAGCATCTTCTTCTTCTTCTTCTTCTTCTTTCATAAAAAATAAAGCACTTTGGAAATTAATTTCGTAATGCTATCTTCATGGTTTATATGTAAAAGTATTTATATAAAGTGTGCTTGTGCACACAAGAGTTGCGGCGAACGATCTATGTATAAAGTATCAAGCATTTTCTGGTTTGTTTCTCTCCCAACTATTTTCTCTAACATTGTGTTTTGCGTTTTTAAGCAAATACTAACAAAAACTATAACTATTCGAAAATTTTTAACCATATTTTATGTGCAACATAATAATAAAGAAGTTTTAGAAAACATGGTCTTGTTCGTCCTTTTTTTTGTTGTTGTTGTTGTTGTTGTTTTAAATTTAAAACGAATTAATGGCTTTTACTTTTTTCATGTTTATAATTTCCTTGTAATCTTACGCCACGAAAAATTGAACAGAACAAAAAAGAGAAATTCGTAAACTACGCGTTAGATAAAATTAGGAAAAATTCTATGATTAACTTGGGCAATATTGCATAGAAACTAAAGCTGCTTTGGAAGCAGCAGAAGAATGATACATGATTCTTAAAAGAGGACGAGAGCTCAATTCCATGGGAAGGAATATTGTTTAAACAACCATGACTTCACTCACTCCCCTGTTTCCACTTATAAAGCTGTAGGCAATCGCTTTCCGATTTTCAAAAATGTCTCTGTTCCCCAGTTTCGATTACCTTTAGAGCCTGAGCGATTGTCTGGGAAAGACTTCATTTTTAATTAACTGAAAAAAAGGCATTTAGGAATAAAACTTAATTTTGTCGCTAGAAATATATTTCTATGAAAAATATTCGAGTTTCTCAAGACCTCATTTGGAATCTCCTTCTTTGTAAATTATTTATGGAGTAGATCTTCTCAATGCTTTCTCTGCTTGTATGGCTTTCAAGCCTCACTGTTTACAGCGTTTACCATATTTTTTGAGAGAACGACCTGGTCTGACGTTTTGATAGAATCTATTATTGACTGGTTTGTCAGAAGTGCTTAGAACACTGAGCGAATTCTGAAACTTTTTATGTGAGGGTTTTGTTATTGGCTATCATTATTTTGTACTACTACACTTTCATCAAATTATCTCATCGTGAGTTTGAACCGCATAAGCCCATTTTTGGCATCCACCCCAGCGTACACCGTAGAAATCGTAATCCGATGGTGATAATGACAAAAATTCGCTGAATCGAAAATCAAATTGCAATTTGCAAAAGCTTTAAATATATCTGTATAGTATGTATATATATATATAAATATATATGTGTTATTAAAATTGTTCCAATTAGTTATGTTAAGCTTTTACTTACGGTGGAATTTAACATCTTACCCTTGCGACTTGTTACGCTAAGTGAATCACGGAATAAAAAGTGATTTCTTGATAGAATCCAAAGAAATATTAGGAAAATTGTTTTGACATTCGAAAGTAATGTGAATGTAAATTAAACCGAGAAACCTTGTATGGACAATGAACATTTTGTGGAATTGACGGAGAGACTAAATTAAAAAATCAACAATCTTTTATAGGTTTGAACAATTGCCTTGCTATAGTAACGAGCGCAAGAGATAGTAGTCGCGAATCGCGCTGTGAAGAGATGATTATTTTTAGTAGAAATTTATTATTTTTGATTGGCAAAATTCCACAAATTTATGTGCTATTCTCGATCATAATTTGAACAGAATCTGAATTGGTTATAGCTTTATGTATTTATTACTTAAAAATATGGTTTATTCTTCTTCTTCTTCTTTTTTTTTTTAATAATATCACAAATCAAATATTAACACACATATATATATATATATATATAATATATATATATATATATATATAACACATTCGCGTGTATAAACACGTTAATGCATAACTGGTATTTATGACATAATTTACGGAAATAATTCCAATAAAAACGCAAGATGGTTCCATACGAATATGTTTCGATATAAAAATATTTTATGATACAATTTATGCTCGATAAGGCGCTAATATAATAAAAATGAATTATGTATGTGTTTAATGGATGTCCATGCATGTGTGTGTGAATGTGTGTGTGAATGTGTGTGAATGTGTGTGTGCATGTGTGTGAATGTGTGTTTATACGCACATGCATATATACACGCTTGAGCTCGTTAATGCGTTATAATCAACCATAAGCTCAATTCTTGTCATAATTCTGCACTCCCTTCTAATATTGAATGGGATTTTTTTTTTTTTTTTTTGCAAGTGATTGAATGAAAATTTTCTCAGAATTTACAGTTTATATGTACGTTTGTACGTTTGCTACAAAGCTTAACGACCTCGTTTTCTTCGATGTAGTTAAACAATGAGAGCAGAAAATTAGTTCAATAGCATCGATGAAAAATAAATGGATCGTTTCACTTTCAGCTCAGCAAGAGTTCGCTTGTTTCGTTTAAATATAATAATGAAACAATGACAGGGGAAAATTAGTTCAATAGATCGCTTTATAAACACTTGAGACGTTACTTTAAGTTTTTCCAACAAGAAAGGAAGAAAAACAAAAAGAAAAAGGCAAAGGAAAGATTACAGAGAATTAATTCGAAATTGGTGTTGATTGCACATAAACACATGTTTTATTTATTCACATTCCCTACTACTAGGAAATAGCTGAAAAACATTTTCAAACCCAACAAAATACACTTTCCTTAACAAACGCAGAACATAGGTTCATGTACATGAACATGGGATTTGCCGTCATCTACAACTTGGCTCTAAACGTGGCTTAAAAAAGAAGCAGATGTGGCAGAGAAAGAAAAAATTCTATTATACATTGAGGTAACGCAAATCGGTCTCAAAGACTGGTGGTGAACATTTTCTTGCCCTCCGCAAGCAAACACTTTATTTTGGGGATGATTTTGTCTTACGGGATGAACGGACAGACTTTCTTTGTGTGTTTGGTATGCGAAGTTATGGATTTCTCGATCCGATAGACTACTTAGGCCGTTTTCGTTATCATTTCCACTGTGTTCGCAATGTAGATATTAGCACGTTAGACCAAATGAAGAGAAAGAAGCCTTAACCATCCATCACATTTCATATGAAGATGCTTGGCATTTTTATTTATCCTGTATCCTATTCAAAATCCACTGACTTCAAAGAACCCCTATTTTAACTTTCTGATGAAATCTGGTTATCCTCTATTTATCGCATGCCAATCCTAAGTCCCATGGTCTGTCTAGGCAAGCCTATGGCTCGATTTTTCATGGCGACCTGATACTCCTATTTCCTGGCTTGTCACGCCTTTGTGCAAGGAGAGCAATCTATTAGTTCCCGTAGCATACTGGCTCCACCTTATTTGAAATTAAATATCGTTGCCTGCTATGCAGAAATCCATTTTCGATTCGTTAAACACATCTTAGCTTAAGTGTGTGTTCTAGGCTGGTTTCCATCTATGTTTCAACTAAAAGAGCTGACCGATGGCTGGTGTATATTGTTTTTATAAATGGTAGGGGGGTGTAATTATATAACATTTGTTGCACGTTTACACGCTTCATTTCGCTAAAATTTTCACTTTATCGATTAGTATGCTTAGTCTATAAAATGGTAATCGTAATGGTCGTTTGAAGATATCATCCATGGAAAGTATTTCATTTTATTATGGCTGACGAAAGCACGTGATAAACATTGTAATGACCTAAAGAACTCTACGCCTACGCTTGACTTTAATAAATAACACTTGCATTACATAGTCGTTAACCGATTTTTACACCGTATTAATTATTTACGCGTGAATAACGATAAATGTCTGTTAATGGTGGGCGAAAATTCATTTTACATAACATAATTTATTGAATAATTAATTAAGTATAATAATAATACAAATAAATAATATCGATTGCGCACCTTGTCATCGGGATAAGTGGTGCGAAATGCTTTTGCGTGTGCAAGTGAGGAAGCAATTCGTTTCTTGCATTACACCTAAGGGACATAATTTGTTAATGAATGACTGTTTTCTTCTTCTCACTTTGCCATATATGTCGGCATAAAAACGTGGCATCTAGAATTGAATTTTTGTTTAGGTAAGAAGTTTGTTCCGTAAGCAGCCTCGAATACTTGTTGTGGTTTTGCTGAGCTTGAAGAAAACACATTCCGAATGGTTATATTTCGCTTGATCAGGATCCAGGAAAACAAATTTGTTTGCATTATATTAATTAAACCGTTAGGATCCATACAGCGTACTGTAATCCAAGTCAAAATTTAGATCGTGAAATTTCTACTTAGCGAGTCCGAATTTGCTCTTTTCAATTTTCTGGATTCGTAGTTGAATTTCATTCAATTTGGGTGATAAAATGCAAATTTTATTATCTTTGTAGTGGTATGTAGCTAAGAAAGTAAAAATAGTTGTGCTAAAGATTTCGAGAATCCGCAAACATGCATAGGCGATCGGCTAAAATTCGTTGTTCTTAAGTCAGCGTGAGTGGGTGGTTTGATTACACCATGTTGATTACATCTGGTCTTTTAAAATTTCCTTTCTACGAACGAAGTCACAGAATTCACAGGTAGCTTGGATTCAAACTCACTTGGGAAAAACACAGGTAGCTTGGATTCAAACTCTATCACTTCACTTTCGTTTAGTCAGCAGATAAATAGACAAATCGGTTCCAAGGTTCATTTTGAATTGAAAAAACTTAAAAAGACTTTAACCTAATCAGTCCTTTCATTATGACTTTGACTGAGAACGTGCTTTTATGAGAACGTGCATGTGCACACCCCGGCTTGTATAAGCATTGAGATACGTTTGCTTGCGAACTGGTTTACTGGTTTGTCATGAGAATATGTTACTTAAGCTTAATTATACTTAAGTAAACCAAGGAAGCTTTCAGTTTAATCCGCATAAAACATGTTGCCACTGCTCCTATCGCTGCTATGATGTTTATTACGCTATTACAGCTATTACTGGTAGTGAAAATATTTCTTTAGAAATTTGACATGAATAGTCGTACAATGTAAGCAAACAACACGTTATGAACATTCAAAAATATTTATTAGTAGTGCAATTAAAATTGTTGATAAACATTTGTAAAAGGGAGATGATTTGACTGATTGTCTGTATGCGCACAGTTCATATGCATTTATATACGCGTACATAAACCTCCCTCAGTGTAAACATTATCCAAGTTAACATTGTAATGAATAAATGTAGACATGACTGGGTAAAGAATGTTTGCTATGTAGTGAGTCGCGTTCCCTGACCTATGAACAGATTCTGAGTAAGACTGTCTTGGCTGCAATAGCCATTGCACTGTTTATATTTTTTCTAACTCGCACGGCTTCCACGCACCTAGCCTGGCAGCATTTGCTAAAAAGAATTCAGCAAAAGTCACTAAATAATAATCAAAAGAGAAACACGGTTATAAGGTATGACAGCGCAGTTATGCAATGAGTTATGCTTCGTAAATCTATAATTGTGCCTAAGTCAACTGAAAATAATTCCTGTCACTATTTAAAGATGAAAAGAAATACAACATCATGCTAACAAATAAGAGCACCGGTCCCAAGTGCATTCTTCCTTTTTTTGTATCCCTGACCAAAGCATAAGCGGTATGTTCATTTTGTCAAAACGTTTGCAACGACCAGAAGGACGCTTCAAACAACTCACAAAGTATCTACATTTTTGGTCGGCATCAATTTCTGAATCGATTTAAGCATGTCCGTCCGTCCGTCTGTGCAATGTCTGTTTTAAACATTCTCCTGGCCGCAAAAATTAAGCTATCAACTTCAAATTTGCCAGAAACATTGGAAGTCCTTACACGCAGGTTGGTCTTGAAAATGGGCCAAATCGAAGCACACGTCTGCAATACCATGTAAACTGAGAACACTTAGCCATGGGCCTATGTAACAAATGCAGTCCACACCTTCGCTTTTCTACTCTCTTGCTTGTTACCCCAAAAACTACAAGAGATACATGACATACATTTCAAAATTACTCTACCAAAATACGGTAATGAGTACAAAAAATTCGATCATAACCGAATATAATTTCCTTTCTTGCTTGTTTAACATTGACAGTAGGTTAGTAGGTTATTAGAATTCATTTTGAAACTTTCAAAGCGTCTCTCTTCTTATTGTTGATTTTACGATATTTTTTTTTTTGTTTAGTTTCACATTAATCTACACTGCTGTAGTGGACGCACTACAATGCATTTGGATTGAATAAAGAGTTTTATACTACTCGTCTCTCTAATTGACTTAACCTATTGTTTGCTTAGTAATCTTTTTAGTGAATTTATTTCGTGATCCCATAGTAATCGCATCGAAAAATGTTTAACACAAATATATGCAATAGATACGCATCTGTCGAAGGCAAGGCAAGATATAACCGTTTTTTCTCATACTGTTTAGACTTTCTTTAAAGATGGCTGTGTTTTCATACCCGCAGCAAAAGTATTCTGTTACACACAGAACTCTGTTCATCGAAAATTCTATAAAATATTTATACAGCCATGGACATATAAACAGTAAAATTTGAAGCCAAAACCTCAATACGATGTTTTATTTTATTCTCATTGTTTAGTTGGAATATAGAAAAATAATCCGGGAGAAAATTTAATGTTAAGCTTCTTCCCTGCTTCGTCGGTATAATATATTAAAGGTGTTAGAGCCTATTTGATATATAACGCGCGAGGCAGTGAATGCATAAAAAAAATTTCATATATTGTTTGTTATACACCATATTATTTATATTATTTATAATATATTATATCGTATTTATTATATTATATATTTTATATTATATATCATGAGCATTATATGCATATTTTATATATATATATATATATATATATATACGTATTACCCTCCATTGTAGAATGATTGGTGTATTTTGTTTGTGGTATTTTATCAAACCGCTTGCATCGCCCAGTAGGGAGCTTCCGAGTGTATATATTCTTGATCGGCATCAAATTTTTAATCAATTTAAACATGTCCGTCTTTTCATCTGTGTAGTGTCTGTTGTTAACAATTCTCCTGGTTGCAAAAATGAATCCACATAAAATTTGGCAGAAACATTGCAAGATCTTGCTCGCAGGTTGGTATTGAATATGGGCCAAATCGCTTGAAGAGTACGCCCACAGTACCACATAAACGGAGAACACCTCTGTATTTCAAAATGAATAGAAAATTTGTTTTTTGCTTATTACTTATAAACTACAATAGATTCTCTTGCATGAGTTGGTTCTAGGATTGATTTTATTCTTGTTTATTACTTTGTTTCAATTAAACATTTAATTTAATTTTATTTAATTTTATAAGCAAAAGGAAATATTTTTGTATTTTTTTTAGGGATTTCTTAGATATGCTTGTGCTTGTCATGGTGCAGTGCGTGCTATTTATGTCACCACGGCTGTACTTGTAAAATCTACGAAAATTTACGTATTATGCTCGGCACTTCTATGCAGCTTTGTACGCTACCCTCAGGTAGGTGGACTTTCAATTTTTTAAGCGAAAATGTTTTAGGAATATTTAGGAAAGGACATAAAAAGTCCTTTAATATATATATATATGACACAACCACTAACATTACATTTCTAAATCAACCTGGTTTGCCTTTCGCCTGAGACTGGAATTTTATGAACAGACAGAGAATTCGGATAGAGAAGCGAAACCACGTAGAAGACATGAGAGAGATTTGTTGTTTATAAAACCGCCTCGAATAACTTAACAGCCTAATATTGTTAACTTAATTGAAGCTGAGTCTTTCAGAAAATATCGATCGAAAATTTCGATCACACCTTTATTACGCTTCACAGTGGCAGAGGTCACGTAAAATTAACCCATTGATAGCATGTGTGAAAAAGAATTATTTCGTGCCACGTATGACTAAAATTCGTCGTAAGCTTTCCAAGTCTTTTATTTTTTACGTGACAAAAATCTCTTTATTAATGCTGTGCGCTACACTACAGACATTTACCGCAAGCACAAGTTGATAAAATGCTGCATTGAAGTTTTTGTCAATTTGCAAATACACACGCGTACACATGCATATTACAGGTGAATGAAATATATGTTGCGAACATGCAAATGTATTGCCAAACCAAACTAGAAAAACGTCAAATTTTTTTTTTTTTTTTTGCTTTATTTTGACAAAAAGGCAAAAATTTGTATGCAACGTTCTAACGTTATCAACGTACATTGATTAAGTTCTCTTGTTAGTCATTGTTGTTGTATTGATTGCCTGATGTTTTGTTAGTGCGTTTTGTGTATTTTTAATGGATTTCGGTAATATTACCGTATGTTGCTGTGTCGTGCACTGATGTATAATCAATGAAATGCTTTTACACCGAGATTCTTATTAAAATTCGTTCCATTTTCAAAGTACAATGCAAACACTGCACGTCTATAGGGAAGTGCGTAACGGTATTTGTCATTTAGTTGATCTATATATTTGAGGTATTTTTTCCTTTAAATTTCTTTAAAGCTTTTAAAATGATTTATTATTAGTTAGTTTCTTCTATGCTATGCGTTTTTCTGTTTTTTTTTTTTTTCTTTTTTTCATATTACTTATGCTTTGTTATTGAAACACTTAAACGATCTTCAGAACTTGCGTACTTCTAAGAAAGCAAAGAGCACTTAATTAGCGAAGTGATGAAGAAATAAACTGAACTGAGTTCAGCAATTAAGTGCGAAATGTTTCACTTTTAATTACCACGATTTACTTACAAATTTTAAAAGAACTAAAAATTTTTTTATATAATTAAATTATGTGTCACAGCCTTTCATTCGACTGCAAACAAAATTGTATACAGAAAAACAATGCTCAACTTTATTTGGTTAAGTGCTAAGTAGGTTCACCCTTTCGCAAACATTTCTTGCTCAATGTAGATATAAATACGTAGTCCCAGGCAAGCATCATCTTTCTCAGTACATCGTCCAGTAGCTATGTAGTTTGTATTGCACTGTATATCGTAAATATATCGTAAAAGAACAAACATTGTAATGATGAAATATTTGGAATATATTAGCTAAACGGCTGAGCCCGTACCTTGAAAAATTTATTTCATTTGATTTATTCAATTTATTTAATTACTAAGAAAGCGACTGTGAGTTAATTCGGTAGAATTTTATTTTGGGATTCGGAACTGAGGATGAAAAAGTTTAATTTTAATAAAAAGCAAATCAACAAAAGGATAGCAAGTAGAAAACGAGAGAAATTAGGACGGGTGCAAGGACAGTAAGCTCTGTATGGTTCAACCACCTTCTGGAAGCCGATAAAATTCTACAAAAATTTTTGGGCTAAAGTTTAGGGTAACGTAGTTCAACCAATAACGAACGAAATTAAATCGTAAATATTGCATAAAATACGAAATATTTGGTGGAAAGCATTACAATATTACGTCCGTACTGGTTAACGTTAATTGTTTGAAAGAATCCGAAAATCTTACAGAGAACCCTTATCATCACAATTAAAGAGACTAACGACGAATTCTACTTAATACTGAGCGATATTAGAAAGTTACTCGCTTACTTCCACTCAACGACTGCCTCTTGTTTCTTGGTATTTCTCTATAACTTTACTTTGTTGGTTTTTTTTTGCCATCAGCTTTTTACATTTTACTGCATTTTTAGATGCCAAGGTGTGGTAATTTTATATAGTAAAATCGGCAAATCAATCTTATCGGTGAGAAATTTGAATCTAAACGCTGGACTAAGAATCAATTCATGTTTTTCGCGGAGGTCCGGTATGGCGATAAGGTGGCCGCGGTGTATATTGTGAGTTAAGGATGTTTCGTGGATGAATTTGATAGTATTTTGCCGAGCGTTGTCGTAATGAACAGTACGCCCAGAGGGCGATCAATTATTTATTCTATTGTATTGAAGTTCATCAGCGAAGCAATGGCGGCACTAAAGAGGGATGTCCGAGTTCAGTTTTACTAACGTCTCTTGTACAAAAGATATCCTTCAGAAGTCAGAGTTCAGCGTTGCTAACGTTTCCTGCATGAAAAATAACGGCACGAAACGGTATCCGACACGATTTAGTACTGGTTTACAGAACCTTTCGAAAAAATCTCCTAAATGGCATTTTATTTTGCAAAATGCTTCGTTTTATTTTTTAGAGGTTCCTTTTTCTAAATTATTGCACACTAAGCGAATGTTTTTGAGCCCTCTCCGATTGAATTACGGATTGCCGAGAAGCTATAACAGAGAGCCTGCAAGTGACCAATAAAGAAGGGCCTGTGGACGTAAGGCCATTGGAACATTGGAAAAAGATTTTAATATTCATTGCGATGATGAAGCAGGCGCAGACCTATAATGAAGTAAGCGCAAGAACAGACATCGAAATACTTTTAAGATCATAGATGCATATATGCAGATATCTTAGCAAAAGTAGTCTGTGGAAAATGTCTGAGTTCCATAAATAAGCGAAATCTTACAAGCAGCATGTGCGACACTTTTGTACAACACGAAAATTATAGCGCGTGAAAGCCATATCTACAAAATCGCAAAGATGCAGTTTATGAGACATACCGGCACCAATATGAAAAGTGCACAGCAGAGAATATAATGACAATAAACGTAGCTTTGGTAGGAAACAAATTTTGGATAAGATTATGAAGAACACGTACGACTGCTTCATTACGAATGATGGCTGCATCATTGTACAAAACTTTGAAATTCTTGCCGCGACAAGTATGCAAATGGATGGTAATTAACCGCATTACTTACGTTGTTGATAACAGATACACAAAAAGTCTCTAAGATTCTGCTAATCTTAACTGTTGAACACAATGATGGAACGAACATCTATGTATTTCGTTATCTCTGATTTAATCTTTAATCATCTTTCATGTTTAACTCTAGTCATTAGCCATAGTTTTTTTTTGTTGTTGTTTTTAGAGGAAGAGAGTGGAAATATATGTTCTTATCGCTCTCGCGCGTGTTACGATTTAATTTTTGTGCTTGTTACTCTTTTTCCGGGACAATTTGTAGTTAATGTAAAGTTGTTTTCTTATGTTCATTAACAAGTTGATACGATGTCATATTATATGTTGTCGCAATTAGATACAACAGCAAGTGTATTATTTTCATTAAATAAAAAGAAAAAAAGAAAAACAAGAAACTTGAAAAGCCTTGAAGAAGCAGTAATAAGGAAATTCGAGATGTCGACATCAAAGCGAGCAAACAACAGGAATTTCGTTTCTAAGAAATTCTGCTGATTATTATTATTATTATTATTAATGAAGACAGATGCGATGTTTGTTATCCTGAGATAGAATCATTAACGGATGTTGGATTATCACGACGAACGCATCAGGAGCAACATAAATAAGTTAAACAAATGCCAAAATATATATTTTAAGGATTACTTTGAAATTCTTTCAAGCGCATGTGCATGTGTACGCAACTTACAACTTGCTGTTGGTCGGTGTTTTAAATTTCTTATAAGTTATCTGCGTGACTTTGAAGTTAGTTTCTCGTATTTTAATTTATATTAATATTGAGCCCATCAGTAGATAAACATGTGTCCGCAAAGTGTGCAATTGTGCTACCGGATGTCCGAGTAGATAGCAGTCTCTGCTGCCAAGTTGGTGTTCGTAGGTTCAAATCTCATTTTGCCATTTTGTGATCACACTAGCTCGTAGCTGTAGTGGGCGCTTACAACCCCCTATGCCCATAAGACTTACCGATTAAGCGTAGACCGATTGCACACTAAGTTTGCGGCCATGCCTAATCTTTTCGCCTTTTCTTCTACTTTATAAATTTATTTATATTATTTTGCATAAATTCTTAAGTAGCAGAGGTCCTTACGAAGCTTGAACTTTTGAGTTTATATAAATCGTGTGTAAATATGACCTTACAAACGATGACTATTACAATGAGAAAAACAAATTTATTTACGAAAAATAAAAAGAGCAATTAATTTAGTGAATGGAAGACTTTGCCGATAATTTGCTAATTAACCAAAAGTTGTGTACACCTTCTCCCTGCTTTACACAGTAAATAATTTCCTCATAAATTTGTGTACATTATTTTTTTATGGGAAGACGTGTGAAATAAAGCAGTCATTATCGTGTCTTTTTATTCATTTATTGAACGTAAAACATGACTAAGGCATTTAAAAAAACATAATCATAACAATTTAATTATGGAAAACATGAAAATAAAAATTCAATTTATTTGTAAATGAAAAATGGTTACACTAACAGATATGCTTTATAGAAATGAAGAAATACTTCTTTCCAAAATAAAAGCAAAGTCATAGAAGGATAAGTAAACGTAATTTGTTCGTATACCCGCCACTGAAGGACGAGGGTATTATCATTTCCAGAAAGAGGCGTTACAGAGAATATTCTCCATTGAATTTAAAATCAGAATTCGTCTAGGCATGCCCGCCTGTTCCTCTTTCCGTCCGTACCAAAGTCCATCAGCAATATCTGTTGTAAGCTCGAAGCCGGCAGAAATATTCCAAGTTTTTACAGGCAGGCCGGTATTGCAAACCGTTAAAGGACTTGCCTACAGTCCAGCATAAGTTGCTAAACTGCTATTCAGCGTTTTTACTTATTACACATAAATTACAACAGCTATACCATAAAAATTTCAACCATGCAGAAAGTCTAAGCCCAAAGAGTCAAAGCCCAATACATGAAGTATATGTACTTTTTGTTTTTGGAATTTTTTTAATATAAATGTGGTCTTTACATAAACATAGTGAGTGTTCAAATGGACTCGTCCCGTTTTTATTGCAAAAAATTCAACTGTATTTAAAGTAGACTTGTTACAAAACTTGATAATCGCCATTTATTGCGCGTCATCCTTATGGATGCCCTCGTGGTAGGCTCTTCTCGGTATAAACACATCTTCAACTTTTGTAAACCGCTGACCTCCTAAATATGACTGCATCGATCTGAATAAACAATAATCAGAAGGGTCCAGTTCTGGCGAATACACGGGATTTGATAGAACTTCCCAGCCTCGCGTGAAAATTATTTCCTGGCTTGTTTTTTGCGGGAGACAGAAGGACACAGGCGAATTTCACTGCTTTCACGACTAAAGTATTTCGTTTGAAATTTCATGATCCATTTTTTAACTGTTTCTTAATTTACTGTATTTTCATTTGACGCTAACTTAATCATTTCCTTAACCTTACCTGCGTTAATCCAGTTAAATAAATAAAAAAACGCCGTGCCATGAGTGGCATTCATCTCTGGAAACTTTGATATACTCTCAACGACACCTGAAACTTACATTGTCCAACCATCAATATCCGAAATTGTGGCAAAGTTGAACGCGTCAGGTACGTTTTAATGAAAATTTTTTAATTAAAAACTAAGACCAGAAGATACTTGTGGAAGAAGTTAAGTGTAAATCCGGACATAGGTGTATAGTCGAAAAATAAAAATAATTAACAACCATAACTAAGACCAAAAACAATAATTTTCCCTTACGAAGTCTGTTAATATTCTCGATGAAAAAACCGAGTTGAACGTAATGATGAAAATTGTGTTAAGTGCATTCGCAGACTTATTGTGAGAATTAAAAGTGTTTTTAAATTCCTTTATAGAAATATGAACTTTTCATGTCAGCGCTGGCAAGGACAATGTTAAAGCTTTTTATTACTTTAAACACTGTGTTTAAATAACTGCAACAAAGGAACGGAGAAACATAAAAATAAGAAAATCTTGTTTAGCGATCTTTATAGCTAATCATCTTCTTCTTCTTTTATTTATTTATTTTTTTTTTTTTGGAAAGGACAAATTCATCACTATAAGCCAAGTCCTCATTGGGTTATTTATAAAGAGATACTGTTATTACCAAATTTTGTGTCTTCTTATGCTTACACAGCATAGAAAACTGAAAAAGACTCTGTGTCTACGCAATTTAGTTGAAGGTTAATGGCTGTTTACATGTTTGCGGCCTAGTTCTACAAACAAGCGTATGCAAATTTCACTTCTACTACTGCTCTTAGTTAGCAAAACGAAGGAAAGCTAAGAAAGAACATTTTTATTACAAAATAAAAAAAAAAGAAAAATTCTTTATAAAATTTATAGAGAATACACAACAAAAGAATAAACAACATTGATTTCTTTTATCAACCATGAAAATTGTTGTTCGTGTTATTTATGGTGACGCGTATTTTATTGTTATGTTCGCCATGGTTGTTGCCTTGCTTTGTATGCTATACTGTGGTTATTGTTATTGTTATGATAAAGTACTAAACTAAAAAATTGTTTTTTTTTTTTTTTTTTTTTTTTTTTTTTTTTTTTTTGTTGGTTTTTTTAAAAATTTTTTTTTTTTTTTTTTTTTTTTTCATTTTCTTTCATGGATGTATTTGCAAGAATTTGTTCTTTATTTCTTTCGGGGCATAAAGTAGAGATTTTGTTCTCTCTTATTGTTATTTTTGTAGTAAAGAGCGTGTTATCCTAAGAAATATAGTTAAAGTAGTTGATAAAAGAAAAGCTGTGGGTTTAATGAAAATTTCCATAAAATCTTGTAAACGCATGCCTAAGTTATCTTAAGCGGAATGTAAGTTAAGCTCATATCAACTTTATTTAACGATTTCATAGAAATATGTGTAAGTGACCTAACCTTTATCTATATATAATCCATATGCCTTGATCAAAGTCAACGACGAAAATGATTTAATTATGTCTGCAGATTTCTCCCATAATCTCTATCTCTCTCTCTCTCTCTCTCTGTTCACGACGGGGCTCGTTATGATCACGATTGCGATCGGTATAGAAACATGACCTGAAATAATAATCATTTTCTTCCCTCTTCCACGTTTTATTTACGAAAAATTCCGCGATTCCAAAAATTAACCTTTAGCTTGATTTACATTACATTACGTACGGTCTTTGGTTTTATTAGGTAATTGTTTGTTAATAAGTCAAGGGTGATACATGTATGGCATTGCCAGGAACAAAAATCTAACATTGCACTATGATAAGTTGGTTCATTATAAACTCTGTCTTAGCGCGCGAGACAGTTCCACCAGAAAAGACAAGCCATGTCAGTACCCTATTATTCGCTATGGAAGAAAAAATGAAGGTTTAACGCGAGTTACGCAAGTTTTTTTACGTTCGCGATAAAACGAAAAAATGAAAGCGAACTTGGAACATGTGGTTGAATTGATTTATTTTACAACATATTTGTTAGAACGTGTGTGATTGACAAACGATAATAGGTTGTGCTTGCATAGTGGGGGCAGGTCGAAAGACAAGTTTAAGCTTAACGTATGCCTGTAAATGAGAGAAGAAAAGAGATATCTATAGGTAACTAGTAAAACTAGTTGAAAACTTAAAGCTAATATATATGAGCACACACGCGCAATGGCAGATATGCAGTGAACAAAGTCTTATTTATTTATTTTATTTACAAATCGGATTCAGCTAAAGTAAGTTAACAGTCGAATTCTCTTCTTGAAAAATCGATCCTTGGAACTAAATCTTAGGCTAAATATTATTAATAATTATTAAACATTAGAGAGGGACAAGCAAGCACAGATGTAGCATGGAGGCGCACCCACAGCTGGTGTAAAACCGAGTTGAGAGTGAACCCATTGCAAACTTGCAAAAACTTGGCTTGGAGTTCTTCGAAGTTATCAAGATTAGGAGCTAACCTCGATACATCATAGTGAAAGCGCGTGTGTTTAGCAAAATTGGTTAAGATAGAATCCGATACAGAATCCGATATTGACATTGAACTAAAGATATCATTTCAAATTTGTCCAAGGACTCTATAAGGGTTGAGAAGCTCGTAAGCATAAGTCCTAGCTTCTCCAGTCACGATAAAGCTATCAAAAGGTGGCTAATTTTCATAAGGGGACAAAGAGACAAGTTAGGTCCTAAGGGCAAGAAGCAGGAATTTCTTTTGAACGGTTTTTGATCAACCTATATAGCGTCTATAAGAAAGAGACTAGACAACAAATGCATACTCCAGTGTTGGTCTCGCTAAAGTCATATATACCTTTTTTGTTACGTAAGTTTTTTAGACTAACGTTTAATAAAACCCGGATCTAATTTAACTACAATGTGCAAAATAAAAAGATTTCCTGAATGCATTTTCCATTCCATTGCCATTTTTGTGAATGGAGAGCTCCTTGTACCTCTTTTACATGTTTTTAAATTCAATATCATAAAATTTAATGAGTACCATGGAACCAAGTTATTCAAGCCAGATTGAACGAATGCGATTCGAAGGTAAAGGAAGAAAGCAAATTCACACCGTTAGTGTACATTAATATGTGGCTGGATTTGCATTAGCAAACGGACATTATTGATGTATAGGACGCACGGAAATGGTCGTAAATGACTACTTTGAGAGATATAAGAAGTCACGAGGAATTGATCACAGACGATGGAGCCAAGCAGAACCCTATCTACGATCTATTATGGATATAAGGGCTTATCCAGAAAATCTATTGTCTGTAGTTTAAAAATCGACAATTCATGGCTAACTGAGTCAAACGCTTTACTAAAAGCACGTGTATATGACATCTGTGTGAGAGCCTTTGGAAAAAGCCTTGCAAAATGTTTATAAACATATACGAATTCTGTTAAGCTTAATAGATGCTTTATTATATGTTAACAGATTTTTCAATTGTCCGGATAGCAGGAATAAAAAATATATACAGAAATGAAAACAGTCCGGACGTCTATGAAAGATGTTTGGATTCTACCTTAAGAGTATGTAAATTAATGAACAATGAACCTGCTGTAATAGCAAATACTTCTCCCATTGATGAAACATATCATGTAAAATAATATCAATACAAGAATTTTCTAATACTACTCCACAGTTAGTGCCTCAAAAAAACTGATTCAAAAAGCTCACAAAATTTGCTGGTGAGGAAGAAATTTATTCGAGTTCCATTTAAATTTGCTAATGATCTAAAAATCGTAATTCTTGTTGGAACTGAGTTAATTGTGCAACCAGGTAGAAGTCAAATAAACTTGAGGATCTACAATAAATAAGTGATCTGATCAAACAAGAAATCCTAAATAATCAAATTGCTAATATAGCATAAATTGTTCCTATTCGACAAAGTAGCCGAGTAGGCAAAGAACCCCAACTAACGATTCACTAACAACTCAATCGCAGTGCAGTAGAGTTTTCAGTAAAGCCGATAGCCTATTCGCATAAGTAGTGGACCGGGCAAAGGATATCGACTAAGAACTCAATGGTCGTGCGGCAGGGTTTTCAATAAAGTCGACAGCCTTTAGACGATTAGTTTCTTCACTAATATAATACGGGGAGTTATTCCAAACTGTTTTCTTTTTTTTTCACCTATTAGTCAGTCAATATTTTGTACTGCCTATGCTATTTACATTTGCGAACCATGAATTCGCATGGTTTTAAAAAAAAAACATCTCTCCAAAATGTCGCGTTACTCGCAAGTATTTTTTGCGCTATTTTCATGACCTGCTCGCGTATTACTAAGTCGAAGAGCTGAGAAAAACGAAATAGGAAAAAAGCGTGACTATGTGTTCGATTCCGATTTGTCTGCTATCGCTTGATAGCTGCGACTCATACCTTTGTCTTCTTCGTTAATAGAATTTCAAGTATTTTCCGCCTTTTCCTAAAGTCGAGCGTTATTTTTCAACATTTTTTAACTAAATTTTAGTTTAATGAAAATCCATTGATTTTCAAAGGGAACTAAGGACTCCAACATTGCAATATTTGCGTGTCCTTTCCAGTGTTAAGGCATCACTATAAAGTTTTGCTTTAGATTTGTGCTGTTTATGTGCCCATTACTGCCGACACTGGTACGTATGTTTCCTTAATGGAATCCATAATGGGAGTAGTTTAGTAGCGTAACCTTAAAATTATTAATTTCTTCTATAAAATGCAATTTAGAAAATGTTTATTCCTCTAAGCAACGAGGCTTTGTAAAGAAATACGTTTTACTACATTTTTAAAGAAGAATTTGAATAAACAGAAATTTACATACGTAAGTCCGTTTTACATCATTAACAAAAACTGCGATAACAACAACAACAATATGAAAACTAAAATTCATAATTTTGCTAATTTTACTATAGGCAATTAGCAGCAAAAGGGCAACAAGGAATGAGTAAAAGAACTTATGAACCTGAGATGATTCTCTTTTGAAAATAAATGAAGTGAAACAAAAAGGAAAAAAGGCTTTCTTTTTTTATGTTGAAAAACAAAGTTAAGAGAAAGAAACTCTAAAAATAATTTTATAAACAACACTGTTGCCAGGTAATGGAGTAGCGTGAATGATAAAGTTTACAATGAAGCAAAAGCAATGGCAGCAAAAACACAAATTACTTAAATTAACACAAAAAAAAAAAAAAGCGGAAGAAGAAGAAGAAATTTCACTCGTTTTTCTACATATTTTCTTATTACAAAGCAACGAACACAAATGGTGGAGAGTGCCTTTTCTAACTTTTTTTATTTATTTATTTACTATTTTTTTTTTATTATTTTCTTCTTTGCATAAAACGAGGAAAAAACTAACATACGCCCACTTTAGTGGAAAGGAAACTGAAAAGTTTTTGTTTTTTTTTTTTTTTTTGCCTTTTTACTAAAGACACAAAACCGTACGGTAGGCACGCCAGGAAAAAAGGCATGCATAGCGAAAAAAAGGAAAATGTAGCTGATTTAGCATTTTATGCGGCACAACACATGTCCTCCTTATGTCCTTATGTGATGTAAAATGTCAAAAAATATTCTAAACATTCAAGATATGAAACACAGCAGATAGAGGAGCTTAAACCAAACAACTATCATAGAGAAAAAAGAAGCAGCAAAGGAGGAGAAAAAGAAAATAGAGAAATAAGTTTTTCTTTGTTTTGAAGACTGCAGGGGGTGTACACGTAATTGCCAACCAACAGCTTTTGGATATGTTTACGGGAGACATGTTGCGATAAGAAAAAAAAAAAAAAACAAAAAGAAGAAGCAAAACACACACACAAAACAGAAAAAAGACTAACAAGACCATATAAGCATAAGCACAAATAAATGCTCGCACGTATGTTGCATGGTATATTTAAGCATTCATTGTAAAGTTTACAGGAAATCAGAATTAGACAACGAACCCTTTAGTTGTGCACCAGATTAGAAGAAAGAAAACTCAACATACACAAAACAGAGATTCGTAAACATACATAAATTCATATGGTTAGGGCAAAACTTTAAGAAACTGACACATAGCAACTGTCAGCTGTCAGTTGATTAAAGCAACGAGTTACACACATCCACCCTTTTAAAAATCTAAAACAATTGTGAAAGAAAGAAATAAGAAAATTATATTCGGCTATGACCGAATCGCTTTACACACACCGGCTTTTGAAAAAGAAAAAACAAAAAATTTAAATTCCTTTAGGTATTAAGCGATTTTGAGTGATTTGGCCCCTTTTTTAAAATAAAATTACGCGCAAGAAGAACGTTTTTGCGAGAGGAAATTTCCACACATGCATATTACTCAGATGGTACAGATGGACAGATAGGCAAACGATTATGCCAATCTCGGAACCGATCGAGGGGGTTTACCATGCATATTACTCACATGGGACAGGTGGACAGATAGAAAAACGAATTGACTGACATGCCTAGATGAATTTCGAATATGACACTGCGTTTAGGCATTTTATGCAGTGCCCTAAGCTTCCTTCCGCGTATTGCGAAACGCTTCCACTGTAAATCTTCGTTGCTAGGTATAAAAACTTTATGCACAATGTTTTGATCGCACCTTCTTCTAATAAATACACTTTGCACTTAAAAAATGTAAGGAGAGAATATTGAAGTGAACTCGCCGCTTTTCATTGTTTCCTCCTATGAGAACATTTATATTTTTCCACGTCGTTGACAGAAGCACATGTTATGGGGCACCTGTCGGACCTATCTTCCGAACTCGTTTCACCAAAGATCGCCTTTCCAACGGGAACATACCAATCGGGATCCACTTGTGCAAAACAAGGCAAACGGCAAAATTGCTTTTCCCAGAAGTCGCTCCCAAACGGCTAACGCAAGTGAAACACTATCTCACGTGCAGTTTTATTAAAAAAATCATATTTTACCAAAGATCTTGCTAGCATCGAGCCTTAGCCATTTGCCAATGTTGCCATTTGTTGTCCTATATCGTATCACGTGTTTACGGGGGTAAATAGAGACAGGAAAAGGAATCTTGCACTGCACGGCAATGGAACGATTGGCATTGCCAAGCTCTTGATACGTTATTCAAAGTCAGCTGCTTTGTATCTTCTAATGAAATGTGATCTCCTCGCACTTAGTACTGGTATGAGTAGCCGTCCATAAAATAATAGGCTTTGCCAACAGGTTAATATATATGTCGGAGTTAGCTATTTCCTATGCTCAAAGGAAACCTGACTACCCTAGACTTAGTACAAACTCACATTAACTAATGTTGCCCACGGGATAATATTTTAGTTGAAGTCGAATGCTGCTTCTCTTTGAACGAGACTTCATGTTCTTGTGCTTAGAACTAAATTCCGCGATTGCATTAAATGTTTCTTAGTTGTGAAGAAGAAATGAACGTAACAAATGTGAACCCATGTCATGTTCTAAAGACACAACGATCATGTGTTCTCTCTTTTTTCACACGTTCACATGTGGCCTTATGTGTAAACCTAGCAAAAGCGTGAAAACAAACATTTAAGAGATGCATGTAGCATAGGGCTGCGTATACAATACTCGTAAGAGCGAAAGATGTATCATACGACGTGTTGGTTTATAATACTGGAATATTGTGACGAAATTTGTACACTGAGGTATTTTCGTTTAAGGGGGTACGTAAGGGGGTACGCTATTCAGACCGGAGCACTTATTCGACTCTTTCTCATATAAAACTTTATTTTGAAAAGTGGGTTATATGGATAAATTTAGGGTGATGTAGGGTAGATAATTGTACACCGCCATCCACTATATCGTTTTTATTTAGTTTAGCTTATAATTTTTATTATAAATTAACATTTAAAATATAAAAATAAACAAAAACATCACAAGATATGAAGATTTGCGAATGGATTTGAAAAGATTAAGATTTCGGAAACATGGACTTACCGAAAACATTGGTCAGAATTCATGCTTAATAATATTCATTTCGCTCATTTCAAGGAATGACAAAACGAAAAATACACTTGCTATCCATAATCTGGCTGGTGGTTACAAAAACTTTACAAGACAAATAAAATCAACAACGAACGAGTTAGTTAGTGAGCTCTTAACAAAATAAAAAGCAAAACAAATATAATAATAAAATGTAAAGAATATACTGGAAATTCTCTGCGAAAAAAAGAAAAGAAAAAACAAAAACATTTGCATAATAATAAGAAAACCCGCAAAAAAAAAATAAAAATATAAATTAAAAAACTAAACAAATCAGTCAGGACAACAACAAAGAAAGCAAAAACAAAACTATGCTTAGTTAGAAATTTTTGCAAAATTTTTAAGAAGAGTTTCTGAGTCGGACCAGCTGCAAAATAAAATTAAATTCATCTCGATATATATGAGAACGTGAATGTGTGCGCTTAGATGAATCTTTTATGATATCGTAGTTTTCCATCATTCACTTACGTTACTGAAGACTAACAAAGGGCTCACTAATGCTCATAACATAAATGATGCGACATTCTCTTCTATTGATTGTCGAAAGGCAAAGCATAAGATAATATTTCAATCACCGCTACTGCTATCTTCAATCAAAAATAGTGCGTATAAAGAAAAGAAAGGAAAGAGTGTGGAAGAAGGAAAAAATTATATTCCCCTATAAAGCGTAGCCTTTTATGCTGACAGGGTAATTGAGTAGCTTCTTCTTTATTATATACATTTCGAAGTAAGAAAGACTGACGTATTTTGTCAAACATCTGCGACTCTAGCGGAAGAGATGCTGTCTCTGAATGATGTAAATGCATTATTGAACTGTTGCTGGTAGTATCTAAAAGAAATGTGCGTACATTTGAAAGCCACCGTGTCCCATACGGAAGGGGACATGTCAGGAGCTTATCGAAAGCTTGTCCTATAAATATCAAGCGGTAATACACACTTCGAGACACAGCACGATGCAGAGTATTAACGAAGAGGGCACATGACAGTTAACAACTTTTTTTACACTATACCTACATATTTTTCTCAGGCAAAAAATGATGCTTCATTTTTACATCGAAGAACTAGCTATTCAGAGTGTTTTGTTTTATATCAACTCCTTAAACATTCCTATAGATTTTTTAATAGTAGTAGTAGTAGTAAAAAAATTGTCTTTTAGTCTCTTAAGAGATTCTTGCGTTTGTTCCCATAGTGAAGTGTGCGCTATTTACTTGTCTACGGTTGTATGACTGATGACCGAACGGGCAACACCAGTCAAAATCATTTTATGACTTAAACGCCATTCAATCAGCATCAGAAATTTTCTTTTATTTCCCAACCCATGGACAAACCCATCCAAAAATAGAAATAATGAATAGTAAGACTTAGGTAAGATAATGTGATAGGTGAAGATCCATTTAATTAGTTTTTTAGTTGATGAGCAGCTAAAACTCCAAATTCAAGATAACTGCTTTTCAAATTTATCGTTTCCTTACTTATCTTAGTGGCTAGGAAACGCGTTTCAGCGATCTTCCCTTGACCGGTATTTAGGACTAATTGGGAATATTGCGTGGGCATGTGTATGCATTCCTATTCCTAATCCTGAAGAAGATGACAAGTATCCAATAAATGAATAGAATTTTTAACACCACGTCAGTCGCGTCACAACTAAATCATCTAATAAATAACATACCACTTAACGATAACAGCGGCTCTATTGCGAACTAGGAAACGACTACATGTCCGAATCAAATGCTTTCTGTTCACGCGAGTCAACGATGAAATACTGTTAAGGGGATATTTATTTTTCTCTTCTCTACGCAATAATCGTGAGGGTTAAGGTCTTGGAAGCTAAGAGGCCTGAAATTTGGAATAATATGTTCATGAAAACTGTCGGCTAACCGATTTTATGTCATTATGGCCTTATAAGAGCTGTATTAAAGAGCTGTAATTAAAGCTAAACTAAAACATTAAAATTTTAAATTAAAGTTAGAATTAGGACTAACCATAAGTTATAAAGTACGTTGTTATTGTAAGAGTAAGTGTTTCTTAAACTTAAATGATTGTTTAATAGTCTGTGCAACAGTCTAAGAAAGTATTAATCGGTTTTACTCTTTAATCGATTATCAAACGAGGTAGTTATGCTTAACAAAACTAACATCAAAGTCGCCAGATGCGATTCGTGTCAGTAATAATATAAATCAATAAGATTTTCAATGCATTCACACAAGTGCTCTGGCACGTCTGCGAATTTTCACAGTTGTGTTGATACAAGCAAAGAGATTCATATCGTTATAGTGTTAATAAAACCAGCTTTGAAAACGCAAGGTATAGACTCGTTTTATGTTTAGATTTTTATATAAATATTCATAATCCGGAATATGGCTATGTATTATTTTATGAATAAGAACTAAAATTCTAATGACTAAGTAAATATTCGAAAATATTCAGAGGATACAATGACACCCTATCACATTTCAGTTTGTCGTAGGCAAATATATATACTATTAAGCCCGATTTCGACAAAAACGCAACTTGCTTAGATATGGTATTGACGCACATATGGTGCTGTTGCTTGACATCATCTCCATGGCTCACGGGAAATTTCGCCTAATTGAAACGGAGAATTCTGGCAGAATCTGAGAATAACATTCCAGCATTTTCTCGATAGGTGTGAAATTTTTTAGCTCAAAGAAAAGAAAGAAAATTTGCTCAATGTGCTCAAGAACATGCTTTGCTCGGATCTGGAGCTTGTGCTGACAGGGGCTGAAGATTCTTCGCATAACATGGCAGGGAAAAGCCTTTGTAGCGAACTCTAAATACTAAACCATAAGAGATACTAAGGCCTCGAGGAAGCAGCAACGGCTCCCCAAGGCCTTCGAATATGCGATGTGGTCAATTCAATGCCTTGCATTTGTTGAGCCAACCGCGAGTATTGCACGCATGTTTGACTTTCTCTTTTACACTTTGCATCAGTTTCAACTTTTTCAACGTGTAATGAACCCGGTGCGAAAACGATCGGACGTTGTTGAGGAACTTTTTGCGGCGACATTTCACTTCTTGCTTTACTATATAATGATCATTAAAAATCTAGTTCATAACGCTTCCACAGATTTGCCAAAGAAAAAAAACAATATTGTTCTCTAGATATGACAGACAGACATCCGCCAAGGCCGTACTCGAGTACCCTCATGAACGATTTTTTCACATGTTTTTTATGCTCTTACGAATCGTTTAAGTTAGGAACTTGGTTTACTTTTTGTAGAGATATCTGCACGTATTGCAAAAAGCTGGCACGTCGTAGATTAAAAAATACAAGCAAGCATACCAACGTATTTCTCAACGTGATAACGTCATGAAGCATAAAAATTGCGTTTCTCATATTCAGTTTTACTCACGCTCAGGGCGCTTTTAGTCGAAATTGTGGGCCAAAAGTAAGCAAAAAGGGTTAATCGAAAATGTCTTATAACCCATCCGACTTTCATCCATAAACCACTTTTATCTTGTTCCGTACGCTTGCCATAAGCTTTGAGAAAATTCCATCAATGATAATGTTACTGCTAATGTGCCGACAATTTCGTCTCTATATGAATTAATTTTATTCAGGTACACAAAATCTATTATTACAATGAGTGTACAAGTGTTTTGACATCAATAAAACTTGAAAGTATTAGACAAAAAATTGCTTTAAATAGACGCTTTGATGAATGAATGTGTGCAAGTTGCGTGTGTGTGTGCACTTATGTGCTCAATAAATTGGAAAACTTTGTTCTCTAATAACGAACATTTCAAGGCAATCCAGTTTAGCATATTTGTATATGTATATGTGAATATCTGGTAATGCAACGAACTATTATTGACAAGAGAGGCTTTAAAGTATCGTAAATATCTAACAATGGTTTACCTATCTTACCTGAATGCATGTCAACTCATACATAGAGCATAAATGAATTTCTGAAAAGCTTCGACTGTTAAGTGCATACACGCTTACAAGAGTTTTGAATTGAACGAAGGTAAAAACTTTTTGCTGCCTTATATTCTCTCATAGATTGATTGCTATTCGTAAGTGCATGCTAGGGATACTTTTCATATTGATTTTCCATATGTGTTTTCACAAATATATTTTCACAACTTTTACTTTAGTTCACGTTACGAAAAGCAATCTTTTGTTTTGTATTTGTTTTTTTTTTTTTTTGCAAGAAACTTAATCCTCAGTATATGCTGATATGCTGATAGAGACGACGAGCACTAATTTGCATAAACATCAAATCATGTTTGATTAATTTGCTTAAAGTCGTTTGCAAATTTTTGGATATTTTTCAAAATTTTCAAAGTTGCTTCTCATTTCGAAACATTGTTAAAGTTTTGTTTGCATTTCCATTTTATTTTTTTTTTAATTGAAAAAAAGAGAAAATTGAAAATGGAAAAAATTAATTCAATAGAAATTAACTTACGTTTGCAAGTTAAACAACAAAAGTGTTGAGATTGGCTGTAAAGAAAATAAAAATTAACAAAGTTAGTGTTTTTGTTATTTTTTTTTTGTTACGTGCTCTTGAAAAGATTGATAAAAAAAAGGTAAAGTTGTAGTAGAATGAAAAGTTTTGAACAAACTCAATCGATACCTATTGTGTTCATTTTCCCTTTCTATTACCGCTACAAGATCAGCTGTTCATGGAGGTTAATGGCAACATTCTCGGCTTATTTCATCAAACTCGTCCTGAATCCGTCCAGTGCAAGAACATTTCTTTTATTGTATAACCTATCACACAAGGGATGTCTCCTGGTCGGTAACGGTTGGAAAGAAGTGAGGAAAAAGAAAATGGGATAGTGGGTGTGCACTCACTATAATTACGACCAAAGTAAACACTAACGCATTGAAAATAGACCTCGCGAACATAGATTTAGTAGATTCCTAGGTACTCGGCTGAGAGCAGACATGCGGATATTTACTTTGAATATAATTTGATTGATTTGCAAGATTGTATATGTGTGTTATTCTTATCACTTCAAATGTTTTACGATGAAAAGAAAGAAAAGTTTATTTTAAGAATTTCGTAGATATCTTCTTGTCATGATTTGCTGGGGGTTTTTGCTCATTAAATATCAAATTCAGTATTTTGCGGTTCGGATTTGAAATAAGCAATAAGCACTAATAACACCTACCAATAATTATTTCGGGGAGGAGGAGAAACAAGGGGAAAATGCGGAACTAAAGTTTAGTTATTGATGAATTGACCAAATAAGGTGAAGCTGTGACGAGATGATAAGGATGTAGATTCCTTAACTTTAAACTATAACTTTCCCTAGTTAACGATTACTGTGTAACTCTGCAGCGATAATATTATTATTATTATTATTATCATATAATTATCGTACTTTAAATTAAGTAATTTAGTTTAAGTATATCTCTTAATTGTCCATCTGTCTGTTAAAGCATATTAATTTACTTTCCTTTATTTAGCGCAACACTGTGAGGTTTTTGCTTAAACTAAAACTTCGTATCTGCCTGTATACCCACTTAGCTATATTTCTTAGCTAACAATACGAGGTTGCCCGGTTAATACTATCACGCTTTACGACATAATTAAAAAAAAAAAAGGAATGATCGCCTTTTTACTTACCCATCTAACAGTTCTTCGATAGTCCATCGTTAAACGTATGAGAACCAAAATAGTCCCAGAGTTTTGTCTCATACCAAGGTGACATGATACTAAGTAATATTCTAGAGTTTGCCTAAGTATTTTCGTGTATTCTAGAATTTTTATAAGTTTATTAATAAATAGTGCAGGACAGAGGGACAAAGGAACAGGTTATATGGGATAAATTCTTATTCGGGTGGAAGAGCGGGAAAGACGGCTTCCTTACTGGCTTCTTGTTTTTAACGAAATTGAGGAGCAGACGTGTGCTCCAGTAGGTTCAAGAAGAATGGAAACTTTGCCAGAACATGGAAGAAAGGCAGAAGACAGTTTTTATTACAGCTTTTTTTACAGTTTTTTTTAATACCTGTGGGCGCGTCAATTTTGATGCTTATAGGAAAAACTACGTGTTCCACTTTGCTTATTAAGGCTTCAAGGAGTAGACAAACGGATCTAGTTGCCTTTTATTCGACAGCTGAGTTAATGAGTTAAGAAAATTGGCGAACTCTTTGCCCGTTGGTTAGTTCGCCGTCATTCTACCTCAGGATTCAACAGAAAATAAGGAAGACAAACATGTGTAAGTGTACTCATTGCATAAGAAAGCCCTGTAATTGGTGTTGCCAGATCGTATCAAGTAATCCTATAACGTATCGTATATACAATCAAACACAGTACGTTCGTATTTGTATATTAATCGAATATAACGATCAGAACGTAGAAAATTGTCTCTTGTGTTATTCTCTGAAATTATAGTCGCACTTATGCTGCTTTAATCTTTGCCTGCAATCAGTACTTAAAACTTAATTAATTTTTACTTTCGGTTTATTGTTAAGTGCGACAGTTTCAAGCATTATTTGCTCGGTTAAGGCTGCGTAAATCTTTAAATCGATTATGTTATTGTTGCTGAGAGAGGAAGCGAAATGACGACAACTATGTAACTAGAATAGAAATGTGACCTTATAAATGAAATTATTGTCATAGGCGCCAGCGAAAGCCATAAGGAATTTTACGTGATGCATAAACATAATCAATTATAAAATAAATGTCATTAATTTATCGAATTGTTGTTTGACATCCGCTGTTTTCATTTCAACGTACGCGTGCTTATGTAAGCATACATGTATAATTATGTTTTCAAGTACTTCGGTCGACAATACATGCATATAAGTGCAGTAGACATGTACACGATTTACTTATCATTTTAAATGTATGCGTGTTGACATACGAACGTCATGATAGTTTACAAAGTTAAAATTGTTTCTTTTTCCCGGAAAGTCATTTTAATTTTAAATAATTTAATGAGAAGCAAAAAAAAAAAGCGAAAAAAATTGTAATAAAAACCGAGCAAAAGTTAAATAAGCAGACAGTAAACAGATGAGTGTAAGAGAGACAGGATGAGAATTTCATTAAAAAACAAAAAAAAAAAAAAAAAGTGAAGAGAGAGGCAGATAAAATGCAAATAAATAACTGGTTCTGTTTCAGTGAATGTTAATGCGTATACGGCAAATGAAACTGGCGACAATGCAATACGACATTACAACAACAATAGCAAAATAAAAAGTAAAAAAAAACCAAAAGCAAAAAGTTCATATAACGACAGCAGTAACGACCGTTAGCATCAATACGCAAGTTGTAAGGAAACGGAAGTTGACTGAATTTTACTCGACAATAGGTTTACATGATGAAGTTGCCTTTCGGTTTATTTATTCTTTTCTTTTTTGTTCAATTTTGCATTTTTGTTCTTGGCATTCTTTACATGCCTATTCCTGTTCAGATGCAAAACTATTTTATATAACTTTTCTAAACTATTCCGACCGCTCACCTCAAGGGACAGCAAACTCAAAAAAAAAAAAAAAACAAAAAGGATGTGTAAGCTTCTTGTCTTTATTTCATAATTTTCAACCGAATTTACTCGTTCAAATGGATGTGTCTGAGCTTAATGAAATGATTTCTCTGGATACAGTAAATAATAAAAGCAAATGTAAAAAAATATGTTAAAAACCGGGAGAAACTCGTTATAAAAAAGCCGCATAGACAGACATCATACCTTTAATCACAATAAATTTGCAAAGAAAGAGCAGACCAGGAAAACAATGAAGCGACGATGAGTATGTAAAAACGGAATAAGAAATTGATTTAACAGCAAATTGTATTAGAATCAAAAACGAACCAATTCTCGCCTTGATGGGTTTATATATACGTTTGTACATGTTTTCTTTACTCCTTATTGCCAATGAAGAGCAGATGATATTGTGTTGTGTGTCGTTGGCATAGTGATGACTTAAACCGATAACGTCATTATTATCACTCATCGTAGTAGCGCTTCGCAAAACACAAGTTTTACAGTCTTAGCCGCATGCTGTCATTTCTACTTGACTTCCATTTTCAAGTGTTCACTCTGCACAACAACAGTTTCATTTCCATAACCAGAACTTTCGCGATGCGATGTAACCAACAAAGTGGGCCTGATTTCAACTTATGCGGTTAACGCAATTTGGGCCTTTGTTTTAACTTTCTAAAGCAATGCACACACACATTTTATCGTTAGTTTAAAACGTGCGGCACCTTTGGTCTTTTGAAAGCAGCTTCTTGCTGCTTGTGTTCTTTTTAAATGTAATTAAAATATATTTTCAAAATATCTTTTTTTGCTTGCTCTCTCTCTCTCTTCAGAGGTTTCTTTTTTGGAATAAATTTTTCATTCATTTTTTTTTTCTTCGAATATATTTTTCATGTTTTAAAAGTAATTTTAAATTACGTAATTTATTAGTGTAAAACAACAGCTTTTGCGTTGTTGTCTATGTTGTCCATTTTTGGAAAATTAAGATTTTTATTTTATGTTTTTAATGCATAAAAACGGTATTTTTTAACGATGTTTCTATATCTCATACAATTTGAGATAGAAGAGCATATTAAGTTTGTGCGGATGTATGCAACACCGAGAAGGATTTGAAACAGACGCAGCCTTTATTATACAAAATAAGTTTCTGAATTGATCTAAGCTTGTTTGTCCGTCTGTCCATCTGTAAGCCATGATTTGGTCCACGGAGGAGCATTGTTGAAAATGATTTGAAACGAAATTGCATTTTCCCCTATTTCCTATGTAAAGCCTCACAAGAGTAACTATAGGCCTGGTGAAGGGCCATGGCTAACTATGCTGTTTCTACTTATTTACCTACAAAGTTTACGTAGTTTGTTTGCTGCAAAGACAAAATTTTGAATGAAATCAATTTTTGAAAATTCTTCAAACTTAAAGGCGCCCTTAAGGAACGTCATATGTACTTATTCAGTTGGCCGCTGTGTACCACCTGTGCACAAGTCTATATGATATCTATGTTCATACTTGAATATCTCTTTATCACTTTAGAAAGTTATATGTAGTTCTTAGTTTTTTTTTTTTTGTTGTTGTCGTTTACTTCTTGGCGCGCTTTAATTGGTTTAGTTTGAGTTTTGATGAAATTCCTTTTTGTAGGCTTTCGTCATCAGCTCTACGTGCCTAACTGCATCTGTTAATTGCTTTCGGGCAAACGGTAAAACCTTAACAATGAAGAAGTGCAAATGTTATTACCAGCGATTTTGTTGATCTTCTGATTTCAAACTAAGTCACGTTTCATTTTTGCTTTACATTAAATAAATTTTAAACTTTATTTCTCTTGTTTTTACGATACTTGTCTAGTCAGTCTGCGAAACTTTCGAATTTAAATGTTTTTTCCCTTTTCTTCTCCCTTTAAGGTTCCATTAAATTTTTTCATCCATCATCGGTTTTCAGAAATTATATGCTTACAGCCATTAATCGCACAAAGTAGTTCGTATTTCTTTATGACAGTTAAAATAAAACAAGAAAAGTTTGCAAAAACATATCAAGAACTTGTTCGATATTAAAATGTAAGTTAAAAGGGAAGGGAAACATAGAAAATGTCAATAATTGAAAGTAAGAGATTTACGGAACAAAACCTGCTTCAAAGTCGATGTTGGGCTATCCCCTGCAGTGGGGTAGCCAAGAGGAGCAATATCGAGTAGATTAAATTCACGGAGGAACTCGACCGTATGACTAAAGCCATAAACTGAAATTTTGCACCAGTTTGCAATTTTTAGACTTTGGTGAGAGGTCAATTCACCAGTCATCCGAGAGCCTGTCTATTTCGTTATAACTCAACCGTTTGCACTGTCATCAGAAGGTATTAATTCACCAGCTGACTTAGCGGCATGGGAGACTATACTATAAATGCGTTTAGTTCGTGGTCTTACCTAACGTGAGTTCTTGACCGCTGAAGGCATAACACTTGTCGATCGGGCACACACTCCTCAAACTGAGGCCACTTCCTATCTATCGCTCTCTCTCTCTCCCTTTTTCTTTCTAACCATCGCTACGTTACACGTATAGGGAGAATTCCCTGGATGGTTAGTTTTGTCCGTTGGTTGAAGAGAGATTTTTTATGTATAAAATCTACAAAATAAAAGGAATTCGATCATATCGAAATTGGCCGTTTTTAGTTCATTTGCAGGTGTTCCACGCCTAAATTTCGATAACATCAACAACGTGCAGCTTTCACTTAAAATGAAGAGTTAGTTTTCGTTTACAAGGTTTCCGCTCTGTCAAGCACCGGACAAGATTCAAGTCATGCCAATTCAAACACAACTGCATTTCGACAGAATCACTCAAACCCCAGCATTAGTACCAGCAGTAGCAGGAAGGAGGAAGACAAGGGAATGGCCAAGGCTGACACTGAAAGAAGATCGCCCGCAAATGACTTCTTCTAAAGAAGTGGAAGAAAGTTTTGTAATTTGGACGACAGCAATGAGAACAGTAAACTAGAAGAAGGATTCAAATAATTACTCTTTGTTTACTATTTCTTGAGTATGTGTTCACATGTGCGAAACAATCATTTCATTTCGCCTGTCCGTCCATCGTCTGTTAAACGGTTACCAAAAAATCAAGGCAACGATTTCAAATTTCTTATTTTATTATATTTTAGTTTATCTCTAACTTTTTAAAGCCGCTTCAGAGCATAACGACTATGGCAGTAAATAGACTTGAAGGCTTACTGCTAGCGGCAGCTTTATGAAGTGGTCAGAATGCAAGGTTTGTCTCGAAGGCGAATATGATTTTTTAAAATTATTTTTCATGTAGGATGGAAGCCTCCGTAAGCTTTTGAAGTTTATGGGCATACAGTGTATCCACACAACAACGTACAACAACAAGATGGTATTCTATTGCCTAGTGTTCATGTTATTTATACATAAATATGTATATATATAAATACGTACATATTATGTGCACACACACATCATGTGTATATCTACAGGTATATATATGCATTTATATACTTTGTATTTTATGTACTATATATAGATAAATATATGTTGGAGGTGAAAATTTTCCATTTATGGAAAATCCTAGGGAAAATAAAAGTAATTTTCATGGTTGCGTTGAAAATATGTGAAAAAAAAAACATATCCTTTGTTCCCAGAATACACGCACACACAACTAGAGTAGTAGGAGCAATTATTACGCTTAACAGATAACATAAGCGGCTGTAAAGCAAAAATCAATATCAGTACATTTTATAAATAAAAAAAGTGATTATGTTGCGTTCCTAGTTGTTGAGTGTCCGCTAGACAGCTTTTATTAAGGATACATTTTTTTTTTTTAATTGAAAAGAGAGACAGAGAGAGGGAGAGAGATGGAGACGATGCAAAGTTTCAATTAATTTTTTTCGTGCAAACATTTTTAAGCCTGCGTTAGATTACTTTCATCCTCTTTCCTTCCATTTACACGCATTGCATGTTCTTAGGTACAACATTATGGGCTTTCTTGTTTCTATATGAAAATTGCTACCACAACTGGACGAAATGAACTAACTAAAGCTTTATTGCAATATTACTAAAGATTAAATCAAAGACTATAACATTCATGTAATACTGTGCCCAACAGAGCAGATTTTGTGGAAAAATTGAAAAATCAAAGCAATGGCAAGGTCGCCATTATAATGAGAGCATATGTGCATATGTATACATACGTTTGTTGAGCTTTCCTGATGTAATATACAAAGAGCTTATATATAATGATTTGTGGAAAAAGTATATGCAAGTGTTACGTTAAGCTGAAAAAACCGAAGGGCCCATCCAAACATTTCGGCATGAATGAAAACCAATGCAATACCTCATTGATTGCAAGGCAGGTGGTGTTCTTTGTAAACAAAATAATTACGTGCAGCCAGTATGGTCTTTGCTTTACATAAAGCTTATAAATGTATCGCTTATTTTGCGAATGAGGCAAAACCAGTCTTTGCTATAACGAGATATTTAAACGTTTGCCTTTCAATACATTTGAAAATATTCGTAAGCACTAATGGATATGTTTTTTATATTGTGTATATATGTAAATTAGATGCCCTCCTATAAACATGGGACGAAATTGGCAGAGTGCTGTTTCAAACCCTTATGACTTTTGATGGCCATGGTGGCTTGGTTATTATCGTTCCCGTTTTAATCGTCTTCCTTACATGCTCGTATATAGCCAACTAGTACGTTTTGCCCTCTTTTTTTTTGTATCGCATCAGTTCTTGCTAGCCGGGATTGTATGGTTACTCCGAAGGCAAGAGTGACTCCGTCGCGTAAAGTAAGGTTAAAGGCTTTATAGACTAACTTTAAGCTCCACGGGGATCAGGAGCCCACTCACTATGTCACGTGTACAGGTGGTTTACTGCAGATTGATGCTTGACAACATCCATCGGGGGGAAGCTTCCAAGCTTACATATATGTGGAAATCGCGGTGGAAGCATGTATGTCCAGTCCCCATTTTAAACGCAGCAGTTAACCAATATGTGAGTACGGCCTTTGGGGGGGTATAGTGATGGTTGTGTTTTCTGTCAGTCCAGTAGCGGATAATTTAGAAGGGGTGACAAACCTCAACATTTACCAGAGTGGGTTTATTGAGCCATACACAATACACATATCTGGATTTTTCGGCGTAGTTTAGGCCCCTAGCTTATAGGAATTGTCTAACTCATTGGAGGGCGCCGGTTATGCTAAATTAACCCGTGTGTCATTGGGCACCGTGTGGTTAGACCGACATGTTAGTGTACCCACGTAAAACGTCTGAGACATCTGTTTGGCATCAAGTTACTGTATCTTCGTAATAATGAGGGATTCTTAAGTCCTTGAAAGTGTACCCACGTAAAACGTCCGAGACATTTGTTTGGCGTCAAGTTGTTGTATCTTCGTAATAATGGGGGATTCTTAAAATCTTGAAAGTGAAATGGATTTTAGAGAATCCTGTGTTTGAAGTTACTGACAAATGAAAAGTCGTTCTGACAGCTTGTATTGACGTAGCAATGCAAAACTTAAACAGCGGAGCGAGGTGGCAAACTCAAAAAAATTACCGAGTTTTACTAACAACAATAGGAAGCGCACCTTAAAAAGTACACATGACGGTTTATTAGTGCTTCACTTCAATTCAAATCAAACTGATAAGGAGAGGAGGAGACACTGTAAGTGATTCCTGTGAAATATGGTGCGTAAGGAGCGGGGTATTTTAAGCTGAACAAAATCTATGAACGTAGTAGTAGAAGAGTTAGGGAATTTATTAGTCCAGGTTTCCTTTCCCACTTTTTAGCTCGCTTCATTTAGGATCGACAAAATATTTCGAGGAACTTCCTATCGAGAATTGTCATAAGATGACGATGTCCAATTTAAAAAACGAGAATGATCTTTTTTTCAAGCAAATTTCTTATAACACAACTACAAACTGTCATTGTTCTCTTTCCTAGCATTTCCTAGCATTTACAAATATATATGCAATCTATAATAGTGCAAAAAGTCAATTTCTGTCAATCGGTTTAAAAAATGTCATATTAAGTCATCGCATATTAAAGAAAATTTGTTCATTATCACTTGTTTTGCATCAAAGTCAATATTTTTATTTTTCTTGTTAAAGTCACAGCAGTGGCATGAAATATTTAAAAGAGAATGAGCGAAAAAAAAACAAAAAAGAAAGAGAACTATTTATATATTCAATACCATCAACAATAATGTCATGTTAAATGTCAATAAACTTATTTTACTTCCTCTCCTTCTACCTCTTACTCATCAAATGGTCAATTGTGTTGATTGTGAAGAAGTAAGCAGAAGATGAAGGTGAAACAACAAAGATTTTCCAAAGTGCACGCATACATAAGCAAGTTCGTGACACATATGACTTTGCAAAAAGGGGACTTAGCACGAATATTTTTAACCCTATTAACTGCGTTATAACGTCTCGAAAATGAAACGGATCGTATAGTCGCATCTGTTACGAATATAATCACATATGATGCGTTATAAAGTTAATGGATGCGACCATATTTGACCTCAGCATTTACCCATAACTTTGTTCTCATGTATAAAAAAGAACAAAGGTTGATGTCGCAACTGTCGATTTGGCATTAAAGTTAAATTCATTTATAACATAGCGCCCCTTATTGGTGGCTAGCTGAGCTGGGAACTATGACCTTGGGTCATAGTTGTTAGTCTTGTTTTTGACTTTGTAAGTCATGCTTTCACCGAAATGCTCAAAATCTCTGCATCTAAAGGATGACTGACATGTGACCACGTGATGATGACTGACGAACGTCCGTACACGAATTCGTCTAAGCGAAAATAAATTTTCTATTGAAATTCATGTAAACGATTGAACCTTTAGGCTTTCGAAAATGTCTAGTCCGGCTTATTGAGGTGCTTGGGATAGTAAGTAGAATATAGAACTAACAGTCAACACTTGTGACTGATGTTTTTCTTAAATCCAGAATTTGTAGCAACAATGAACGGTTGTGTTAACCTGATTGATCTTCGTGTGACTTATGTTTGCGAATGAAGAAAGAGATTTTCTGATAGAAGGAAAACGTTACTACGGCAAGGAGGCTATTCAAAAAAAGACTTTCTAAAGGATCTCTCTGGCAACATGAACTAACGCATTCAATCGTCACATTTCTCGATCATACACACCGCTGTACACAGCATGAAAATAACTTCTTGGATTAAATGTAGATCTTTTGCAAATCAAAAAGTTTTTGTTTCCATTTCGGGAAAGGCTTGTTTACTTTAAGGATCCGTGGAGTCTACTAGACAGTGCAGCGGACGGACTAGCATTCCTTTCTCTTATGGCAGCCATAAGGTTTTTCTGTTGCAGCCGATTTATTGGTCCGATGCAATTGTGAGGAAGAAAAATCTAATACAGTCTTACGTTCTTCGCCCGTAAACGATATGCTAACCTATGTAGTGCTTAACAAACCTCTATTTCATGTACATCCACATACATACGGGAATAGCATGGACTACCCCACAAGTTCAAAATTTTCTGAAAACTGAAGATTTAAACTAAAGAACTGAAAATTCTTTAGAGATAGCGTACAAAAGGTGAGGCAAACCGTAACAATTAATAATTAAAAAAATTAAAAATTAACTTTTTAATCATTTTATTAAATTATGAAATTAGTTTCTTTCTCGTTTATTATTTTATGCTGAATAACGCTTTGCGCACGTTCTCTGCTCTTTATTTTTACTTTTTTATTTTTACTCTACTAATTGGTTTTTTTGTGGCAGCACATTACATGCTTTCAGGCGCATTTACACTCATACTTTCATGCCATTTTTAAAAGGTCTTTATGAATTAATGCGATGTCAATTTTATCTCAGTTAATTAGTTGCTAGATTGTGTTTCCCTTCCGTAGTATCCAAGGATTAAAGGGTCGTTTTAAATCCCTCTCCCTTAGGTTTTAGTTGTTTTTGCGCATTTCCAGGTTGCTGAGCTCTTCCCTAATATTTAAGAAGACCCGAGAAATTAGAAGTGTTGTCGAAGTCATATCAGCTGAATTCGAATCTGGCCGTTGTGATGGTTGATAATCAATCCTTCCAATAGGGGTTGGATGGAAATGATGACAGTCCTTTCCATCCTTCTTGATCAAGCCATCGAACCAGCAACATCATTACTCTGGATCCGGTCAAAACCGTATAAATAAGTGAGAAGCCGTATATGTGGTAGACAAATGCAGACAACATTGTAGATTGCAATTCCACGGAAAATAGAAGTCGCACAAGCCAGCCGATTGCTGCGACTATCTATGTGGGTTTTCTCTAAAAATCTTGACTTCTGGGTAAATTAAAGCAATGAATAAAAGAAAACGAGATGGATTTACGTATTGCCGTTGAACTTACAATTTACTAAAGTCGCGTCATTGATGTGTAAATAATGAACGACCGGTGGTTTTCCTGAAGATAATGTAGGAAAACCTCTCTCTAATATTAAGATTACTGTACGAACTGCAGAACATTCGAATAAAATAGTTTTGAAACGAAATACCAATAACTGGCAAAATTTAACACATGGTAGGAACATGAATAAGTTTTGCGCCTTTTCCAATAGATAACCCAACCATTACTCCAAGGGTAAAGAATGATATTATGATTCATTTACTTAAGAATTTTACTTTTAAATTCAACACAACAACACAAGTTATAACTTTGCAGTGCGCATAACATAATTTATTGGGGCCGAGTATTGAACTGGTCGAGTGAAGAAAAACATTATTTACAGGAAGTATTATTTTTTCTACTTAGCTCTAAGAAAAATACTGCTAAGTTGTGACATCATCACGATATCTGAAGCAAAAACTGCAAACCCCTCATAGAGGCGTCAGATAAAATGACGAATAGTTTTGATAGCTTCATGTGGCTGGGTAATGTGTGTGCAATGTGCTCCGAGCATGTTTGCTTCAATTCAATGAAATCCCCATAGAAGAAAACTAGCAGTAGCAACTGGGAATATTTCATAATTTTCTTGCAGAAAATCATAGGACGAAATTCGTTGCCAAACATTCTGGATGCGCACGATAAAAGCAACTTTTCAACCTGATCACAGTAGATAAACTTACTGAAGTCTGTCAAGGAACCCTTAGAAACAATGAACCAGTATGTGCTGCTTGTCCTCCTCGTCTCTGTCTGGTGGGCATCTGTTTCATTCGGTGACTTATGGTATCTTCGAGCGTACACTCACATGATAAAAGCGAACGATGGCTCTTTATGGATAGCCCCGAAAGACTACTAAGATCTTCCTTCGGCAAAGTATTCGTATGCTTGTAAAAAGATGGAAAATGTAAAGAGTTGCGATATCAAATAAAATTTGTTCGCAATAAATGTTCACCTTTAAGAAAAAACGAAAAGGCATTGGAAATTACATTTACTAAGGTTTTCTTTCGTTTTGTTTATTTTAAACGAAATCTAAACGTGGCCCTGGTAAATCTTTTTGTATCTGTTTATTTCTGGAAAATAAAGTTTTAAATTTCGACGTTGAGCATTGAATCAACAAAACGATATTCACATGTAACCTAAGCTAACCATTGACTTTATTCAAACCAAATTCGGGCAAAGTACTTCACACGAAGCCATTTCGACTTTGACACGCAATTGTTAGTTCGCTGAAGTTCTGTCGAGCAGAGAGGGAAGAAGAAGATATATCGATTTGTATTTAGTTATATTAAAACATAGTTCTCCTTGTTCTCCATTGGTCGCCCCAGGTCTCTCACTTGTTGTTTGAGTGAAGAATACCCAAGATTCGTCTCAAGCTCAATATACAAAAAAAAATATTTACAAATTTTCTATTGACTTTTTTTCTTATTTGCCTTCATAATGCTTGAAAAATATTTACAATATTGCCAGAATAGATCACAATTCGAAGGGGAAAGGAAATGTACGAAAACTAAAAGACAGCAATAGTTATACTTTCGTATTGTGGCTACAAAATATAAGAGAATACATAAAAAGAAAAAGTAAAAGAGAAGAAAAGTTTTCCAATTTGTTCTGCTACAAAACTCAGCTTACGTATCACACAACTCCTCCCGAATATAATTGATATGTGTCCAAATGAAAAAGGAACGATTGCACCATCACTTCTCACCCGCCGTACATTATAAAACATTAGCAACAGACATGCATTCATACCGCAAGAGTGTTTGTTTGTTGAAGTAGAAAACCCACACAGGTAAAAAGTAAGTCCATGAAAGTTATGCACAGAAAACTAAAGAATGTTATAAGGAAAGCACTAAAGAGTGGGAGAGGAAGAGGAAGATGGACGGATGGGGAGATAGGGAGATAGATGGGCAGTGTGTTCTTATAATAAATTGTCCCTGAGGATGCTTAAGGGTCTCTTTCAAGAAAAATTACACATTATAACTCAAATCAAATAAACGAAAATGAAGTTGACGGACTAAACGTTTCGCATCCGTTTCTCTCTCACTGTACGTGCGTATCTATCTCTTTTTTCCTTTTTCTGTGTATGTGAATTTGTGCGTTTTTGCACATGTATTGCTTCAAAGTCCTGAAATGATTAAGCAAAACATTTATTACAAACGAGAATATCTTCACAAGCACATGTATATATATATATATATTTATATATACATACACGTGTGTGCGTATGTGCTCTTTCCTTTAATAAATGCGGTCACGTAATAATCTGCTTAAAGCTGGTCTATTATAATCAGGACCTTTAGAGTTTTCCAGACAGACAATCATATTCATCACCCAGAGCTCGGTATATACATAGGTATATATGTAACACTTCTCTGCATCCCCCTTTGCTCTTTAAGCAGTAAATTGAAATAATGTTAAACATTAACCGAACACAGCCAAGTGTTACAGATAACTCTTAACGCATAACGAATAGTGGAATGACTGTAATGAAGAGGTAAGAGGAGAGAATATCATGTTTTAAAAGTGACTCTTAAATAATTGATGAGAAAACTTTGTTAACTGTTTTATTCTTCTTCTTCTTCTTTACGTTGATTTTCTTCATATTCATTTTCGTTTTAATTTACCAACTTTTCCTAAAGACTACAAATGCTTAACAAGGATAAAGAAAGCATCGCACAAACAAACAAAAAAGAAAAAAAATGGTATATTTTGCACTTAAATAAATAGGAAATAATTAACTTGTTTAGAAATTCTAGCATTTAGTCCTAAGCTAACAAAAAAATCCAATTATCTAATGTTATATGCACACATAACCCGGTTTGTGCCCCCGTGTGCCTGCCTAACCGGATAGTTAAGTATTCTAAACTCAATTTTGTAAAGTTTTTTTTTTTTTATCCGGCTTTTTGCTGTTATTGTTGTTGTCGTTGTTGTTGCTGTTGACAATATTTGTCTGAACTTCTAATGATTAGTTTTTAGGCTATTCAATCATTTGTAAAGCTATGCCTGAGTTGATCAGACCAAATGTATTCATTACACAGTCTATGTGTAGCCCCTAACAACAAAAAAAAAAAAAAACGGAAAAAAGTAGAACATGACATGAAAAACACACAAAAACATGTCTGTTAATTTGGAAATCCTCTCTAAAAAAAAAAAAAAAATAATGCTTTTTAAACCCAAATAATGCATAAACATGTGTACAAAGTTTAGCTTTGTTAACATATAGACAAAATAAGCAAGACATCAAACGCTTTTCAAAACCATTAAACAAATACTGAATTATTTATTACTAACCAATATTTACAGTTGCTTTTCAAAAATGTACGGAAATTAATGGAAGCACGTAAAGGAAACAACTAACGTCTCTTACGGGCTTTTTTAATTAGCGTTTCGTCTCTACAACCGTTTTCTGCTTGCAAACAAATTTGCAGATTTACATGTTTATCATTTATCTAGTGATAGGAAAACTCTGTTGCTGCTTATTGATGGCTAATATTCATTTTTGAAATTTACCTCTGCCACTCATGCATTGTCAACGACAAAGAAGTTGAAAAAGAAACGGACGTGTGGACGCATTTATGAAAGGAGCGAGGAATAAATCGATGAATCGTTTAAGCATGGCGACCTAAGCAACGATGAGTATGTACCCAAGAATTTCGGCTGTGCACATTTCTGCATGTGGTTATTACATTACAGTTGCCGATCGGACATTTCGTATACTGTTTCGAACTTTTGCTACTGCTATCCAATCAGGCAAACATTTTCTTTTCAAATTCTTAAATAACCAAAGTCTAACTGGCAGATCGGCAAACGGATGAATGGAGAGACGGAGAATGGTTGTGAGCGACACTGAGCCAATGAAAAAAAGAAGCACTAATTAACGATTTTCTCAAAGAGCTTTTCAAATTTATGTTTTTCTGCACGGCATCGTTCAAGCAAGCTTCTGCATTAAAGTGAAAAATTTATTTGAAAAAATTGACTGAGTTAAACTGGGTAACAAAATCTGGTAAAGGCAAGACGCAAACTGTATACAACGTGAATGCATCGCAACAACATCTTCTTACTGTACCGATATTGCAAATAAAGCGATAGAAAAATCGCAACGCATCGGAAGGAAGAGTGGTTCAAAAGTCTGATTAATCCAAAGCTATTGAAAGCCACCATCGATCGAATAATGGAGAATCGCAAAACATTACGTTTCCTGCTACCAGCCTTTGGCGATTTTTCTATAATTTCAGCTCCAAGGGCTGGCTGGGGCAGCAACGTGCTTTCTTTGAAAGAAAACCAAACAAAAATTTTGTAAAACTAGAAACACATGACTTTAAGTAAAAAAAAAAAACCCTTATAGCATGACGATCCCAAAAGTTCACCTTATTTCGTCAACATCGTCATCTAACAGTGACAAGAGTAATAATTGCGAAGCGGATGATTGATTGCGCGTAAGAGATTCATTTCTGCTTTGTCCTTATTTTATCTTCAACTGGTCGGCAAAAGATAATGGAATAATAAGAATTGAACCTAGTTAATGGATGGGAACCTTCATTCAAGATCTTCCAAGAGAAAATGTTTGATGTTTTTTCAAATGCAAGTCTTAATAGCAAAATCGAGCCGTAACTGCTCTCATATATCAATGCATTCTTTCCCTTACCATTCTTTGGCCTTGTTCGGGAAGTCAGAGTTTTTCACGCAAAACAACAAACTAAAATTTTCTAAAAATGTGCCTTACGATCTGGTGCTTCTTGTCCGAAGAAATAATTTGCAAAAAAAAATTCCCATTGATTTGAATTTTTTTTGGAAAATTGAAGGTGAAGCCAAAGTTTCAATATTTCCTTGTCATTGCCGGCTTGAATGATTGGTCAAACTAAACTAGTGAACAATTCGCCAGTAAGTGTAGTTAAAAGCGGCAGTGGGAAGCGGCGATGGGAGATTAAAATCAAACTTTGCAAATGCCAAAGAAACGCTTGATTATATTACACGATACCTTTTTGGAAGACAAGAGCAGTAATAGCTCAAAAAGACAGATAGCCAATCAACAAAAGCAATTGAGTGACTTATAAACGAAAATGATTATAAAAAAGGAAATCCACTGATGAAGGAATTAGGGAAAAGAGAATGTCGCGTTTTGCTGTTACACAAAAGGCATCAAAAAACCTATAGTTCTGAAAAAATGAGTTGAAGAAAAGCCCGAAATAAAGAACTACTCATTGAAAGAGCGCCTTGTTAGGAATGCTTGCTAAAGTGCGAAATTATTTTGTCGATGAAAATCGAGGATTATCGAACAATAAAGCGATACCTGAAAAACTATTGCTAAACATACGTACGTTTACCGTGATTCGCTTAATGCATTTGGAATGCATGGCTTAAAAGTAAAACGTTTGAAACTTCTGCCAAGAGATTCGTTCAGCAAGGCTGAGTCCATGCCTAGCGTATGTCATAGCAATTATTTTCAAAAAAGAAAATCCTCTTAACAAAACAAAAAAAAAAAAAAACGATACGAAGTGAAAGAATTGAAATTGCATCACAAAATCGCTGCTTTATATCATTAAACGAAATGGAGCATAATGTTGGACCATCTACCTATCAAGGCAATAAAAACGTGCACTCGATGAAGAGATTTTCTGTGCAAATATGCATATAATAAACTTGGGTTGAATACAACTACACGCGTACATTCACATTCAAGTAAACATATGTTCCTAAGTACGCAATCGAGTTTATTTATACGAACAGCGGCAAATACAATGTCATGCTTTAATATGAGCAAACAGATTTTATGACAGCCGTACGAACAAGCAGCTCAACAATAAATACAATTTGCATAATATTCAAGCTCAACATATATTGCATATATGTGCTTGTGTAAGAGTATCGTACTCTTTTACAGTTTGTTTTGCATAAACATTTCGAAAGCCATTCTCTCTAGCTCTTAGTGAATCGTGATGGGTAAAAGCAGTAGAGACACCAGCTAAATGCAATCTTCTAAGGAAAATATTGTTGTAAGAGAGTTTATGTATGACTATGCATGTGTGTGTGTGTGTGTGTGTGTGTGTGTGCATTACTGTACATGCATATATGTTGTACGGTATTAAAGCTTTTCCCCGTAGGTCCAATTGTTGCTTTCTAAGTAGCTTCATGACTTCTAAAACAGCTGATCTCTGTGATATGCTTTATACGTGTATGTACATAAAATCATACTCACATATTAATCCCTTTATGTATATATTATCAAAGAAGTAAAAGGATTTTTCCGCGAAATAAAGTATAAAGTAAAAGAATTATATATGAAAATATTAGCTGATGTGCGTGTATTTGTGTGCATAAATAAATTTTTAAATATTTTCGCTAAAGCATACGCTATGTTTACCGTTTCAACGAAATCTGTTCTGATCCGTCTGACGTTTCCTTTCCTCTTTCTCGTCGAAATTTGTACTTCTGCTTGTTGGCAAGTTTTCTCTTGTAAATGTTTTTGTAACAGTAGTTTTAATGTTTCACTCAGATAATATGATAGTACCGCGAATTTTATTTATGCACCTTACGCGTGCGTTCACTTATGTGCTTAGAAAAATTCTACTTATTCAGAGAATTGACTAGTTTCGTGTCATGCATATATAGAGCCAGTTGCAACTGAACAAATAAAATATTTATTCAATTTGGCAAACGTGACATTTTGCATAGCTGCTTGTGTAAATACAGCCAGAGACACGTTAATAGCACGCAAAGCTTTTTATTTAGAAAAATAATTCAGATTTTATTTTAAAGGCATTTAGAAATATTTTTTACCAACTGAAGCAGAAATAGAAACAATGCCGCAGGCCACGACCCACTATAAAATACTCTATGTCGTCCTACAGCTGTTCATACAACGACTTTTCCAAATCGGGCATTATATGGAATGCGGTCAAAAAAGTGATGCGATCCAAACCATTTTCAACAGCGTTTGCCCTTGGTCCAAAACATGTCGGTCCACTAAGTTTCATTAAAATATCTCAAATATTGCTGCCTGTGGATTAAACACGAGAATACAAGACAGAAAGACAGACAGACGGACAAGCAAACTTAAATCGATTCAGTAAATGATTAATAAATTGATATAATAAAAGATGAGTCCTTCTGCATGTTTCACATATTCGCGTAAGCCCTTCTAGCCTTGTACCCCAAAAATGTGATCATTGATTAAATGGATTTCAGAACAAAACATAATTTTCTACTTCAGACAAATTGAGATAAATTGTAACAAGAGTTAAAACTTAACTTTTTTTATTTCATTACTGAGACAATATTTCATGATTCGTTTTCCAAACGTTTTCCATGTACTGCGTCCCCTGTTTTCCATGTACTTTGGATATGCTTTTTCCCTCGCAGAATACCAAACCGTCTTGATACTCTCCCAAAGACCATTATTTTTTAACATTTAAAATTTAAGGAATCAAAAAATAACCCTTTCTTCGGCACTTTCTGTTATATTCCAGATTGCTGTTGTCCTTCGACATACACAATCCACGCATTATGCGTATCAGCAGAAAGTTGTTTTCTTCAGGATGACAATGAAGCTCTCTGCCCATTAAAACTTTAAAAAAATTCGCTCATTAAAACAATTATTATGTGCAAAAGTTACGTGTATACCCTTTTATGATCAAATCCGAAATGAAAATCGAAAAAACTATAAAAAAAAAAATACAATCGCGATTTTTTAACCGAATAATTTTTTTATAATAGCACTACCATGCGTTAAAAACAAAAGCCTTTAATTATAAAGTTGAAGAAATTTTATTAAAGGTTCGGGTTACAAATTAGTGCTATTCATGCATCCTTGGCTGTATGCATATGAGGTAAATGACAGCCTATTACTATTGTGTCTTATTTTATTTCAATATTAAATATACGAAGCACAAGTTCCATCGCTACATTGGAACACATCTCAACAAGATATATTTAATATTGAGCTTTAAAAAGGCCTTAACTGGATATAATAACTAAAAGAAAAAAAAAACGCTTGATAATATTTTCAAATGCTCCTCTTGCAGACTCATCAGAGTGTAAGTCCCTACAACGTATAGAAAAATGTAGCAAGTCACGATTATTATTTCGAAACTCTGCCTAAATTTCGTAGCAAACTACGTAGCACATCTTCTGGATATTTCAAGTTTCATTTGCATCTGTATCTCATTAATCAACGACGATGATGACGATAATACATTGGACTGAGTACTGCAAAATTCATTGTAAATTTATCTTGCCTCTAATTTTTACACCTATCATGTGTGGTATATTTATTTTGTCATAACGTTTGCAATGCCCAGAAGGAGGAGGAATCAGAGATCCCACAAAGTATATATATTCTTAATCAGCATCAAATTTTAAAACGATTTAATCGTATCCATCTGTCCGTCTGTATAATTTCTATTGTAAACAGTCTTCTGGCCGTAAAAATGAAGCTACCGAATTCAAATTTGGCAAAAAATGGAAGTTCTTGCAGCCAGGTTGATATTGAAAATGGGGAAAATCTGTCGAAGGAGACGTCCACAGAACCACTTAAAATGGTAACACCCTTGTTTTTCAGAAGTAATAAAAAACTGGTTGCTTGTCCATTACTCATAAACTATACCAAATAAATGTACAAAAATTTGAACGCACATTTCATGGGCAATGCTGTAGCATGTACAAAAATGGAAAAAATTGGCCCCGCCTGCCCAATATTGTAGTGTGTCAAAATTTAATTACTTTTTAATTACCTTTGTAACGCGCAGGAACCCCATAAAGTATACAAATTCTTGGCCAATTTCCAGTTTGGAATACACCTTAACATGTCCACCTGTTCGTCTGTCCATCTGTCTGTTTGCGCAACTTTTTAGTATCTGTGGTATATATTCTCCCGAATTTGCAAAAGAATTTCCGGCATTATGTGGGCATGGAATAGTCTGTTCTTATCCCATTATATAATGCGGGAGGAAAGATTCATCAATTTGCAGTGACTTAAACGATGACCTATCGTATGCGTGTATTGTGCTAGTAAGAGAAGAAGTTGATTTTTTTTGTTCATATTACGAACCAAGGAGCGTTTGGTTTACGAAAATTAAGCAAAACAAACTAAAACAATACTTGTTGTACTCGCAAATATAATACGCACACCTCTCAAAGCTTTAGTTTTATTTATACTCTCGTAGGGCTTATAAAATATGTTTACTTCAAACAAATATTTTCACTACTGAAAAATTACTGACTGGCATTGCAACAATTTAATTGTTAAGTGGGGAGTGCTTAGAGAAATATGTTTGAAAATTTCTGACGTTAGTACTTTCATCTTTGTTATAAGGGAAAATAGAAAAAAATCTTCCTTGGCATTGCTTCAAATTTATTTATTGTGTGTGCGAAATGGTGTTTAAAACATTTTTGAGGGTAATTTACTTTAAAAACAAATTTAAATATTTACTTTTACGTCTTGTGTAGGGACGAATGCAGATTTATTTTCCCCTTTTTTTTTTCTTAAAGGCCACACCAACAAACGATTGTCGTAGCCCTTATAGCGTGAAATCAACAAAAAGCTGAGCGAGTAAGAAACGAATTAACAGTTGGTCTTGATTGTTGCCCGTTTATAAACAGCATAACGATAAAAGAAAAGTTTAATTGGTTTACTCTAGGAGAGCGACAATCTTAGTTAGAGAAACAAGCCCCAAAGCATTATGTGGGGTTAAAATGCCGGTAATATCTGCTTGTTTATTGTAATTATGAACTCCACACATTGCGGCCAACTATTTTTAATCAGAATTTATTTGAAACGTCCTTCTTTCCTCAATTTTTGTGACTGAGCGACGCAACGATCATCGGAAGATAATCCAGAGAAAAATTTCCAAGACTAAAGTCTTAAAGCTCTAGCATCTAAGGTTAGCGGCGTCATTGGAAACAGTATCGCACTTGAGATTTGAATCCGCGACCAATGAGCTGTTGGTCAAAACACTCTGCCTGCTCGGACACTTAGACGGATAACTGAATGTTATCTAATGTTGTTGTACTTAATGTTATATAAGAATTATAACGAATTTAGGCAATGTGTGACAGGCTCTGAAATTTATTTTTACGTTTGTAACCAATGAGGTGCTTACGCAGTGTGAACTGTCAGTTTCACCTTACGGTGTTTTTCATCTCAGTGTTCGAATGAAAACAAGAACGGCAATCTGCATGCAATGTTTTCTTCCAGATCGGTCAGCTGCATTATCTCACAATCCCACTTTTTCTGTCTCTCTCTTTCTCTCTTTCTGTTTTTCTACCACCTCTTCTTTGCGACTGTTGAAGCGGTTCTCACCACCCGTCGATACTAGACGAGAGGAGTGCTAAGAGTGAAAGGTGAATCTCCGCGTCGTAGCGTCTCAAATGTTGTAAATGCAAAACATGCAGAGTGCACATTTCACAAAGGTGATAAAGCTGAAATTGCCTCGAATGGCAAACAGTCCGTCCCTCTATAGTAAACTAAGTCAACTACTCGCCCTCTACATGCACGACAGACTTTATGAAGCTAGTGAATCTAAACTTTCTCCGATCTTTAGATACCGTCAATCAGTATAATAAGCTGGCAAGTATGAGAGAGATAAAGCAGATGTTACCACTGGTGAGATGGTGAGAGATGGAAATCAACGTACTCACGTTCTCCGATGATGACTATGAAATTTACTTTGTAAAGTGAAAGACTAACAAAACATTTTTCAAATATTCTGTCTGCAAGCACTTATATTATATAATGTAGTACACACACACACACACACACAAACTCAAAGGGAAACGTAAAAGAGAATTTCATGCAAGTTCATAAATTTTCGCCTTAAACTTTGCAAACTTTTGAGATGAAAATCAAAGCAAAAATAAGGAAATAAACAGAAGCGAAGAAATATATCGTATGCGAAATTGCCAAGCATTGGATTTGCGTAATATAAACAAGTTGAAGTAACCTTCAGCCGCATATGTAGCACAAAAAGTCAGTTAAACCTGCAATGACCATACGACCAACAGAAGCATATTTGAAGAGAATGATGAAAAGTTTCGTATAATTTACATGGATTACACTGTCCGACCATCTTCAACGTTCAGCTGAGTTGTATTGATGCAGTAAATGCATGCGATATATCAGAACGTAATCACAACAGAACTTAACGTTTGCTGGTAACATTTAGATATCGATATGCTTAGAGTATAAACGTTCTCTTCTAAATTGATTTGACCTGCAGTTGGTCGTTTAATAAAAACAAAATCGATTAGTATGCGTCCTATACAGGCAAGCATGCCATGCACGAACACATACGTAATTATAAAGAAAAAACTCTTTTATTTCTTGCCTTTGAATAACGCTATTAGTTGGTTGTTAAATATCTAAAAATTATTATAAAAAAAAAAAGGTATTTTTCTTTGCTCTCTTTTGAAAGCAAACGTCTCGGTTAAGGTGGAAAAATTACTAGTGATTAATAAATAACATAAAGTAAAGAACACAAAAACGAAAGAAAGGCTTTCATTAGTTTATCGGAATTGATTCGGTTCGAAGGAAATTCTTCCACCTCCTCCTCTCCTTCTTCGGGCGCTACACTTGAGCATTCTCTTCTTACAAGGAAGGAGAAAGCAGTGTTGGTGAACTGACTGATAGCGTAAGCATATCGGTCTTACCTGGTATAATATAAAACTTTTCCCGAGTGAGTTGATTACGGTAAAAGTGTTGTCGGCTCGTATTGAAAGTTGTTTGCAGTCATTGCAGAAAAAAAAGGATAAATATTAGTTTTCTGAACAATAATCTTTCTTTCATGATAATGGTCGCCATACTGACATCGCAACATAGGCTCGGGAAAGTGTGACGCTCTCCTGGTATCGAAAGCTTTAGATCACACATCCCATCAATCTATTGAAATTTACGCAACATTATCTGAAGCGGCAAATACGCATCATAAGTCATGGGAACACTTGTCTAAGGCAACAGGTTGCTTGTATTTCTCACTTGAAGTATGGTAATTTTCACATAGCAAGTAGTGATATAGGTGACAGGTCCTAAGCCTAATTTATTTTTTTAATTATTTAAATCTTAAGAAATTCAAATGTTTATACAAAAAAATACATAAAAACATTCCATCCTTTAACATTTTATATTAAGGTTTCATTTAGTAGTTGATTCAATGGAATAATATTCAATCGGTATCTCTTCGCCCTATTCCTTCAGAAAGATTATACATGAAGCAGTAAACAATATTCAGTTGTCGAAACTTGAATCTGGTTTAAGCACTACAGTGCAGTGGCTGAAGCGTAAAATGAACATGAAGTGATTTTTTTAAAGAGAATTAATAGACCGAAATCATTCCCATCTGGTATTAAAAATACGCTATTTAGGACTTTGTCTTGCAAGCCTCCATAATGCATTTTTACTTTATTGGCTTGAATAAGAGGAAATTTGAAAGTTTTCAACGCTTTTGATTAGGTGGGCAACTAATTTATCAGCTCTTTTTTTGATCAACGAAAGATTGAAAATTTCCCCAGAAATGAGATTCTTTCCGGGCATCATTGTTCATCACTTTAGCTAACTTTTGAATTGAATTTGACTATGAATTCAAAGTGGAAAAAGAAACTGGCGTTTTGAAGCCGTGCGCAAGATGACGAATTTTTTCGCACCATATCCAACCGATGCTCTTGAAATAAACCGCTAGGTCAATGGTTCGCCTAGTGTGATGGTAATGGTTCGCCTAGTGTGGGCCACATTATTTAGGCTTTGAGGCTGCCCCTCCCCTTGAACACATTTATGCTTCGAATTATGCAGGAAAAATGTTTCTCGCAAATATTGCTTACAACGCGACATTCTTGTTGTTAGAAAAATTGCGATATGTGTGGGTATTGCGACCGATTACTGCTAACAGATATCTGAGCTGCCGCTGTGTATCCATTTCATGGGGCCTTACAGTGATTTATTTGTGGTGCGTGGAAAATTCATTGCGCACGTAGTTGTTAAGTCAATGAACTGTACGCAACCAATTTTAATGTTTAGATGCGTTTGTTCCCATTCGCTTAACCAAAGCATTTCCAAGTTTATTTAGAGACGTGAAAATATTAGTTTCATAATATAAAATAAATCATAAGTAAAGGTTATTATTGAGCGCCATTGCCGAACCGCTTACGGCCATTGTTATCACTTTTGATATAATCAATTGGGCTAAAGCTGTTCACTGATTTGAGGATATAATAACCGCCCAATCGTTGTATTAAATAAATGCCATAGATGTTGTTTGTAAAGATGTTCGTCTCAAACAGAAAAGATTTTGAAATGAAACTTGTGTGTGTATGTGTGTGTGCGTGTATGTGTGCGTGTGTGTGAATTAGTTTTCATATTTATCATGCCATGTACATAAAAAGAGGAAAGTCTTAAATGGCCTGAGGCATGAGATCAAAAACCGCAAAATTCGCATTTAATTAAACCACAAGTCATTGTGCTGGTAAATAACTCGATCAATAATCAAACGAATATAATTAAAGTTCAATAGTTAATTTCATATTATTTTTGAATTCTTTTTTGCGGTGAATAATAAATATTTAAACATTTCATTAAAAAGCAATTATACAACTCGGCGAGTCGGACTACAAATTAATTAAATTTTAGATAGCGAAACTTTAAAATAAATTTAGATGATTTTTGCTAAAAATTAAAAAAATACAAATACATATAATTTATTTATAATGTTCAAGCGATATTTTATTATATAAAAAAATGTATTTTAAAGGTAAATTAAATTGTATTAATGGAAAATATATAAAATAAAGCAATTCAGATAATCGTAATCGACTGGGGCTGACTGACTCTTCTCTACTCATCACCGGTGAAGATAAACATAGGTAGAAAAAAGGGTGGATGGGGTTGGTTTTTTGTACTTTTGCAAGATTAGTCAGAGAATATAGGCGGAAAGTTTTATCCTTGCATGGTTTGTTGTTTATGATTAATAAGTGAATTATCTGATCTTTTTTACTTTTAGAAACAGAGATGTTTTTATTTAGTGTTGTATTGTGGAAGTGTGCTTCCTCCGTTTTGACGCGTTTTCAATCTCAGCCCGCGTGCAAGGGCTTCCTGATAGCGTAAGCTTTGCGAGCAAGAGAAAAAAGGCTAAAATCTGTACAGACGGATGGAAAGACATGCCTAGATTGATTCATATCAACTTTATAGGATCCACCGAATTTTCTTTTGTGGTGTTACGAACGTTTCAACGAAATCAATATGGGGATTATATCCCATAAATCATCCTTTGGTGGTGCGCATAAGAAAAATGAAAATACATTTATGAAAATAAAGAAAACATGTACACATATGTTATATGTGAAAAAGCCACAGAAATATGTAAACAAAACCACATTACCTTCAAAGAGCAAGAAGACGAAAAAAGACTTAATATTTCAATAAACAAACATACCACAGAGAACAGATACTCATACCTGCAAAGATTGCATATATCGTGTATAGTAGAAAGAAAAAACAAAAAAAAGAAAAGAAAAAGGAACAACGACATACATTCTATACATTATTGGATTTATTTTTTCGTCTCGAAGAACTGCATATTATCACAATTTTTTTAAAGAAAAAGTTAGACAACAAAACATAGTTTAAACGAAGTCAAATTTATATCCACTTTGATTATGTGCAGGAGGTGGTATTGTGTTCATCTTACTTCTTAGAAATTCTTGATTATCTTGTTATCGATTACTTAATATTTTTTCCACATATATTTATCCTTCTCTCTCTTCTTCCCCCTTTGATCAGTATTACTTTGGTACTCTTTAGTCGTCTTCATCTCATTTTTTTCTCGTCAGTTTACAAAAGGAGTAAAGATACAACAATATGTAGACTGTATATATACTGCTATATATATATATATATATATAAATTTTTTCTATGAGTTTAGTATTTTAGTGCATACTCTTCATAATATGTAACAGTCGGAAATAGTTTTAACAGATGCTAGAGAGATTATAGAAACAATGCTTTTAGAGTCAAATGCGGACCCGGAAAGAATTTCTTATTAAATATTTGTGTCTGAAAGGACGGCTAGCTAGGAAAGATCGTCCATGAGAAATATGAGACAATCGTCTTCTATTTCAGTGATAGATGAAGTTTTGAGCTTGCGAAACAATATAGTCTTCTGTGTTTGAACCTGACTTCCAAAGAGGAAATTTTATGGGAAAAAAACCAATTTTGTATTAAAATCCTATCTTACTGTCTTACTCTATGTATTAATTGCAATATACAGTCAAGCTTATTATAACGAGGTTTATACCATGATTTCCTCATAAGGGAGGGCGGCAATTGCGCTACTCCTTCTGTACGGTGTGTTCTTAAGCAATTAAGTTTGGCTTAGTGCGATACTTTTCTACGCGGCATTTTGTTTATGCGATTTGTTTTGTGCGATTCTTTTTTTATTCGGCGTCTGAATAATTATCGTGACGGTGTATTTCAGAAGAAGATTTTGTCACTTTCACCGAAAACGAATTTATCGAAGAGACACGGCGGAGGCGGCCAAGAAAAATCGAATTCTATGCGAGCGGATATAATGTATGCAGGTAAGAATTTGCCTAAAATAGATAGCAATTGGAGAAGAAGCCCGAAAGTCCAAAAAGAGTTGTCTACGGCAAAAAGTAAATTTTCTTTAATAGGCCGCGAAAAATTAGTGGTTACAGTTGTTTATGAAGTTTTTGAGTAGTTGTTTTTTCTGGCGGCCGTCTGACGTACACAGAGTATTCTTCCAGTAACCCAAATGGCTTAATAAATTTATATGAGACTGCACTTCTTCAATGTGTTAAATTTTTTGCTGCCATTTGTGGCTTACTGTCGATTGCACTTGTCAAGATGTGAGCAAATGGTAAGACATTGCTTTCCTTGGGTTGTTTCTAAAAAATAGGGTCTTCTTGTTTATAGAAAGTGGTGCGAATTTTTTTAGTCCGTTCGCTATTAGGAGTCTACTGGAAAGGGCATTCGCCATATCCCAAAATTTTTTAAACTGATGCAAATACACTTCATGCATATGATATCGGGCTGTGGCAAAAAACGGCTGCCTTACATGTCTGTAGTGTTTGGTACGAACGCATCAATTTGTATTAATTGTGAGTTTTTATAACTCGGTCTCCATAAAGCGCAGCAGTAGTTTTCATATAAATTAATCAGTTTTTCTTTATTTCTTTAGTTTTCATAACGCGGTTTTTATAGTATGTGAGTCGTAGTTCGAATTAATTCTTAGTTTCATTTAGCGCGATACCAATTAATCGTGTTATATGAAGTCTGACTGCGTTGCTTTTAGCTTTAGATGCTCTTGTACTTATTTGCTGCTTTCGAGAAGCAACAGCCCCCCTAAGCATGCGTCCTTCCTGGAATTAGATCTCAGTCTGCCCTTTTTTTATATTTTTCGATCAATACCTTATTCCAAGTGCCACCGAGTGTATATATATACACTTCAGAAGTTATGTTGGTTTTATAAATAATTCCTTAGCGAAAATTGCATTATTTTTTGGCTCGCTCACGTCCTTAACAGGCAGAAATAAAAATTTAAGTTGAAATGGCACGCATTTGGAAAGGCATTGCGCAGGTTTCGATCTTCATAATTACTCTCCCGCAGGTTAGCGAATAATTATTGGTATGAACCATATAATGCTTTAGTGAATTTCTTACCCACACATGTCTCGAAGAATGTTGAATGCTACTAACATAAGTAAGCTTAAGTGGTTGATCAAACGAATCAAGGCTGACGATGACTTGTTGCGTTAAAGAGAGATTTTTAATAGAAACTCTATAAAGTCACTCCGGCGATTGCAAAAACTTAACTGAAACATATCCTAAAAAGCTTATATTCGATATCGGGTACCACTAAGACGTAGTAACTATTATGATTTGATTCCGTCTCGTTTAACTAACCAAGCAAGGTATAGCGAGACTGAATTTCTCGAAGGCAACTTTAACTGACGAACAAGAGCAAGAACAACGTTCTTCTCCATCAAGTGGCACTTTTCCTTGATCATATTAGAAGGTCATGTCATTGACCAGAATGTGGAATATATTCATTAGTTGACTTACATCAATCGTTCTTCCTTTGGGAATTTTATTTCATTTTTGCTAGGAATATATGCATAGACGCAATACAAGCCCAGATGTTTTTAATATGCATTACTTCAAAGTCATTTCTAAAACTAATGAATTTGTGCGTATGTGTGCAAGCTTTTAATTAAAAAAATTATAGGTTTACTCACTTACGAAATATTATAAATATTTTATTATATCCTTAGAAACCGAAAGCATATTTGAATCTTTAACTACTAACAACTAAAGTATATTTAAAAGAAAAACTGTAAGATGCTTAAACATTTTTAATTTTCATACAAAATACCGATTAAATATTTTCTTGAAAATTTAGCTAATAATATATGATATTTCTCTCTATCATTCTCTCGCTCTCTCTCTCTCTCTTTCTTTCTCTCTCTCTCTCTCTCTCTCTCTCTCTCAATTCAAACATATTACTAGTGCTTACCTATATAATAAACATTCAGTCATGCAACGATGCATGCATGCATGCATGCATCCATGCATATGTTTGTGTGTATGTATGAGTATTTCATGTACATGTTATTTTAGGTAAAAATCATACATCTGTGATTACATTTATAGAAAATTTTAACTGAATTGGAAAAACACAGTCTGAATGTGGTAGTTTCGTTCTTGTTGTTGTTGTTGTTGTTGTTGTTGTTGTTGTTGTTGTAATTGTAAGTATATGTAACTTTAATACGTGCATAAATGTTTTGAATAAATTTTTTATGTTTAGTATTTCTTTTCCTATCATTTTCTTTTTACTTATTTTTTAGCTCCTTCGGAACATTGTTAGTTGGTCTCAGAATACATTGTAACACGTATTTGTTTGTACTCGTGTAAATACAGGCAATGAGAGAGAATCCGATATAAAATCTTTGGTAAGTATGTGGGCAAAAAGTATAATTTTATATCATTTGAGATACTTCCCCCCCGCCCCCTTTAGACAGAATATTAGACACCAACACTAATACTAACACTATGTCGCATATGTTTTGCTGTGTTTAATGAATAATTTAAAAATCTGAATGTGAATGTGACTGTAAATGGGGGTACGTTTGTTTGTGTGCATAATGACAAAGATTTTTTGAAAATAAGCACAGAAAGGAATGGGAAAAGAATTATAGAGAATTTTCTTGATGGTACGATGATGATGATGATGATGACGATGATCATAATGATGATGATGATTGTGATGATTATTATGATGAAGAATTATTTATTTAAAGTATTTTATATTTTCGAAGACACAGAACAGAAACACAAATAAAAACCACAATACTTACATAAAAATATACACACACATACCAGGAAAGATGACATATTTACAGAAAAAGTTTGTTAAGATAAACTTAAGGAATTTCTTCTTCTTTTTTTTTTTAGAGTTTTTAATTTAATATAAAATCCAAACACAAACCTAAATACAAACAGAATAACTAATTAAAAATGAGAGGAGAAAAAAGAAACAAAAATAAGTACATAAATAAATAATTGCCAAGATGTACAGGAATGCCTTAAATAAAGTATTCAAAAATTTCACTATTGAACCCTTCTCATACCCACATACATTTCGAATTTAAATGTGAATTTAAGCAAACAAATCAGCGAAACGCTTGTACAATTAGTTGCAATTAATTCAATTCCCGATAAAAGCTTTCGGAATTTCTTAAAATATCTTTTATAACGAACTTATTTATTTCTTTTGATTTGATGAATCACTCCATGGATATCTCTTATACATATTGGGGAAAGAGAACGGGAGTGGTTGTAGCCGAGCAGACACACTAAGGTATTGTTCACTTTAGCTGAAAAAAATGCAAAACACATGGTAAATACAGTAGTCATCAAAGGAGCTCTTAAAACATATTTCGTAAGAACAATGGCATAAGAAGATGTATCCCACAAGATTGATGATCGATACCAGAGTCAACAACTAGTCGTCCATAGTCATATTTCTAGATGAATGTACTTTCGCAAAGATTGCCATTCATGGTTCAAAGGATTTATCATTTGCCGCATAAAAAAAACCAATATTGCTTAGCCTGCAATTGCGAGGCCATTATTATTATCTTTTGTAGCGTTTAACTATCAATTTTTCTACAATTTCTAGTATTCCAAGGCCAATTCAACCAAGCTACACCTAAACTAGGAAAAGAAACTTTGCTTAAGAAAATTGTTCCAACTACGAAAGTCATGCCTATTTGAAGTCCTTGGAAAACAGTCGTAGGCATATAGATAGCACACTCTTCAACGTGAAGATGGACAGGCGGATTTATTGCCAGATGTTTTCAAAGATCCCTCCAACGACATGAGCTCTGACAAACGCTCGTAAAAACGTAATTTTGTCAGCAGAGACTTCTTTCAATATAATTTAAGCTTAAGGAACTGCGATTTACAAGCTTTCTTTACATCTTCATCATTTTTCACGAATAGACCGAATTCCCGTTAATTTGTGACCCGATTGCTTTTACTCATAATGGATGCATTAGTTTTTCTAAGTCTTCTCGTATCCGCTTTATTTTGATTTATGTAAATAACGCTCCATTTAATTAACGGAACGGAATTATGCATTTCCTTGAAGCATTTTAATAATGCACCTACATCAGCCCCCTGCCTGTTCTCCCTTCTAATGACATTTATAAGCGCATACGCATACACAGTCTCTAGATATTCGCTCTCTATATAATTGTGGGAAGGAATGACGTTGTGAGGTTGGAAGAATGGAGAATTCTTTTATTAGATTTTTACAAATTTTTATTACAGTTTCGGTTTAAGCTATTAGGTGCTATTAGGTGTCCACAGTTGTATGAAAATACCTTAGAGAAGTGTTCGAATAAATTCGACAATCTTGAGAAAATTTCTATTAAGGACTTCGATTGATTATTGACGATAAAAAAAACTGTGTTCACTACATCAGAGTAATTTGAAAATATTCCGAGAATATTATCATTTTTTTTTTTTTTTTTTTTTTTTGTTTCATTCAATTTTTCTTTTCCCTTAACTAAGCAAATATTTGATAAAGTTCTCTGCTTACCTTAAGCGATATGAAAGTTTTAAAAGTAAAAGAAGGAAAAAAAGCGAATGAAAACTATATGAGAAAAAAAAAAAAATCTCTAAAATAATTTTGCAGCGAATTGTACGAAATGAAAGAATTACTGCTTATGTAAACACACATACATATGTACTTTCTTTTCTTTCTTATACATTTCTTATACAATTTTTTTTATTTTTTTTCTGAATGTGTGCGTGTGTGTTTTTGTGTGTAAAGTGTAGAGAACATTTTTTTTATTTTTGGTGTTTTCTTTTTTTCTCTTCATTTTCACTGCAAAATGAGGTGAGTGGCAATGCGTGTTTTTCATACGTACGCGCGTATACGTTCGCAATAAGAAAAATTAATGTTTCGTGTGTAAGCGTTGATGATAATAATAAAATTACGAGAGGGGAGAACAAATTTCATTAAAAACACGAAAAAAAGAAATAATAAAAATAAGAGAAAAATCTTCAAATTTATGAAAATTGTGGGCGAATATTAAAAAGTTATTTCCTCTTATGTCGTTTGCGCATTTACTCTAAAGCGTATAAAGTATTGTTAAATAAATTCTTTGGAAATATTTGTAAAGAAAATTTTTTTATTTTACTGTTTCTTTTCTTTGATTCGTTTAAATAACTTGAAAATATTTGTAGAGACGATTGATTTTGATTTGACGAGTGCAGTTACCTGCAGTCAGTTGCCTAAATTCACCTAGGAAGCTTACATCGAAAGCAAGGCTTCCAGACACTTAGTGCTTTTGTTATTATCCTTCCAATGTCGAGTTTAAGAGATCAAGGATAAAGCGTTTAGCCGGATCATTTCAGTGATTTGTATCTAAAGACAAACCAACCAAAGATTTGACTTTTTATTTAACGGCGCAGAAAAGTCTGGAGTCCTAAATATTGAATAAGCTCGATCGTACTTCGTATGTGCCGATCGACAGTAAATTTTACAAGCGAAAGATTTTTCATTCGATTGTAAGGCAAATGAGTATTTTAGTAGCCACAACAAATTCCCCACTCTTTAAATTCATATACACACATAACCTACAGCTACCGTTGCCAGTCCTTATCCATAACCGACCCCTGTTACCGTTTATACCCAGAACACACGCTTTTCTAATTCTTTCTTATCTTTTAAAAGGCAGTTATTGTTAATAGGGTGATTGCAGATCAGCGTGCTGTGAATGTTGCGTCGCTTCTTATCAAAAGCGTGGAAAGTCTCAGGCTCTCAGTATAGATTTACGAAAAATAGTTTAACAACATTTGGTTGGATTTACCTTTTGTTAAAAGTTTAGTTCCACCTCTTTTTTGAAAATATCCAGTTCGAGCAATCAGGTCAATCCTTTGGGAATATCTCTCCTAAATGAGTCCGAGATAAAGATAAAAAGATTGAAGAGGCATCATCTTCCCAATTTGTGTGTTTACTTATTATTATTTATTTAAACATCGTATCTGTTATGTTATATTGGTTTCATTAGGGAGAAATAAAATCTGTTGCTTTCCTCACCTTTAATTAAATTATATATTTGATGATAATAGTACTAATAGTACTAATAATAGTAATAAATTATTACTAATTAATACGAACCCTTTACTTTGTAGTTATTGTAATCCATGCTACTTTCAGCAGGGAACCTTCGATAAAGATCAATATTGAAATAACTGGGACCCGTAGGTTCATCATTTTTTACCTGGATACAGTTGTATCTAACCTAATACATTCAATGGTTATTTATATATATATATATACATTATAAATATTTACTCCTTAAAGAAATTGTAGTGTGCATCTGACTTCGTAAATGTAGTCGACCCGGTGCCGTCAAAATTTTCTATATTTGAATGACTTGAAGCATTTTTACAAATAATCCGAAATTATCTTAACCTTCCTAAATATGGGCAATGTAAGCAATTGCTTTTTATCGGACTAACATATGTTTAATATATTTTTCTTAAAGTTAGGAAAAATTAAGTTAATTATATATGTCGATGTTTTGCTTGATAGCAAACTTTCTTAAAACTCGCATCAGCAAGCACCAGGACGAATAAAGCAAAGAGCTTGCATTGGATTTCACAAAGGCAGGAAGGATTTCATTCATCTTCATCAAGAGAATTTGATACCAGATTTTTTCACACATCGCTAAAGATGTCTCCTCTTCAGTATTTTTCCATTATCTACTAACTTTTATTTCAAGCAAGTTGTGTTCACGCAAAAACAGTTTCCATTCTTTTGCTTGGGCTTTGCCTCCAAAAATTTCAAGGCCCACTTATTATGCAAATTTGTAACGCTAACAAAACTACCCGACGAATAAGACTAAAGGTTTCTTTCCTTTATGAGTTTCTAAATGACTAATCGAACATTGGATGTCGATCATGAAGAACTAATGAAAATGTTGTCCAAAGTTTATCAAGATATTTTTCGGGAAAACTCGATATGAATTGCTACAGAGAAAATCACAGAAAAAATGATTCTATTCGGAAATTGTCTACGCTGAATAACCATAATTGGATTGAGCGTTGCGTGAGTGTTTCTGTTTCCAGGTCCAAAATAGTTAAACCCTTGATAACTATGGATTTTGTTATCGACCGATTACATCATGCTCTGTAGTTGTAGTCCATTTCTGATGGCGCTCTGTCCGTCAAATAGACTTGGTCCTCCGCAAAAAAAAAAGGAAAGCCGAATGGTTGCGCCAACAACGCTTTAATAACATAGTTAATGCACACAAGAAGGAAGAAAAAGTCCGCTCTCAGTCAGTTTATCTAAATACAATAACATCTTGTGTGACGTAAATAATAATAATAATAATAATAATAATAATAAATAATAAATTCATATTTCCAGCTATTGGAGTGCAATCACTGTTGTAGTGTCTGTGTTTGTATTGAACACACACCGACTCTTTGTGTATTCTTTGGTTTTGATATCAGCGCAGATTCTGACTATGTACGTTAATGAGCAATCTTGTACCACCCAGGGCTCTATGCGCATAGAGACGTAGTAAAGTTACTATCATATCTAGCGTATTATGCTTTCTAAATACTACCTTGTGAAGGAGGCCCAAATCTAGGAAGTTCGGACATCAGTAGGACAGTAGTAAAGAAGTTAGGATTTACTTAAGAGTACACAATGAAGAAAGCTATTAGGAATGGAGGAGGAAAGCAGTTGAAATTGTGGGAAGCTCTCATTATCGTGAACAAAAATTTAGATACATTTCTACTTCAACTAATTGGATCGCAGAAATATATAGAATCCCTTGGTTGACATGAAAATCCCAGCTGTAATGTGAATGTTAACAAGAGATCCAGGATGAGTTCCTTTGGGAAGATAGTTTGCCTTGCCTCGGCCGTCTTACTAATTAAAAGCCAGGAAAATATATAAATAGGGAAAACAGCAAATACTTTTCACATGACAAATTCAATTCTTACCTTAAACACCTCGGACCAATTACGTTTGCCTTTGTTTTCATTTATATTGAATTTCTCATTACGAAATTGTTTGTGTGTGTTTATGTAATGAAAATATATTATTTAAGTGATTTTAATTTTTTACTTGTGTGCCGTTCACGCGCCATGTCTCACCTCCCCATATGTGTGTGTGTGCATGTATCGTGTGCAGCATGTGAACGTAATGTGTTTCAATTAATTAGAAACGACGGCATTATATGGAAAAATGCTTTATGTGTTCGCTCGAAAGTGTTCGTTTATCATTCTCATATGCGTTGAATATTTATACTTTTAATTTGCCGTCCTTTCTGGCTGTCATTGGCCTACTTGTTCCCATACGAATATACAAATTTTCATATGAAAATAAGTAAATGTTGGTTGATAAAGCAACTCGCGTATCCCTTTTTACCATTGTTATGACCTACATAGAGACGGATATTTTTTCTGATATTTTTCCTTACAATTCATAGAGAAATATTAAAATGTTTCCTGTGACCACACGATATGAAATGTATGTATATATATATGTACATGTGCATATATATATATTTGCAAAAAACAAAAGAGAAAAAAAAAGGCAGATATATATGTTTGTATATATATATATATATATATATATATATATAAGCAACAGTAACTAATGGCAAATGGGCTGCCTGCTTTCCTAGGAGCCTGACTGACAAACGGTCTGTTCATGACAGCGAAACCAACTGTGACAGCTGAACATCAACTTTAATTGTTGCTGTTATGCCTTTCACTTTTGTTATTATTATTTTTCTTTTCGTTGCGATAGAATTTTTAACATATTTAAAGTACTCAAGTAAAAATATTGCCTTTAATAGATGAAGAAGAGATGGCCTTGTAATATTTAATACTTCTTCCTATCAGAACTAAGTAAATGAGAATAATAATAATTGTCACAAAAACACAAAAAACAACAAAGCAACGACAAACTGGTCATCATCATCATCATTCTCGTTAGTGCAGAGAGAGAGCAAGACCAAAATAAAAATGCTTTAAACAAATAAATTTAATTCATATTTCGCTCTCTAGATTTTTATCAATTTTAGTAAAAAATTTTACCTTCTAATCAGTTAAATAGCGTATTAGTGTATAATAGAACAACTAGAGAGAGAGAGAGAGAGAGAGAGAGAGAGAGAGAGATGCAACAGTAAAACTAATTAGCTGTGAGCTTTATTTGACAAACAACTAATTTTCATGAAATTAATTTCGTTATGTTTGTACGTATATTCACTTAATATATTTGCTCGATAGATTCACTTATGCACAAAGCTGTGTTCATTATCTAATCAGTCGTTGATATGGAGGCCGGCGTCAGTTTCCATCTTTTACATATACGTGTTGAATATGCATGCGAATATGTTTGTACGTGTATGGTATGGTAGGGTGGGTGGATTTAGGGATATATCCTGGAAACAAAATGAATCCATTTTCTCATTACATGTTGATTATTTGCAAGTTTAATTTTCGCTCTTTGCACGCATCCACAATCATCCACAATTTATTGCACAAGTCGTCATTTTTTTGCAGTCTATGCAAGTATCATAGCAATACATAACAACAAAATACCTTTACATACCTTTGCCAAATGCGGAATATACGCACGTACATACACGTGCAAGTATATGTTTATATGGGAAACATCTGAATGTAATTACAGTTCGAGTTCTCGACTAAATTCATGTTCACATATATTTGATGTTAAATTGAGTTTGTTTTCTGATTGTGGGTGCACGAGCATTTGCATTTCTCTTTCGTTTGAATCTTGTGCGTGTGTGTGTGTGTGTATTGTCAATTTATGCCTTGTTTTGTGCTTGTAATTTATTCGGAATGCCTTCCTCTTCTTCCGACAATTTTACGTTTAGAGTCAAATAGAATTTGTGACTTAACCTATTAAAACTTGTTAGCTCTTCGCTGTTACTGTTTCAAATGAAATAAGTAAGAAAATTAAATTCGGTCGGGACCGAATCTTTTACACCCATTTCCGTTATTCCCAAATTTTTAATGCTCTGTAACGTGGAGTGGGCGCAGCTGATTTCTTCTATTTTCAAAATAAAATTTTTTGTGTTAATAGGAATGTAAGCGTTGAGCGGGCATGCCCTTTGAAAAGTTTAGGTCAATTCCAAATTCTTTAGCAAATTTGTAGGCAAAGTCTTCATTTTCGCTAACGGGACAATGTTTACCGCAGATACTACAAAGTTGCGCAAATTGGCAGATTGACAGACAAACCGCCGGACATGTTTAAGTATATTCCAAATTTGAATCTGGCTAAGAATTTGTTTACTTTATGAGGTTTTTGAAGCCTGTTTCTGCGCGTTACAAAGGTATTGATATACTAATTCAATTTTGATCCACTGTAATATTAAGTAGGCGAGGTCAATTTTTTCCCATTTTTGTGCACAAGTGCTACAACATCGCCCATAGAATATCGGTTAAACTTTTTATACATCTATTTGCCGTAGTTTATGAGTAATGAGCAGAAAACTAGTTTTTCATTCCTATTGAAAAACAGAGATGTTCACAGTTTACGTGATGCTGTAGGTGTGTCCTTCCACCTTGCCCCATTTTCAATATCAACCTGTCTGCAAGAATTTTCAATAGATTTGACGAATTTGAAGTCGATAGTTTCACTTTTGCGGCCAGGCGGATGTTTACAATAGACTTCACACAGACGGACAGACGGACGGATGGATAGGCTTAAATTGATTTACAATTTAATGGTGATCAAGAATATATATACTTTCTCTGATGCATCTTTCTCGGCGTTACAAACGTTTTGACAAGATGAATATATTCCTCATACTTCAGTGATGGGAATAAAAACAAAGACCAAAAAATTTTCTTTCGATAAACAAATATTTTCTTATATCTTATATGCAAACTTCAAGGTAAACTTCTTTGAATAAAATTAGTTCTCCTTCAACTACACATGTTACGTAAGCAGCAGCATTCGCTCCTTTAACTGCAGCATAAAGTTAAAACTTCTTATACGCTGCACTCACCCATTCAATGAAGCAGCAATAGCGATTTTAGAATTATTAAGAAAAATTTTTCATTTCATGTAACTTTTTCTTTATATTGATATTTCAAAATTTATTTTTAGATACGCAATGATGAAATAATCAAATTTGAATAAAGCTGCTTGAATTTTTTTTGACAATTTAATCAAAGCAGTATAATATAATAGAATCTGAAAAGATATATACTAGAGTAAGTGCCATCATATCCATATAAAATGAAAATTATTGCTCTAAGCTTACATAAGAAAAGCCAAACATACAAAGCCATAACGAATCGCAGAATTTATCTATGATTGTTTAATTGTAATTCGTTTTAAATATGTATTAAGCATATTTAATGCATTGAATTAAAAACACGTAAAATCACCGCAGTGGAACACGATACGCTCTTAAATAGCCTACAATGTTCCTCTTAATACAGGTATTCATATAAGAATCTTTTAAGAGTCGGAAGTGGTCGAAAAAGTCTTGCGTTCCGAACGATTTGCAAGAGCTTTCGTCTTTGAAACAAAACATGCCCGTATGTCAAATTTTATGAATATGTCTGAAAAGCTTCGATTTGTAGGTTGAACACAAAAAACAAAACGGACAGACGGACAGACAAGAAAATAATTTGCAATAAAAACCGGGTATGACGTTCTGGGCATTGCATACGTCCGCACAAACTTAATATACCCTTGTGCCACAAGTAGTGCATGGTATAATTATAAAAAATTTTTCAACACTACGACGTACCCATTCCCAAGCCAGACCTCATGTGCCAAATTTTATATATATCTCCCAACTTTTTCTACTTGTGAAGAACGGTGAAGAATGGGGAAAAACGGCGAACCCACAAACGGAGTTTGTCACAGATCTTCGGCATATGTGCTATAAAAACAATCAACACTTTTTCCGGGTAAATTTTATATAAAGAAAACGATAAACTGCATAAACCAGAATGTTTATGAAAGACAACATTGTATACCTATCGATATTCGAAGAGAAATACAGTTAATGTTTAATATAAAATGTAAAATATTTCATCTCCAAATAAAATAAAAGTTCAGAATTTTAATTTTAGTTTGACTTATTGATTTTCCTTTTTTTCTTTTAATTTGAAGTTGAAGTTGAACACGCTAACAAACGGGAAAGAATTACGAATTATTACGCATACACATACACTGTTAGGTAACATTTTGAGGCGGCAAGTTTGGGACAAACTTTTATAATCTGCATTAATTCCTGGATGCTTCGCTTGTGCTTGACATAATGAAGTACAACAAAGAATCCGTTTGTACAAGCGGGAAGGAGACGTGAGCTAACATAACGGACGATCATTCCCTTGTATTAAATTATTGAACTTGACTCATTAAGCATTCATTTTGTCCATATATAAAAGGTGATTACATAGGGTCTACCGCCTGAGTGGCCGAGTAGGCAAGAGTCTCGACTAGCAACTCAATGGTCGTGGGTTCAAATCTCAAGTGCAGTAGAGTTTTTAATAAATCCGAAAGCCTTAGATGCTAGTGCTTTAAGAGTTTGGTCTTAGATTTATTCTCTAACTAAATTTATAATAATAATAATAATAATATATAAGATCTATATACATATATATCCTTTTTGTCAATAAATCAGGGTATCAAGAAACCCCTTTTCATTGCCTCTGTAGCATTATCTATTAACGATGACTGCAATAACATCTAATAGATTTTTCTCGATTTTTGTCCCCACCTTGCTTCACAGCCAGTACGTTTAAAACTTTGAGGAGGTGACAAACACTATGACTGATAAGCCCTATAGGTCGATTTTCTGCAATACCTCAATGGATTGATTATTATTATAATCACTGTTAACTACTTCTGTAAACGGTACAACTCTGTATCCTTCCACTTCCGCTAATTTCTTCCCCCAAGGCTTTTGCTAATCAATACTGCACACAAGTGTTAACTTTGGTGCGTAACTGATAAGAAAGACGGATGATATGACATTTAAAAAACATCTTGTGGTAGATCGATGAACTAAGATTCTGGCGGATATTCATAAATATTAACTTGAAAAGTAATGTAACGTTACATTTGTGTAATGTACTGAACCTTTTTAAAGTAGCGTTACACTAGTGTTCTGTACTGTGGATTTTTGTGTATAGGAGAATATGTGTTTGGCATCGTACTTGCTATTTCGACATTTATGGTCTGTGACAGTTCATAAGCAAAAATATTCAAAGCAAAGTCCACAACCAACTTCGCTCGCATAGATAGCTTAAGAGAGGTCTTTTTGGGAAAATTTGATATCAAGCTACCATTTAAAACTGGCACGTAATCTGCTTCATTTGCCATTCATGCCTTGGAAATCTTGTTTTCCAAATAATTAAAAACAAAAAAAAAGAAAAATTGCGAAAATACTTTTAGACAATTTTTTGCATGAATTTTCGTAAACTGCCTTAAGAATTTCAAAATAACATCTAATGTTTTAATGAAGAAGAAGAAAAAACAAAATTTTATAAAAATTAAAAATATTTTATAATATTTTCTTAATTTGCATTTTTCGATAATTTTTTTTAAAATATTTCTATTTCTAAAACGTTTCCCAAAAAAAAAGTTTAATAAAATTTTCCCAAGCAACATATTAAAAAAAAAAAAAAAAAAAAAAAAAAAAAAAAAAAAAAAAAAAAAAAAAAAAAAAAAAAAAAAAAAAAAAAAAAAAAAAAAAAAAACAGTAGAAACTTTTCCCTAAGTAAGGGCAGACAATGCAATGTACAGAAGTCTGTGAAAGTAATTCTGTTGGTTTGTAGCGGTGGCAAGATAGATAGATAGAGCAATGCACTATAGTTAGTACCTGTGAAACTCTTAATAAACATTCAAACAACCAACCAAACACACGAAACGTTACGGTGTGAGAGTGCGGAAATGTAATATGCAAAGATGACTTTCCTCTTTAAGAAGAAGTAATGGTTTCTACTGTGGATGACATTTAATGGCGTTTGTTGTCAGTGAACTCGCGGTTGATGTTTTATGGGCTACACAATGTTCTCAAGGCTGCCTTTCAGCGCAACGATATAGTGCTAAATGTACCCACGCATATACAATCATACAAGCACGCCTACAATTGCACAATTTATACAAATGTCAGAAGTATGTATAAAAGTACGTATATACATAGCAGTAATAACAACTACGACAGTCTACGTATATTAACAAACATGAATTCGTTTTTCGTGGGTGCGGCGATATACACTTGAAATAAAAAAATTTCTCATATATAAATCGTAAAGGAAGTTTTTATGTCTTATAAATAATGAAAGTCAAATCTGAATCCAAAAATTTCAAGCGATATATTATTGGGCAAGCATTTAAACCGTATTTTAATTAATTCATATTCAACAGCTTTTCCAATTATTTTCCGGATGAATTTTTTAAGTGTAAAATAATTTCTTTCCTACACTTGTGCATTGTAATTATTGTTATTTTAACTGGGTTAAGAATTTTCATACAAAACAAAAAAAAGAAAAAAAGAAAAAAGAAAAACAACCTTTTACCAGGAAATGAAGTAGAAAGCATAAGAAAAAATGTTAACATTTCCCTCTCGTCCTTTTTACCCGCTTTGTCATTATCAACGAACAAAGAAGCATTTTGTATACCGCATAAACCATAACTAAGTACAATAATGAAATCATGACAAAACATATAACCCCAGCACTCGTAGCTACGTAGCAGCAAATATTTTAATTTCACTTTAAACGAATTTCTTACTCAAGAATTTAATTTGAAAGAAAATTCCTTATAAAATGCGGCAAAAAATGGACGCAGATACGACACAAGTGCTTGCATAAACGAAAACGATTCCTTTTGGAATTCTTGATTATATCGAGTTACAGTCTGTCTGCTCGGTGGCAATCATTTTAGTTCGTATCTAATCCTTTGTCAATGCAAATAAAAACACAGGTTTCGCTTCAAAAAGATGATGATGATGATGATGATGATGATGATGATGTTCTCCTGCCTTCTTATTCTACGTAAGTTGATTCAATAAAAATTTAAACGAAGATACGATTGTAAATTAAATAAAAGTGAGATATTTTTTTGGTAATGGCTGTACATAAAAATAAATGAATGAATAATTCACACGTAAATGTATTTTTGCAAATAACTGAAAATGACTTTTCAGTCCAAAAACCACAGACTTCTTTTTGGCACAAAGAATAACTTTTCCTTTGTTCGCACTTGAAAGCCACTACAAAATGAACTTATGCCCGTAGAGCTACATTCGTTGCAGGACGACTTTTGCATGCTTACCGCTTCTTGCAATTCGAAGGCAAAATATCCATGAACGTAAACTCAGTTTATTGCGCTTATCCGCATGTTCGTATATGGTACGTGGGCGAATATATGCGATATAAATGTACGTACGCACGAAACAACAAAATTGAACGCTTCTGCTTAAATTGGAACGTTTGCATCAAATTTCAATTTTGTATCTCCGTTTTTGCAAAGTTAGGTAATTGAGTGTTCCAAGTAGAACAATAATGACCCTATCACCTTATGTTTCGTATGTGAGAGGTGGCTGAAAAATCTTTATGAACTTATTCTCCGAACTGCGTAATCATCTACCTACGCAGATTGTATAGTGCACTTACGAACAACTCTAGAGGAAATCTCGTGTTAAATTTCCTTTTTTGTTTGCAGCAATAGCAAGGAGGCATTCTAGGGTTTTCCTTGCGTTGGTGACTTTCAAAAATATTCGTTCGAAAGTGTATACGATGTATACACGAACCATCGCAAGATTACTTACGTCTCTTCCCCTACTTTTTTCTATTCTTGCACGTAGTGGTAGCGTATTATCAACGAATTCCTATGAATTTTGCACAAACTATTCCTCCAATGGTTCACTATTTACTTCAGGACCCTTGGAATGGTAACTTTTCCTCACCGGACAATCCTCCTCTTTCTCGAATGAGTTTCCGTGTTCGCAATTTATCATGGCGGGCATTTTGCTATTCTAAAGAATGCAGCCTTACCTCGCACAATCTGAATAAAATCTTTCTCGAAGATCTACCGAAGCAGAGCAAGCGAAAGCAGTATTGTTTTCATCGTCCCGAAATTGCCCGAGAAGAATTCATGACCAGAATATCCATGTGTTCAGAAACCTTCCCGTATTTCCCCTATATATCTCTCCGTCCATCTGTCTATCTGCGTTTTGCTTTTGGATCCATCTGTCTATCGTTCCTTTTCCTTGCTCTGTACCTGGCTGTACGTTGTCGTTTTGCTGTCGGCTGTGGTAACAATTGGCGTAAGAAAGTAAAGGTTGGTGTAGGCGAAATTTGGAAATGAATAAACCCCAAACTTTTCCACCAAGCCTCTAAAGAACCTGAGAATAGACACCTCCCCCCATTCTTTATCCATATTAAGAAAAAAAAGTCGGATCTATAATTTAAAGAAAATATTGATCTGAAACTCGGTAAAAACGTAGGCGAAACACAGGTAATATTTCAGAAAACAAAGCAAATCAACAAGACATTTAAATTTCAGTAAACCTTCGCTTAACTACGGACATTCAAGAAGGCTTTCAAATTCAATCAATCAATTGACACGACCGTAATTTGTGGATTGAGTTGTACGTGACACGTACCGACTACTCACCCGCAGACGAGTTATTTGAGAGAGAAAGTCAAGAGAATGTGCCCATAGGATTTAAATGCTAACGTCTCCAGTTGGGACGCTTAATGATTCTTTTTGCGTTGCAAGCACGCTGCTACAGTTAGCATGCATTGCAAGGCTTAGTGTGTAAAAATACCAAAAATCATTGAGAATCAAACCACAAAAACGGACGACGCTTGGGATATAGTTTTTTCTTTTTTTTTTTTTTTGGTATTTGTGTTTGTATAAGTGTTTATCTGTGTTCTACGTGTAACGTTTTATGACATAAATCAAAGAAACATTGCTTACCATTGTGCCGAGCTCATAACCAGCCTGTCTGCTTGTCATAGAGCAAAGAGCCAAACAAATATTTGTTGATGTGTTTTACATAGTTGTGAAATTTGTGTACATGTGCGCATATGTATATGTGAAACTATGCTAATGTCGTTCGTCTGCTTTGTTAAAGCTATTGTTTCCATATGAGCCATGCTGGGGATATTTGTTTGTTATTTTATTTCTCTATACTTTGAACATTTTTGCAACAAATTCCGAGATGAGTTAATTCGAAAGTGTTCTATTTAGGTGCGGTGGGGTTGTTGCTTTTGTTGCTGCTGTCATATGGTTGATTTTGCGAAACTTTGACTGAACTGTGGTCAGTTTCGCAAAATATAAACCTCGCTTCTTCGAAATATGCAAGTGTCAGTAAGCTTAGTAAGTGTTAGTTTACTTCTCTTCTTCACTTTACGGTGACAAATTACAAAATGAATAAAAGAAAGTAAGAAACTTATCTTTCATTTCCTCTTTTAGCAAAATTTTTTAAACGTCAGACTTGCACTAGTGCTGTAAAATGTTTAAAATTATTGTCAATCACTTTTTCACGATCCTTTTCACTGGTCCCAGAGAATAGTTGCACTAGCTTTTTATAAATTTTTCTTTTTGGCCTCAAGTTATAGGATTTTCGCCGTCAGTAGATCGCTCGCTTTTTTCATCAAAGTTCTATAGATCTATGATAAACTATCGCTTTTTCTGATAACTGTTACGGATTGCAAGCGGCCTGCGGACAACGGTCAGACTGCAGATCTCGTTACGAGCTGATCCCATCCTTTTAAGTTTGATCTACCATTTAACAAGTGAAAAGCGTCGCAGTTATCTATCGCAATTTTTAACAAATAAGAAAGTTTCAACAGCGCATAGGTTACCGTAGAGAGGTGTAGTCAATTTAGAATTCTACGCCGGTGATAAGTACCTACGCTTTGCAAGGTGTCTAGTGCGTATTGTTTCCTGAAGGGTTTAAGAGAAAGCAAACAAGAACTTTTAGACTTTAGGGCTTTATGTAACAGTATCGTCCAACCCGGTAAAGTGTAGTTACTACTCAGTTTTTCGGACAGTTTTTGAATAAGTGGAGAAATTGTATTTTGTTTCTCAATTCGAAGGAAAGCGATGCTGAATCGTGACCAGTGATGAAAAACGAACACCACAAGACGTTAAAAATTAGATGAGTGCTCCTAGATTAATATGTTTGAAGCATTTCAATATCAGAGTGACCGAATGCTCCCTGCGATTGTAGGCCATAAGTCCAAGCGGATGGTAGGATACATTTATGTAAAAAACTTACTAACTCCTTAGCTTAAGCTATGGTTCTAGGGAACAGAGTCTCCTGGTTTTTAGATCAAGTTGCTAGTGTTTAGTTAACATATGATTTTTCCCTAGTAATCTTTGATTAATACAAAAGGCTGATAGGAGATGTTTTACACAAATGTTATTGGAAACGTTATTGCTATTGGATGGACTAGAGCCATTCTTTACCCCCCAACTCTACAAATATATGTAGATTTTTCAGCATTTATTCTATTATTCTATTATTCCATTTATTCGGAAAAAGAGAAATGTTTTTCGAATTAATTGGCTGTTCTTATGTAACCTTCACGTCAACGGTAAAAGAAAATATAGTCAGTGATCGGAAAATCTGAAGTGAAAGTTGTGTAGAGTTTTGAACTTAAAACATTTCTCGCGCATACTCAATAATTACTTCATAGGATGACATGTAGACTTAGAATGGCTATTGATAAATCCATAGTACCAAACTTCGAAGGGAGTGCGTCGAATTTCATGATACCCCAGCTTTTAGTTTATAAGTTACGGAGGCTTTAGTAACGTCACACATGAAATTCAAAATTCCCCATTATTTTACCGAAACAAAAGTAATGTCGTTTATTCGTTATCCTACGAACTTATTGAGTGATGTGTCATGTTAGTTCTTTCATTTTTAACTTTAACATGGAAATATACGAGCGAATGCATTGAAGCTGGAAGAAATTTTTTCAGCTTGAAAACCAGACTTCGCCGAAGACTATTTTCACCTTTAGAAATGCGCCGTCGCAGTAACTTCTATATTCAATGGCTTCTCTGGCGTATGAAATGACATACGACACGATCGCATTGTACAATGGACCAATTTTTATCCCTGAAACCGAACTGATGGTCAGGGATAATAAGCTTTTGTTTCAGAACTGGGCGAGAGTAATCTGTAGAAATATATTTTTTCAAATATTAACCACTTGGAAACTAATTGGCCTAAGCGAACTTGTAAAGTTTTCTGGTTTATTTGGTTTAGTATCACAAGGATATGAAATTGAAATAATTTTACTAAGATTTTAAAATCGTTCATGTAAATGTTTGCATTGTTCTTAATTGTCAAGCAGAAAAATGGAAACCTGATTCAGTTTATTTATAAATTAAGAAATAAAAAAGGATTTTTTATTTTTTTTATTTTTTTTGAGAAAAGAAAAGATAAACACTTTTAAAGAAAAATGTAACAAAGTATGAAACAATATTTTACTGAAGTAAAATATTTTTATATTTTTTTTATTTTTTTTTTTTTTTAAGAAAAATACTTTCTTTCCTCTCTTTACAGCCAATAGAAAAATAATTGAAATTATTTCTAGTAAGAAATGCAACAATATTCGAGAACTGAAGAAATGGTGGAAAACGAAAAAATTTTTTTCGTTTGTGTCTGTATAGCTACTCAATAAAAAATAATTAAATTGTTTCTTAAAACTTTCCGGAGAGATGTTAAAAGAAATGCAAAAGTATTTTCTAACTAAAAAAAAAAAAAGAAAGAAAAACATAAAATAGTGTTTTTTTTTTAAGGAAAAATAAGAAATACTTAAGTTTTTCTTTTTAACGCATTGTAATGACCTCAACCTGTTCTTGCCATCAGCACGAAGTACAATGCGTTAATATTGAAATGGAAACAGAACTAAATCAAAGTAAAGAAAACAAAAAAAAAAAAAAACGAAGCCTTTAAGCTATTACTCGCTCCATTAAAGTTTACTTTTAATTTAAAGAAAAAAGGAGTGTAAAAAATAGGACAACATGAAGTGTCGCTACTTTCCAGAAATGACTCCTGTAATAAAACTACAAAGATATGCATTCACGTACAAAAAAAAAAAAACGAAAAAAAAGACGACGGACGCATTGGATAATGATAAAAGGCAGCAACAATAATGAATTAGTTCTAAGGAGTGTCGTCGTCGAGGCTGCAACAACACAACAAGTTGTTCTAACTATAAAAGGAGTAAGAAAACTCATGAAAGGAAAATAAGAAAATTGCAGGCATTCTTAAGTTGTTAGAGTGCCTGCTTTTTCGTTCACTCAGAGAACAATTCCCAGATATCAATCTGTATTAGGACTTTTGCAAAAATAAAAATGTCTAAGGAATAATTTCTGTGCATAACCAATTATATGATGAAGATGAAGATGAAGAAAAGAGAACGTGAGCGTAAACAAATTGTGACTTTCCTTAATTAATTTAAATAATTAATTTAAACGTAAATGTTAGCCTTTACTGTCTATTTCAATATTTAAATTTTTTCTTGTTTGTCATTCCATTTGGTTTTACTTCCCCAGTTTATAGGTTAAGGTTGAAAGGCAGAGAAAAAGCGAGACAGATAGAGAGAGAGAGGGAGAGAGAGGGAGAGAGAGAGAGAGAGAGAGAGAGAGAGAGAGAGAGAGAGGGATACTAATGAAAAACTCAAAGATTTCTTTCTTAGCTCTTGTGAGCGTACGCGTTGCCTTGCGGGATCAAGGTTATTACTCTTCTTGTTCTTGCTGATAGAATAGAAGCCTAAGTAATAAATTTTGCTTTTTTAGATTAATTCTTGCGCTTAAGGTAAAGCGATAAAGATTTCAAGGGCTCTTGTGGTGGAATTTTGTATTCGCGTCCAATTAGAGGGGAGGAATATTCCACCACTCAGCACACCGCGTTGGGATTTGGTTATTAAGTACCCGCACGAAGTAACGTTACATAAGTGTGTCTTATACCTAAGTATTGGTACTTAACATTCCTAATCGTCTTTGGGTGAAGCACAGTTTATATGGACGAACAGACGGAGATGGCTAAGGTGAGTCTATATTTTCGTAAAGTAAACGCTAAGCCATTGTATAAAATATTTGGACATTAATCTGGTAAATATCATTGAGATAAAATTGAGATAAAATTTGCAATTTTGCTGATGAAAACATATTCAAGTTTCCAGGATTTTATAAAACATCTTTAATTACTTTTATTATTTTAGGCACAATTAAAAAATCTTGAAAAACTTCTGGATAAGCTCTCTGATGCACATTTTGTTGTCGTTACAGATATGATAAAGTCTTCGCATCGAAAGACATAAGCAACATAAGCTAGGCACCACTTTGGAATTATTTCAAATATATTTAAAATAATAGGTTTTAAATATTAAATAAAGGATAATACATTATTGATAAATATACAAATGCATAAATGCAGATAAAAAAGTCAGAAAGCAAAAAATTAGTAAAAGAAAAGAAAATATGCACACATAAGAAATATATAATAAAAAAAAAATTATAAAAATAAATAAATAAAAAAACATTAATTAAAAATAAAATAAATCAAAAAAAGAATAAAAAAAAAAAATAAAAAAAAAAATAAATCAAAAAAAGAATAAATAAATAAAAAAGAAAATAAATAAATAAAATAATTCAAATTTGCTTTCTTTTTATTAGTACCTTTACCTTCGTACTTAAATAAATAATAATTTTTTTAATACTAATTTTATTAATAAATGAACAAAAATACCAAGCAAATCCCAGTTATTATATATGTACATATGTATACATAGAGTGTCCCAAAATTTACGCAAGATTTGAATTGCCGTCAATTGTGCGACAAGGTGTAAAAAAGGAAAAAATGTGACAGTTGACAGTTTAGGGTTAGTGAAGACGGAGTATTACGCGAGAGTGGAACGCGTTTTCATGGTTGAACAATATTTTAAGACCAATGAAAGTTTGGCGGCCAAAGTTTGCAAATTTCAAGTGTCAACTGTGAAGAGAATAATTCGCATCTTATTTTATGAGATTATATGAAGTCAAAGATCTATGGCAACAAGCCCACGGTCATCCCTGCATAGTAGGAGAAGATTCAACGTTTTATCAACGGAATTTCATGAACATATTTTCATCATAAAACATTAACAATTAGGCTTCTTTGGCATACAAGGATCTGCATTTCCTGAGAATCCTTATCCAAAATATAAGCTGCGAGGTCCGAGTTCGGTAAGGTTGATAGCCTTCTCAATTCACTCTTATGAATCAATTTTCACCATGAAATATTAAAACCACACTCATTTATCATATAAAGATTCTGTTTTCGTAGGAATGGCTTTATTAAACGGGATTGAAAAAATGACTCCTGCCGAACCAAATTTTTCAAACCAATTTAGAACTTTAGCGACTTTTGTCGAAAATTCGTGAATATTGCAATTTTTTCCATATATAAAGGCTCTTCAAAATAAGTGGCCGAGCAAGTGGACCGATCCGAGCCATTATAAATAGCGCTCGGTTTTGAGTTAAAACGCTCCAGTGTACCAAAATTTCATCAAAATATCTCAAAATTGCGATCTGCTAGTTAAATAACAAGTTCACATGGGCAGAACCCAAATAGACAGATGGAAAGACAGGCGGTTGGTATAATAAAAAGTGGGTCTATCTTAAGCCCTTTTTAATATACCCTACATAATGACAATTAAAAGAGAATGACGCTTTGTTTTATTTAATTCAAGTCTTGCGTAAATTTTGGTAAACTCTGAAATTTAAAAAATATAAAATAAATAATGAAAAAAATTAATTAATTAAAAATAAAACAAAGAAAGTAAAAACAAAACAAAAAAAAAAAAATTAAAAAACAAAGAGAAATAAATAAAATAAGTCGCATTTCCTTTATCTTCTTTCCATATAAATTCCATTTATTCTCATTTGCTTTGTCTAATGTATTATCAGTTGTTGCTTTCCCAGTTTGTTTGCATCGTGTACTTATTGTACACGATGATTATATGTGATGTATATGAATATATATATGTATATATATGTATATGTATACATGTATGTACATATGTATGTATATATGTATGTAGATGTATAAATATGTATATATATATATGTATATGTTTGTATACATATACATATATATACATATATGTGTATATATGTGATGTATATTATCGTACGAAGCTCTAATGTAAACATTTTACCAACCAAACCATTGGCTCTAATTACATGAACTTCTCTGATTTTCGTTTTTTTTTTTTTTTTAAAAACTTTTTTATTTAACACTTGATTCATTAGGGAAATCATTTAATAAAGTTACAAACTTTTATAAATGAAAGGGCAAGCACTGTATAGCAGTGCAGACCGAAGTAAATATTGATATTTTTGGTTTTTATTAAAACAAATTAAACGAGCGCCACAATTAATTAATTACTATTTGCGGAAAATACATAAGTAATGAGTGCATTCGGGTAAGTGAATATTTTGCCAGCATCATTGAACAAATTAATGAAAGCGAAGCACAGGTTAGGGCTCATTGTAAAAAGCAAAAAAGAAATAGCGATTTCCTTACTAAAAGCTCTTTTTATTATTATGGTTCGTACCGCTGCTATGTATTCTGCGGTGGTGCGAAAATTTACTTTAGAATCCAACCTTGGCGTTAAGAGTTCGCGATCAGCAAGTAAACATTCTGATTAGCTAGCTCCCGGCTGTTTGTCCCTCCCTTTGTTTATGCAATTCGTTTTGATTTTATCAAAACAACAAAAGGCGTTACTGAAAGTATTTGAGATTTTGAGAAAGTCATTCAGTCATTTTTTCCCAAAACTTTATTGGTTTTCAAAGAAGGCCGAACTATTTCGTATCTTGCATAGGAAAAATGCTTTTTGATAGTCTGTCAGAGGGGTCAAGTTGCACACAGTTTACTCACTTCTCATAATCGCCAGCCAACCAGACTATACGACTCGGTTTAAAACTATAAGATAAGTTCTTAGTTAAAATCCGACATTTTGACATTGTTTAGTAATACTTACCTATCTATCTGTTGATCTGTGACGTACATATGAATATAATCGTAAAGAGAATTGACAAACGAGAAATAATACCCACTTTACTCAATTTTCCTTTCGGGAAAAATGTCTAATGAATTCTTAATTTAGAGAATTTGAAATTAATTGTATTATTGCACGTTTAGCAAACTGCATCGACATTTCTCGTCTCCTTTCATTCCTTCATTGAAAATCATTTCTTTAAAAATATTTGAAATTTTTCAGTCTTCGCCATCTTCATTGGAGTTGATTAAAGTGACACACTTACATTGAGGTAGGGACTTTACGCATATCTTATACATAAAGGTGACTTACCAAGCAACTAATAGCCCTTAAAGTGACTCTTGGAATACTCCTGATTGATTTACAAAGTAGCTTCAGCAGGAGCTTTCCCTTGTTTGGCACAAAATAAAGTGTAAAAATTCACGCGTTTGCCGTCCGTTTTTACTTACTCTAAATAGCGATAAAGTATGTCTATATGTCCTGAACTTAAAAATCAATTGGCTCAACTCTGTAATTTGACCAAAAACATACTTCAATATGAGAAATAAAGGTATTGCCTACACAGGTGTTGTAGATCTTCTTACTTCCAATATCGATCGATCTAGATAGGGAAGAGGAACACTCAGCAATGCAGAAATAACACAAAATTGTCAATGAAAGACTCCACGACCCATGACTCGTAATCGTGTTTTATATATTCCAATAGTCTAAAATGGAGCTGAATGGAATGGAATCTAAGATAGAATTTTTATATTCGTCATCATTTGCGGTGCAGGGAACATTACGTTGCTTTGCTTGCAAATTTCGAGATATTTTGACGAAATTGTCTGTACTTCCGGGTTTTGGGCAACGCCTATTGAAAATGTATTAGATCCGACCACTTCTATGACCTCGCCTCATATAAGCCATTGTTTTGAATGGAATATTAACATTTTGTCATTTGAAATTTGATACCAAGAGGGACAGACGCCCTGCCGTATGACCATTCCTATGAAAACTAAACAAAAAGTCTGCCGTTCAATGTGTAATGGTGAAAATTGGTCGACAATAGTATTGTCTCATAAAAATTAATTATAATGTTATAAATTTGAGCTACGGATGTCTATCTTTTGAACTCCACCCCATACAGTGGTTCTTAAGCAAGATCAACTCTTAAATAGCAAAATAGTTTAGTTTTTAATATATTTTAACGAAAACCGATCCATAATAGTAATTGGAAACAAAACTGAACTATATCAAATTTGGACCAGACGGGTCCAGTTTCCATTCTATGTACGGGCTCCCGTGAAAAGTAAATCTCTATATGCCAACTAATTGTAGTATTGTGTGACGAAAATAAGCGACGATGGACAAAGAAAATTTTCATTAAAATTCAATTAAATTTCATAAACTTCTACCATGTCAGTTAACATTTTGGATGTCTTCTAATGTAAGGGTTGCCAAGAGAAGCATGTCTTCACATGAAAGCAAGATGTAGTTTTTTATGTATTATTACGAAAATGAACGAATAATTGTGATAGGCGGAGGATATTTAAGGATCACCCTTGCCACACTACAATGTTGCTATTTGCGTCTGTTAACGATCACATAATCTTCTGAAGATAGCCGTCATGGACGAGTGAATCCTTCATTTATAAATTTATTAGTTTGTTGCATTAAAAAATTAATTATATAAATGAATCCTCTTCTCATTGCATTTAGGAGCAAGCGTGTTGAGAACCGTTTTTATGTGCAGTATAACTTTCACCAAAGATTTTAATAAATATTTTGTTGACTACACAGCGAAATGGATTCTTTTCTCAGCCGATAACATTATTTAGTACTGTTATGACGAAATTTTGCAGATAGCTTTTTGCTTTTTTTTCCTTTTCGTTGACTTGGATATACGATGGGGATTTGTTATAAAAATTGCATAAATGCTGAAACGACAGACGTAATGTTTGAATAAAATATTTTTCAATTGCTTTCACTCTTCTGCTCTGTTAAAGGCTACACCGAGTGGAGAATGTGATTGCATTTTTGAAAGAGGGACAATACGTGTTCACTGGCATCAGAAAGGCAAACAACGCGAGCGAAGTAACAATTCTTAGTACTACTGTGAAGAAAATTTTCCACTAAATAGCTTACCGTCAATTTGCGATCTTTTCTATGGTCCGTTTCAAGGGAGTATAATTTTTTATTATTTTATTTTCCTGCATGAATGTTTCGTTTTGTTTCGTTTATGCAAATAACTGTTAATTATTTAATTTTTTTTTTTTGGTTTCTTTTTTCTGTTTTTTTGAATCTCTCAACAAATCTATGTAATTGCATTCATTGTAAAATGTTTATTACCCTACTGATAATGGCTCTTGGAGTCGTGCAAGTATTCTCGCGCTAGGTGCCAATAACCTCTGTTGCCTTAAATAGTTATCTGCAGTGTTTGCTTATATTATCCAATGACCGCACATTATAAATAAAATTTTTGTTCGCAGAAAAATCGTTCGATTCCAAGATTATTATAATTTTAGGTAGCGGTTTTATTTATACTGTAACCCGGATGCTTAAGAAGTAGTTAATAACAGTATAGTAGTCATGCGAGATTTCATTTTCGCTTTTGTAAAGACCTTGAGGGTAATATGTTATAAAATCTGTCATTAATAGTGAAAAAGAAAAAAATCCCAATTAATCGCTTATAGCGAGTATGACTTATAAAAGCATTTATATATAGTCGTATGGAAAACCACTAATAACTAAGTATGTAAAACAATTTCACATATAAATAATAAATATAAATTTAAACAATAAAACGCAAATATATTTAATTATTGTAAATCCATGCCGATTAAGTTAATTCAATGTTATTAATATCGTCGACCACTGTTTGTGAAATCTATCTACCAGGATGCACTCCAAGTTAATCATTGCTTATTAGTTAAGGAAAGAGAAGATGGCGATTGATAATAAAAAAAGGTTGACTGAAAAAATCGCCTAAGTTTAATATTTTAAAAATTCCAAAATTCACTTGAATTCTATTTTGCATGAAAAATTAATACTAAAAACTTTTCAATTCTCTTGAACGTTTCACGGTACTCTCTATATTTGCAAGTCGTGCAGCCGTAATTAAAAAAATTATTTAAGATTATTTGCCTCAAATTTCATAATGTATTGCTATTACGTAATTTAAGCTTTTGCGCTTTAGCCATTTAAGTTAAATCAAACCATCTATATATCATTGTTAATCTAATAAATTATTTTAAAAATACATCAAATGTATACAAAAAAAAAAGTCCGTATTCCCTCAATACGTTTCGTTAGAAAGAAGAACTTGCAATTGCCCTCAGCTCAGCTCAGCTCAGCTCACAGCGCAATCATATTGCATTGAAAAATTCGATTAAAATGAATTAATTGATATGTATCAGTACAATAACAACAACAACAACAACAATCAACACAATCAAATGATTGATAGAGTGTCACCCTTACATATAAATGTAAATAAAAAGTGTTTATAGTAAAAAGTGATTTTTTTCGTGTTTTTGTAATTTAAAGTAGCTTCTGTTAATCAGCATCAGTACATACACATACACATAGCCAATCGATTTATAAAATTATTACATCTTTAAGCTATTCAAAGTATAAAAAAGGCCTGCATTTATAGATTTCGCTTCACTTGTTAGGGTACCATTCAAAGAGAACTGTGCCGAGTAAATGAATAAATTTTTGGTAAGCATTTTCTGAATGCTCAAAAGCGTATTTAAGGATAGATTTTTTTACATAAATGCCTTATTTAATTTTTGTAGGTAACATTGATTGCGTTGACAGTGTTACATGACGCTGTCAATGGCGTGCCGTACGGCTCGTATGGCAAGAAAACTAGTGACGTTGGTGTAGGATCAGGCGGCGGTGGAGGTAGTTTCGGTTTCGGAGGCAAAGGAGGTGGGGGAGGTGGCGGTTTTGGTGGTGGCTCCGGAGGTGGTGGGGGTGGCGGTTTTGGCTCTGGTGGTCACGGTGGTGGCGGTGGCGGTTTCGGCCCTGGTGGATTTGGTTCTGGTGACGGACGTGGGGGTGGAGGAGGTGGTGGCCTGGGCTCCGGGGGTGGCCATGGCGGTGGCCTTGGATCTGGCGGCTTTGGTTCCGGTGGCCAAGGGGGCGGTCTTGGTGGCGGTCACGGAGGCGGATTGGGCTCTGGTGGTGGCCGTGGCTCAGGAGGAAGTTTTGGTTCTGGCGGCGGCCTAGGTGATGGATTTGGTGGCGGCCGTGGTTCAGGAGGTGGTCTTGGATCCGGTGGAGGTCATGGTGGAGGTTTAGGCGATGGCTTCGGTTCTGGTGGTGGCCGCGGATCAGGAGGAAGTTTCGGTTCTGGTGGAGGCTTAGGTGATGGATTTGGTGGCGGCCGTGGTTCTGGAGGTGGTCTTGGATCTGGTGGAGGTCATGGTGGAGGTCTTGGATCCGGTGGAGGTCATGGCGGAGGTCTAGGTGACGGACTTGGTTCTGGTGGAGGCCGTGGCTCCGGGGGCGGTCTGGGTTCCGGCGGGGGTCTTGGATCAGGTGGTGGTCATGGCGGAGGTCTAGGTGACGGACTTGGTTCTGGTGGAGGCCGTGGCTCCGGGGGCGGTCTGGGTTCTGGCGGTGGCCTTGGATCTGGCGGTGGCCTTGGATCAGGCGGTGGTCATGGCGGAGGTCTGGGTGATGGATTTGGCTCCGGTGGGGGCCGTGGTTCCGGAGGCGGTCTAGGTTCTGGTGGGGGCCTCGGATCAGGTGGTGGTCACGGTGGCGCTATAGGCGATGGAGGCGGTCTGGGTTCTGGTGGTGGTGGTGGTCGTGGTTCAGGGGGAGGATTTGGTAGTGGAGGTGGAGGAGGGGGAGGTTTTGGAAGCGGGGGTGGTTTTGGTAGCGGAGGAGGTGGCGGATTCGGCAGCGGTGGAGGCTTTGGAGGCGGTGGTGGCGGTGGAGGAGGTGGTAGCGGTGGTAGTCACGGCGGTGGGGGATACAAAAAGCACGGTTATTGAACGTAAACTAAATTGATTGAAATACCAAAAATTCTTAATAAAGCCTTTCTTATTCTGTAAAGTTAAAATCAGTAATTAGTTGGAAAATTGAGAGGTCAAACATTATTAAAAAACCTCTACCCCGCTTTTACTATTAAAAAAAACTACCAAAGAAATGGAAGAGACTAATACGTTTTTCAATGCAACGAATTATGTTATGAGAGTACTTTAGCCCTTGGTGTATTATTATTTGATTTCCATAGGATTTTCATTACGAAAAGGTCATAAGTGTGCGACTAAGCAGGCAGCCTTTGAAATCTACATTTTTATATTTGTGTAAACAAATAAAGATTGCTGTCTACTTTGAAAACTAGAATACAAAACAAAACATTCATGATTTTCTTATCAGTTGCGAAAATATTAGGAGGAAAAACGCATTTTGTTGACTTTGAAAGATTACGAAATTTCAAGTGAAATAACAAATTAACAAATTTCAAAAATACGCACCTCACGAGTTGCAAACATTTCGAGGGCATCTGTTGAATCAGACACCAGATTTCGTAAGCGTTGTTCACTTGAACTTACTTGAATGTTTAAATTAAATCTTCACAACTACCTCCAATATTATGCTAGGCTAGTGGACGATTGCAAACTTGGCATGGCAAGGAGGAGCCTAAGATAGCCCGCTTCAAATTTTTCTACTCCTAAACTGATGACATACATAGCCCAAACGATTTTTGAAGTCCAAAATTGACTAACGATCGATACACTGGAACCGACGGCGTACTCCTTTCTCATCCCTTCAGACCCATGCGATGTAACTCTATATTTTCCACCCAACAGATAATCGCTTTCCTGTGGACAGGGTGTTTAGAACCAAACCATGCAATAAGTAGACAGTGCTTCAGAGATTACAACCTTTTGGTGACCTATATATATACTATACATATGCATAGTTCAGATTTGTAGCGATTTTGACGCACACACTCTCGTAAAGTCGTCCGCCATCCCACGCGAATTCTTTTACTAATTAATTTAAAAACTATTTTTTGAATCAATTTCAATTGGCTCTCTTAGCCATTGCACGAGTATAATGGATCCCATTATACCCCCCATCTGTGACAACTTCAAACAGGCCTCCAAGTCCACCATTATTAATTTAATATAGAAACCAATCAAAAGTAGACAGCATTTTATTTAAGATTGACTTGTGTATGTTTTTGGTGTTGGCTAGCCGGGATTGTATGGTTGATCCGAAGAGTGAGGTTGAGCAAGAGTGCTCCACGGGCGTCAGGAGCGCACTCGCAAAGTCATGAGTACCTACGGGTAGAAATGACGACATTGGTGTACTGCAGATTGGTGCTTGCCAAGATCCTTCGGGGGAAGCTTGCATATTGATATACATGTGGAAACTGCGCTGGAAGCTAGTATCTCCAGTCTCCAGTTTGAACGCAGCAGTTAACCAATGTGTGAGTCGGCCCTTCGGGGGGTATCGCGGCGGTCGTGGTTTCTATCATTCCTAAAGCGAATAATTAGAGGTAATGATAGGCCTCAACACTTCCCATAGTGGGTTTATTGGGCCCTGGTTTCTCCAGGGTAGTTTAAGCCACCAGCTTATAGGGATTGTCTAACTCTCTAAAGGGTGCCGGTTACGCAAAATTGACCCGTGTGCCATCGGACACAGCGGGGTGAAACCGTCGAGGTAGTGTGTCCACGTTAAACTCTCAAAGACATCTGTTTGTTTTTGGACTTTCTTGTGCTATTCGAAAACGGTGTTTGTTAAGATGTAAAGAGGGAAAGCGAGCTTGTGGTGCAATAATTGCTCAGTAGAGACGGTAAACAATGCCATCAATTAAGAATAGAATCCTTTAATTATATAAAAAAAAATGTTGGCTAAACTTATGCTATTTATGCGTCCACGGCTGTATCTGCATAAAAGTTGTCTCGTATTTTTATATGAGTTGTTTAAAAGTGCAGAATAAAAAAGATTTGCATCGTTAACAAAAAAATTCATGAAACGTTCAGTATCCAGGATTCGCTTCAAGGCGAATGTAAATTTATTTTTCGTTAGTTACTTTTTTTTTCAATGAATTTTTTATTAAACTTTTTTCTTCTTCAAAAACCGCGAAAATAATTAATTGTAATTTTATTTTCTGGTTTTTTTTCTTTTTTTCACTCTTCCAAAAAATTATTATGACAATTTAATCGCATTTTAAATACCGAAGTATTGAGCTCAAATGTTTTGCTTAACATTGCATGAAATTAAATTAATGTAAAGGGGAAGAACAGAGAAAAAAAAGGAAAGGTTTAATAACATAAAAACTGTCATTTTTTTTGAAGTTTGAAAGAAGATAAAATTTATGGATTTTCATTTGACAATTTATCGTATTTGATATCAATTTGCGGTTACTGTGGAAAATAAATGTGAAGAGAAAATGCTGGCCATTTAAAGAAGTCACTCAACAATGTTTGGAATACGAAACGCTTGAATATAAAATTTATGGGAATAATAATAACTTCATTTTAAAAAAGAGCTCAACAATAAAAAAGCATTCCTTAATAGGGTCATCAAAACATAATAAAGAAAGTTCAAGACGAATCTTACATACCTATCGAAAAAGTTTACCTAAATAAAAAGATATCGTTTGCTATCTACTGTAAGCGCCAAAGTAGGAGCCCAGATCGGTATTTGATATGATTTTCAGGTAATTGTTAACTTTTATTCTGTCTATTTTCACACTAACACTTTTAGCAAGAGAACACTTGACTTAAGTAAATACGACCAGATGAGTTATTTCTTCCCTTAACATTAGAGAGTGACATCAAAAAGGTTTTATGGGAATTGAGCTCTCTTTGTTGCCACCCACAACTGCGTTTTCCTTGAAGCTAAGTTCTTCTGGCTGGCCGCATTTCTACCATTTTCAATTATAAATTCGTTGATCTTAAGTTTTCACTGTAAAGGGAAGCACCTAAGATTCTTTTGAGTGCTTAACTTGAACTCTATACTGCAAAGTTTTTTTCGGGAAAAAAAGATTTGCATGATTTCGATTTTGTAAATCAGTTTTTCCAAAAGTCCTATGCCCTCCATTACAAACTGTACAATATTCAAAAAAATTTTTCAAGTTTGTTTGCTATCGATAGAAAATTGTACGACTTGTACGATTACCGCCAAGAGAGTAAATATAAATAATTCAAGTTGATTGGTTTTCCGAAAATAAGTTCTGGAAACTAACTCTCAATTTTGTACCCACAAGGTTCCAACACCCTAATTAGCAGTATACCGGTTATACCAATTACTCTGCTTTAATAGTTTGCTTCTCAAAGCGATTTTCAGAATTTCAGTCAAATAAACCAACTTTTTAAAATCATATATCATATTATTTGGAATTTATTATTTGGTTCAGATCTCAAGTGCGGTAGAGTTTTTAATAATAATAATAATAATAATATTAATACAAATAAAGCCGAAAGCCTTCGATGGTAGTGCTTTTAGACTTTAGTCTTAGAATTTATTCTCTGACTAAATTTATATAGTAATAATAATAATAATATTTGGAACAAACTACTGTGAGGGACATCCTAGGTAATAGCTCCAACAATGCGTTACCTAGTAGCTGACAATCGACGTGTTAAAGTCTATCCATTGTTAGAATCGGAAAAAATTGATCAAGAATTGAGAGACACGTTTCTATTCGTTTCTGTTCTTCGGGGAGCGTTCGGTATGGTATATTTAATAAACTGGATCCGTGTCTCCTCGACCTTACTATGCTGCGGCTTTCATTAAACGGTATATTAGATAAGAAATTTGTACCTCTTCCGGAAGCAAAATTGTGTACGCATAACCTCGAGTGAGCAGATAAATGAAAAATGAGGTAAAAATGTATTTGCTTCTTATTCCGAGCTCTTAAGCTCAATTAAAATAAAAAGTTTAAGAGTAGGTGTTCTCCTTTATAACTTTGAAAAAAATTTAATTAAAAATAAGAATGCATTTAAAGTCGCAGTAAAATGCAACACAAAAGTGTCAGAAAGAAACGTAGTGCATTAACAAGAAAGAACAAAAGATAGAAAGCAATTTTACGGTGAACGTGATTCGTTAATATAAGCGTACTGTTGTTTTCGATATTTTGTACTACAGTAGGCAATTAATTTTAAAGTATCGTCATAGCGAAGTTTGAAGCCAGGCATTGAGTACTGTTTAAGTGTCGGGATATGTCAGGGAAGATTATAGTGTCTTTTGAGCAATTTGTAGTTTTTCATCTGGCAATAAGCAGCAGGAATAATATAAACATAAATAATTTAAAACATAATGTAAAATAATATGTTATATGTGATAATATATATAAATATATATATATATATATATATATGTATATATATTACTTGCAAAATGTTCGTGCATAGGAGCTATGCCAAATGCCAACGTTAGGGGGTATCTGCTCTAGACTGTAAATCGTGAATTTATAGAAAGAAGATTTTCTAATCTGAAATATCGCTCTAAATAAAAGAACTGGCGCCAAGATAAGCGCGTTGGCAGAAAGTATATTATGACACACATATAATATATATATATATTGTTTGTAAAATGTGAGAGCATAAGAGCCTGAGGTACGCCCTCTTCCAAATGCCAGTCTTAGGTGGTATCTGCTCTAGACTGTAAGTCGTTAATTGTTATACAAAACGATTTTCTAATCTGAAGCATTGTTCTAAATAAAAGAACGGGGGCCAAGATAAGCAAGCTGACAGAAAGTATGTCTTGTATGCTGTATACGATACATATATATATGTATATGTAATAGTTTTGATATTTTTGAGTATTACATACGTACGGACTGAAAAAATTAGTGTATCTTCATATCTTACTTAGGGATATAAAACTGATACCATGTACATATCTATGTATATCATGTGGGAGTGCACATGTGTTTCTGTGTGCAAGACTATACAATATTTAATAACATTTTATAATGGGATTCATGCACACGGACGGGCATCTGCAAGTGTGTGAGGGCACGACTGTGAAAGTATATCGGATTCAAATAAATATATGGAGTCTTAAAGCCCAGTTGCTGCTGCACATGTTTATAATCGACAGTTATTCATACTTATGTGTAGATATTTGGTATTTGGGTACACAATTAGTGTTTTTCTGCTCCTTAGATGCATGAGCCAGCTTTTGCTTGTTTTTCTTATCTGTATTTGAATTTATTATAATAAATTTAAATTTTATGATTTTTATTATACAACCGAACGCAAGCCAAAGCCCAATACTTCCCTAGCTATGTTTTCTATAGATACACATATATGGATGAATATATATATATATATATATATATGTATATATAAAGGCTTTAGATATTTTTCGTGCATGTATTTATTATAGCGCGGCTTACATATGATTTAGAATACAAATGACCGCTTAGCTGCAAGATTTATGGCCGCAATATATAAAATAAGAGAAAATCTCGATAGAAAAATATTCAAAAATATAAAAATTTATATACAACTTTTTATTTATTTATTTATTATTTTATCTACTGGCAAATTAAAAATTTGAATTTTCGTTAATACTCCTACCAGAGTCCAATGAATGAGAGCAAATATAACTGATAGCCAATAAAGCCCAATAATGCCATTTATAAATGAATTTATTGTTTAAGACAATTTAAGCCGTTAAACGATTCGAGAACGAGAGTATCTCAAAAATATAACGTTAATATCGAAAAAAAGCTACGAAAATGAAAAAGGTAAAAAAAATTACAATAAAATCGAAAATTTCGTTCAGCTTACTATGAGATAACTGGGAACAGTTTGTATATGTTTTGCTATTCCATACCCATCGGCAAGTTGGATGAGGAGCATATTTATTTTGTTAAAACGATATTCTCGATTAGCATCCCATTCCGAATCGATTTGAACATATCTGTAGGTCCGTCCGTCCGGCTGTGTAATGTCTTTGGTGAATATTCTCCTGGCCGAATGAAATGAAGCAATCGTCTTCAAATTGGGCAGGAACATCGCACGGTATTGAAAATAGGGCAAATCGGTCAAAGGATACGATAACAGTATTAGTTGCGTAAGCAATTTTTTTTATTCCAATTTTCCTTTCATTTCATTCTTTGCAATCGCATTTTCTTTTCTTTTATTTTGTTAACAAATAAAGAAGTCGACATCAAGCAGTGTCGCACTGTCCATCACTAATTTATCATAAAAGCAGGGAATTAAGTCGACTTTTCTGTTCCACCAAACTGGACTTCAATATAATTTTATTGATATCGAAGTTTTTTGTTTCTTGTGTTTATGAAGTTTATATGAGAAGAAATGAATATTAATTGGCAATAGAATATGGATGTAATAGTATGTACGTCTTTGCATTGCACAGCAATGCATATGAATACTGTAGCATTCACTACCGGCAACGTCTTAATAGATGATTAATACAAGAGGATTAGAATGTTTGGTATGCTCTATGCCATATTTGTATATTTGGCAATGCGTTTTGAAATTAAAATATTTGCATAAAGCAATGCCGCTGTAACGATAAGGAAAGCAATCAAATTCAACAATTGAATCAATTGTCAAGGCCTAACCTATAGGAAGCAAAAGAGGTTTTATTGACGAAACAATAATGAATTCGCTAAAATCACTTTTTAACGCGAATCTATATAAGGATTCAACGGATAGATAGATAAGAATAGAAAGATAGAATAAGAAAGTGACTTTGACGACTTTTGGAAATAGTGAGATCTAGAATTCATAACAAAGGTCCGTATTATGGTTTAATATATTTCCTAAAATGTTACATTTACTCAAGAGCCTCCCTCTAACGACATATAAAGAGACATAAACAAGTACCCCTTAACTTGCTTTAATATTCTTTGCCAAGGACTGAGAAAAGGAACGATAAATCATTATTAAGGTCTTGCGTAGTAGGCATTTAGAGTTTCACATTTGAGTGCTCAATTGCCGTATAAATAGTTTGTGGATTACAAAGTAAATGTATTTCTTGTTCACGTTTTAGGTGACAATTTAATAGGTTTTAATTAACTTAAATGGCAATTGATCGTAATCGAGTTGTATGCCTTTCTGACTCTTCTTACGTTTTTCCACATGCACTATTCTGATTTTTAATAAAAAGTACGCGTAACGTTTTTGTTAATCATAAACTACTAAAAACAATCTATAATGAATTGCAACAGAACGTTTAAAAAACAAGTAGAAACGCTATGGTTGGGCGACGCCGAGCATTACGTATCCTACACCACTTTGCTTAGTACAGTTATACGTTTGTTTTGGTCATCATACTTCAAAAAGTACGCATTATTTTCACGCAAAGTCATTATTCTCATAAAGGCCCGCATATTGAAAGGTTCGCTTTTCTCTCCATATAAGAGTTTGCGTGCTGTGTATAGGAAATTTCATCAAAATATCTCAAAAATTGCGACCTGAATACAAAAGTACATATGGATACAAAAGTACATATGGAATACAAAACCACTTGAATACAAAAGTACATATGGATAAACTTTAGACGGACAGATGGACAGCCATTTTCTAAATCGATCGGTATAATAAAAGCTGGATCTGCCTTAACCTTCTCTGGGTTTTGGATGCGTTCACACTAACTTAATATACTTTTTACCATAAGTGGTGTAGGGCATAATAAATAAATAAAAAACTTTTTATGTAAAGTAACGCGGAATTTTTCTTCTTCTTTTTTTTTTTTTTTTTTTTTTTGTTTATTTATTCGATTGTGCCGGTATTCAGTTTGGAAAACATCCAACTAAATTAAGTTTGACAGTGTGTTTTTAATGTTTTTACATTTAACTGTGTCGGTGCACAAATAAAGAGATGGGTGTAAGGGTTGCAAAGAGGAAGGAGCGACAGAGGAATGAAGCAATCAGTATAAAATCGATTGAAGTGATTGCTGCAAACAAAGTTGATACAATATTTTGTTATTCTTTCCTTTTAAGGTACCTACCTATAAGTGTCGATATGGAAATTATTATCGTAGTTCACTCGTTTAATACATGCGCTACCAAGGCATTAAAAGAGAAAAAAATAAAATATTTTATATAATGTTTTGTCCCACTTCAGAGCTAGTGAGTAAGCTTTGCAATAATAACATACACTGGTTCGTAACTAAATGGCTAAAGACTTATAAAATGTCTTCCTTATTTCTCTTTAGTTTATCTTTAAAGTCATTACGTAATAAAAAAGCTTAGCAAAAAACATAAAACAAAAACAAAAAAAAAAAATCGAAATTTAAATGATTCCAAATATTCCCGAAAATAGTTCAATGTGGCTGCTTAGTAACAGCAAAAAAAAACAAAAACAAAAAAAAATTGTTGGCACTTTCCTCTTGGTGCTGATGGTTAACCACTTCCTTTACTAAAAGAGAAAACCAACTTGTTTACGCAAAAGATAATATTTTTTTTTTTCTAATTTCTTTTCAGCTTCTGTCGCAAGCCAAAATTTAATTTATTTAATATAAAAAAAAAAAGAAAAGAAGAAAATTTTGTTTACATTATTTTAGTTAATTATTTCAAGTATAAAATTTTGTTTCTGCCTTTTTTTAAATAATTATTTAAAACTAAATGAAATTAGTAAGAAAATTATCTTCGGCCTCGACGAAATCTTTTCTAGACATTATACACCGTTTTCTTAGGAACACTGAAAAAGCCGTATGGGCATGGCTGATTGTCTTTTTTTTTTTGTGGAATAAAGAAGAAAATTGAAGATTGACGAGTATTTTTAGAAGGAATCAGATTTTATAAGGTCTCTGCACCTTCTTTCCGGATACTGCCAATGTTGTGACAAGAAAATGAATATAATCCGCACCTTTCCTTGTTGGGTACAAAAAAAAATAAATAAATAAATAAATAAATAAAAGAATTTAAGTTAGAATAAGAATCCCTTCGGAATCAGGCTCAGTTATGTAGTATTTCTTACAACGATTGCGATTGCGATTGCGATTGCGATTGCGATTGGAAATGCTTCCTCTCCTCAAAAAATACAAATTAAAATAAAATACGAAACACTTTGCATTATTTCCCGCGAAAGGAAGAAACAAATTTTATTTATTCCTGATATTTCTATTTATTGAATAAAAATTATTCATGAAATGCCCGGCATTGTATTATGCAAGCAATTGTAAAAAGACGGGGAAAGGATTTTATATTAAAATCATTTTGTGCTTAGTTTCCTTCCTCTTCTTCATTTTCATATCGTGCGCTACATTTTTATTGCATTCTTTTCTGCATTTGGAGTAATTTATTATGGGCTTTTTTTATATGAATTTCGCGTTTTATTCCCTTTCTTGTTGTTGCTCGCGAAGGCGATATACCAACTATAAACGCACACATCTTATGCATACGTCATCATAATTCATAATCGATTGAATTATAAGAAAAAAAAAAAACTAGGAAGAACTCATCCAATTGAAATTCACTTTGCTTTTCCCATACAATCGATGTTATGCATATTTAATGCGAAAAGTGATATCATCTGACTTAGACAATAGTATGACAGACGACGAGCGTTATTTGTCTAGTGATACTATGCATATACGAATTATTCCCATTTCGTTTTGTGTGTTTTACAACTCAACTCCAGCAAACAAAATGAAACTTAGAAAGATCTTATAATACATACGTGGATCGAATAACTTTGTTTTACATGAAAGCATTCTGAAAATTTTCATCCTTCAAAGGAGCTACTTATTAGATCTGTTTAGAGGCAAAATGTCTTTTAAGTGTGTGTAGATATTCCTAAATCTAAGTAGTTGCTGAAATGGAGAAAAATTATTCATAATAATTGTGGGGACGGAGCACTTTCAGCAGGAATTTTGACGACCTCTAACTATCTACGATTTTACTACACACTTCAAGATTGTTTAATAAAATTAAATCCATGGGCCAATGTTGGTCATTTTCAAACATTTCAAGTTGTGTAGGAATTGCTTGGCGCTAAACTTGTTTTTTCACTCCTGATAAAGTGTCCTGTTATCTGTAGACATTGTTACTGTTTCAAAATGTGCAGACGCGTTTCTAGCAATAGATGACCGGATGCTCATTGTCAAGTTGTTTAAGCACTAACATATGTGTGTTAGTGGGGTGGGATGTTCCCTATGCAGTGATGGTCAGAAAGAAGTGGTTAGAAAGAGAGAAAGAGAGAGAAAGAGAGAGAGAGAGAGAGAGAGATAGAAAAGGGAAGTGGCTGCAAAGAAATATATGCCCGAATGGTAAGTGTTGTGACTTTGTAATTAAAGTGTAATCTAACACACTGGGAACTAAAGCCGGACTATACGAACTTCATAGTCGCCCTTCGTAACTATTTCACTAAGCAAGATCGCTAATTCGTAATCTGGCGTTGCGAAAGTTAAAACGACGAATTCGTAAGTTTCATTTATCGTCTATCAGAAGCTTAGCCTTCGGCGCTACTAAAATAAGAACTTGCTAGAAACATTTGCATGTTTTCGGAAATCTTAAATTTTTTAAAAACTAAGATCTAAAAGTACTTCTTCGATCATATAAATACTGCAGATGTTGCCTACTTTCGAAGTCAAATTTCTATGTAGCCTCTCAATCAAACAATAAAAACTTAAAAATTTGTGAAGAATCAGTAAAAATCTGTGGCCAAACCGCTTGAAATCGGGGGAGTATATTTTTGAATTTCCTATCTAGAATTTCGGAAGTGTACGCATAACCAAAGTGGGTACCATAGCGGAAGTGAAGATGACGCACACTTTTTTAAAGGTTAAAAACTAGAAATCGAAACAACATTAATTTTTTCTTGCACTTGCGAAAGTATGTCTGGATAATACAGATTTCTTGATTTTGCGAAAGTAAATTCCATTATTCTACATGTAATGCTGGAAGTATTACGCGGATAAAATGGAATATATTTAAAGTTAACACGTCGGATAAATAATTCTTTACCGGTTTTTTAAAGGCGATTGTGAAAAATCTTTTCCGTAATTTATTGCTTACGTGGCTCAATGATCTACATATGGTACAACAATTATACGGAATATCAGGAAGGTGACAATAAGCATACGTACTATATATAGATATACAAAATCGTGTTAGGTGTGGGGAGGCATACTATTGTTATACACTATTAGCATACACTGTAACTATATTTCGTTATGGGGACTTTGCATTTGGATTAATTAACTTCATATTAACGGACTTTTGTTGTAAACTCATTTTTCTTAATTTGTGTTTGAGCTTGGACTGGAGGAGGAAGATGTTATGTTAACATGATAATGTGCAAGAAATAAACAGACATACAGTAAATAGATGTACAACACATAACTAGCTGCACAGCTTGCTTCAGTCGCTTTTGGGGCAATGATTATTCCGTTTTCTCTTTTCGTCGCCCTTTCGAGCCAAAAGCAAACTGATTCATCCGACATCATCCGAGATATACGAAACTTATATATTATACTACATGGTTTTTTAAATAAACTGGATTATGATTAATAACTTTTGCAAAGGGTTACATTTAATTTCGTACAATTGTATAGCAGTGCATAAGAAGATCATCGTTCGCTTGAAATGTGAGAAAGAGCTCGTGCATGACGGACGGGCTTTTGAGATTTATCAAAATGAATTCGAATACGAAATTGTGTAAAGTTTCTATTATCTTGACGTAGTGACAGATTTAATGTCATGTACACATTAGTTTACTTCTACTTGCGACCCATGCGTTCATGAACACTGTTTTAAGAAAGCTGTAGCTTAAGATTTTGATATAATAAATTCTAGTTGCTTTTACATCAAACCCAAAATTTATTTATATATAAATTACGAAAACATAATTTTCTTTTCTTCTTAATATCCTTTGAAAATCTTATCTTATTATATTTGGATTCATTAAGGAAGTGTTTGTTGGGTTTTCCATGTTTATACGCTTCCTGTCGTTCTACATATGATTCGTATGCAAATATTTTATACACTTTATTGTCGCTCTCACTCCCACATTACTATGTATGTGGTGTATGCGACGATGTGATGCGACCTGACTAACATATATAATAGCGACCCGTAAACTTGAGCTTAGTAAAGTGAGAACTTTTGCGCCACCTAGTCTGTAACCATTCACCCATGAATTAAAGCAGCTAACCGAGAGTGGCGATCATTTAAAAAGTTTTTAAAATGTGGAAATTATTTTTCTTTTTTTTTTTTTCATTTACATTTCTCCTTAGTGTCTTTATCTTTTTTGCCTTCTACCGTAGTTTACTCCAAACTACCTGCTTGGTTGGTATAATTATGTGCGTAAATGATGCTCTTAAGAATGTCAAGTATACATTAATTAAAACCGTCATCGACAGATAAGGAAATGAAGGGGGAACAGAGAACGAAAAAGGGAAGAATTTTCCTAATATGTATACCAGAGAATTTTACACAAGCGCATGCATTACAAAAAAAAAAGAAGAAGAAGAAGAAAAAGAAGAAGAAAATATATGTGTAATTTATTTATGCGGAATATTTTAAAAGTTTAAGATAAATTTCAAAGGTTATGTTATTTCACTTAATTTTTTTTTTTATCCATTAGCGGGGATGCATTGGATTCATCTAAGATTAGAAAGACGAACAAATACGAGTCAGAGACCTCATAGTGTATATATATACATATATATACATATATATATTATGTTGGCAGGAAGTGCGATGCCACTCGACATTACGTAGTTTTAATTATTTCACATTACTTGGATTTGCATGTTTTAACTAAAATGAAGTGTCAAAAAAAAAAAACTTCAAATATTCATTTGTATTAGTCACCACATAAATGTTGCAACAGGAAAATGAAATCCTATGAAAAACAATTTTTAAAAACACGATCATGTCTTCCATATATGTCCACAAGGCCCAAAGTTCACTTCGAGGATGCTAGCTTAAGCCAAGTCTACGTTAGCTATAGTTTGCGTATGAGCTATACCTGAGAATAGAAGTAAACATGAACAACTGCCTCCGAGCAATGTTCAGGCTAATGGGCAATGACCATTTTTTTCGAATAAAACAACATCAATGTTCCATTTGACTACCTAAAAAGCAGGACTACCAACAGAGAAAGACACCGTTGTCAATGGAGGCATTTAAGAAAGACATGGACAAGGCAGAGAATATTCGAAAAAAAAAAGAATAAACAAAAAATAGAATTTCCGGATAAACCAACAACAATAAACACGCAATAATGCGACAAGAAAAAGGAAATCTGAGGTTTAACAATAAAGTCGAGAAACTAAGGTAAGGAAACTAGGTGAGGATGGAAGCGAGGACCTGAAAAACGTAGCGAATTTTGTGGATGTCATCAGATATTTCATTCCCGGAGTGGGGAATATAAGCACACAATCGTTCCCTTCCTCCTAACAACAAATACTTCCATACCTTTGCATAAGCACTTGTACGAATGCCTACTTCTGTCATGACGAACCTATATTTTAGTATACCTGTTGATCTTACATAATAAAGGGGTGAGGCTCGACCCACTCGTGCTCATGGAAATATCATGGGAATGTACCTAATATTTGTGAACCTTGAAAATAATATTTTCCTTTTCTTATATACACATTCATGCTTCTTGACCATCTTCGTGCCCGCGCATAGAGCGACTGCTCGTATTAAAACACAAAAAGGAGAATAATCTGCGTTTAAGTCATTTTCGCATTCAGTTTGAGAGCAAATTGTAAGTAATAAAGCGGAGGCATTGAAGTAGGATTTCCTCGCTCAGCCCGTTTTACGTCAATAACGGCGTAGAAGACTATCAACGCATTAGGACTTAAACAAGATAGTCAGGGATTCGTGCAGATAGCCGATAGTTTATATAATTATTTCCTCATCGTCGTCGTTTTTCATTTCCCTCCTGTTCGATAGATAGCATTAAAGCCTTTCAAAAATATGAATATATTTGTGAACGACTCAACCGAGTAAAACCGATTTGAGTTCTTTCAATAGATTCACGATATTCGCGTAGAGCAAAACTTAGCCTAACTTGTTTGCTTATAGACAACAAAATTACAAACTCAAGGATGTTTTCGATAGCATGAAGATCTCCTCTTGTCATTCCCTTGAGTTTAAAATTAAAAATAAACTAAATTAGTTGACTTATGAGCAGTGAAAATTTAAAAGTTAAATATTTACCCCTTTCTTCTATATGTAGGTTGTAATCTTTCTTCAATGTCGTTATGTATGCTTTTCCAGTGTTTTATTTAAACTTAAGTGTGTGTTCTTCTGCTTTGTCACGTATGTTGTGTTAAGTTTGTTAATCTTCGAGTCTATTGCTACTTTTCATCCGTATGTACGTATGTATGTATTTATTATGATCTTTGGACATTTTATCTTATGAGCTATATTTGACATCAAATAGTGCTATCATGGTTATACTTTTCCTGCAATTTCTATGTTCGAAGATTTTTCACACATTTTATGCGATTCTTACCGTGCAAAGGCTTTTATACCCACTACCGTACGATGCGAATCTTCTTATTTTGTCAAAACATTAGCAATGCAGGAAGCAGGAAGCTCCAGTAATCCGAAAAAGAATATAATCCATTCTTGATTAGCATCAAATTTTGAGCGAACATAAGTATGTCCCTCCGTCTGTCTGCATAAAATCTGTGATAGACATTCTCGCAAAACTTAGGAACTCGACTAAATTGAATTAATTCTCACACGTTTTATGCGATTCTTACCCTGCAAAGGCTTTGTACTCACTACCGTATGATGCGAGTCTTCTTATTTTGTCAAAACAATAACAATGTGCAAAAGGAAGCTCCAGTAATCCGAAAAAGAATATAATACATTCTTGATTAGCATCAAATTTTGTGCGGATATAAGTGTGTCGCTCTGTCTGTCTGCCTAAAATCTGTGATAGACATTCTCCTGCTCGCAAAACTTAGGAACTCAACTAAATTTAATTAATTCTCACACACTTTAAATGATTTTTACCACGCAAAGACTTTTATACTCACTACCGTACGATGCGAATCGTCTTATTTTGTCAAAACATTAGCAATGCGCAAAAGAAACTTCAGTGATCCTAAAAAGAATACAATCCATTCTTGATTAGCATCAAATTTTGTGTGGATATAAGTATGTCCCTCTGTCTGTTTGCATAAAATCTGTGATAGACATTCTCCTGGTCGCAAAACTTAGGAAGTCGGCTTCAAAGTTAGTGTAAGCATTGACAGTTCTTGCACTCAACTTGAGGTCGAAGGTGATTCGCAAACGAATCTAATGCTGTCGAGTATCGAAATTTTATTTATTTATTTTTTTTTAAACAAAGGGTCGGGTATATAATTCAGCTATGACCGAATATAATTTTTATCCCGTTTGTATCCTACTCAAAGTTTAAAAAATTCGTATTCCTTTCTTCTTAAGGATTCTTCCAATATTGTGTCCAGTGGCTGTAAAATTTGCAAAACAACGAAAACACCAAAAACCAAATTTCAGTTTTAATCTAATTTATGTTTTTTTTTTTTTTTTTTGCTTTTACTTGAATTATTTATCTTTTTACTGTTAGACCTTTTTTGTGTATTAAAGTTAATTTTCTCTGATTTACTGATGCACGAGAGAAAGAAGGTTGAATTTTATATTCATAACGAGTAAAACACTCAACTATAACTGAATGCAAAGTAACATATGTTTAATGCATCATCCGTTATCTGTAGCATTACCACCTCCATACATGTGTATTACTATTATTATTCCTAAGGTAGGTAGAAGGAAGGAAGTACTTGATATTGATTTCTGCCTTTTGCACATTTGCATAGACAGACCTTTGCAAACATTTGCGAGTTCAGCATTTATCATAGAGTGCGGCACATAAAGACAAATTGCTTATGAATAAAAGATGATGGCTGTGTTTCCAACAAGATTATCTTGTCAATATGCCGCATGTGTATAAGATTTACTTAATACCGATGCCCATACGCACATCTGGAAGGATGCATATATTACTACACTGATATTGGTGTCGTTGTAATGTCTACATTTACTTTTACTGCTAACTGTTTCGTACAGCACAGTATGGCAGCACAGTCTTATCACTGCAGTAAACTTTTCTGACAACTACGTTACACCTAAAGTTATATGATAATCTAGTTGTCGAATGTTTAAATAGTTGAATACACATTGTTTTCCCGGCCAAGATGAGAGTATTACGCGTAAAATACCTTCTGTTACAATGCCATGCAAATAATATGACGACATGTCTGCCTGACGCACATGTATCGGTATATAAAGTGATTTACATAAAATTCATATAAACAACGTTTCATAATGTTTATGGAAGACTTGCTTAAGGAAAGATAGACAGCAAAATCCGCTTCATCGATCTACAGATTCATACATACAGCCATTGATACATAAATGCGAGCACGCAATTTTATATGAAAAAATGAAAAAAAGGGAATTTTTAGTCGCAATAATATGAGTTGCGATGTTTCCACGCCCGAGGTCTAGCTCCCCAGCACGCCCTAAATCTCCCATACAAGAAATTTATTTGTGCGGGAAGGACTTATCAACAACGACAATGAAACAAGCTACAATCACTCGCCTGTCGCAAGTAACTGCTCATCTTAGTCGAAAAAACGTGATTCTGACGAGATGAATAACATACGGCTTTTTTTACATTTAGTCAACATTCACCTTTTGTTCAACTGCGTTTTTTCTCCTTCAGCCGTTTGCATTAATTTCTTAGGCAGAATTTTAGTTCCGGTGATTAGGTTTACAGTTGACTTTGATTACACCTTGAGTACGTCTTGGTTAAACGACTTGCTCTGCACTTGCATTTGGCGGGGAACCAATTCTTGCTCTCGCTGCCTAAAACTTAACTATTCCGTAAAACGGTACTTTACACATTTCCTCCTTTAAGGTTGAAGCGGTCAACCTTGCCACATCTCGTCCGAGAAGCAAATGTTTTTCTGCTAAGAAGTCTGAATTTTTTCCTCCGCCTTCTCCGCTTAATCCCAAATTGATATTAATTTGTACCTAAATTAGTTGAGTCTAGCATCTCTTATACGAACGGACGACAAGTGAGGTCAAAATGAACTATGTTTTCGAATCCTTATAGAGCTTATGCAAATCTTTCCTTTTAGACCGGAGGACTTATCATAGTTTTTATTTTAAGTTTTTTTTTTTTTAGTTTTATTTGTTGAAATGTTTGTTTAACATAATTGAAACCACATTTTACAAATGAAAAATAAGTTTTTTACATTTTTTTAATAAATCTTTTAAGATATCATTGCGTCTATTCCCATGGTAACGTGCTGTTTGCGTTTTCATGGCTATAGGTGTTATAATCAAAGCAGTTGCTAATGGTGAAGCAAGCTCGCCACCCCTTCATCAACGAACACATAGATAAATATTTGTAATTAATTAAGTCGTATTAACATTTGATACTGTGGTTATTAGGTAAGAAAGAAATTTCCTTTAATTTCAAATATATTTTGCTTATAATTTAAATTAAGTTTATTATAAACATAATAAGTGCAATTCCGGGGGATAAACGTTTGCGGTTTTTCGAATAAAACCCATTACGGTTGAATGTGTGCGATTTCAGTTCGAAGAATTCAACCAAAAGCTACTGTTGAAGATAACCTTTGAAGTCAGCTTAAAGAAGGTTTCGCAGAGACCAAAACAAATAGTAGTCGGCGGTGATAAAGTCCGGACTGTATGGAGGGTATAACAGATGTTCTCAACCAATTTCTTCCCTTTCTCTTCTCTACCTCTTCTTTCTTTAACCTCTGCCCAAATTATGCTTCTCCTGTCAAAAGGAATTATTTTCTTCAAAAGATTGCATCACTGGCTGCTATATATGTGTCCGTGGCTGTATATGTGTTTTACATTTTTCATGTTTTCGCTTTACTTTGTTGCCTCCGATATGAGAGTAATGAACTTGATTGAATATATTCGAGAGAAATTTGATTGCAAATCTTACAAACAGGAAAAGAAATAAGGAAAAGCGTAACGTTGTTTATCGAATGTTTTTCTTTTAGCAACAATTCACAACAGACATCAAAAGCCTTAGCTTGGAAGCACAATTTGCTGAATGCTGGGAAATTTAAAAGTAGAAACTTAAGCAAACATCATTAGTGTTAAGCAGAAACTGCATTTCACGAAAAGATATCATCTCTCGGAACGCAACAGTTTATGGCTGTAGGCAAAATTAATAAATAAATAAAATTTCGGAATTGATTTCTTCGGATATTTCTTCTTTTCTTTGACCGATATTTATCATTCGTACATTCACACATTCACACATAGGCAGTGATCAAATGACTTCAGTCTTAGGTTTCTTACAATAGGTTTTTTTTGTTTTGATAAACTAGCAAATGTTGAATGCGTTGTTTGCCTTCAATATCGCTTTAATAAAATCTATCAATGAAGCAGAAATAGAAAGTAATTTATGAGAATCTTATAATTATATATAAACTTTTTTCATCTTTAAATATCTGTCGTTACTTTTCGTTAAATAAAATAAAATACGAAGTTCGTAGAAGCTTTCCTAAGCCTTTGATTCCATTGCTGTTTACGGGAATGTTTGTGAATGTCTTCATCTCTTGTTATTATGCTTTTGTAGCATTGTATCTCCTGTCTACCAAAATGAAGATATATTCATTCCATTCTCTTGACTACTTTTGCTTTTAATTCTGTACACAATTGATGGATAAAATACATGCAAATATGTATCTTTGACTATATATATATATATATATATATACAAGTATTGTCGTAAATATTTACGAATGTATTGATAACAAGGAGAAGAAAACCACTTCTTACTTTGGTTGTTATCTCAATCATTTATTTGCATAATTATGTTATTTTATGTTACAATAACAATTGATAGGTAGCACTGAGTTGCCGAATATCAAAAGGTTACGTTTTAATGGCAAGCTTACGCAACATTACTATTTGCATTATTACTAATTTAACCAGAGAAATAAATTCTAAGACCAAAGTCTTAAAGCTAACAACCATGGACATCGGCTTTATTGAAAACTTTACTGCACTTGAGATTGAGTTGTTAGGCGAGGTCCTTCTGCCTTTAGTAAATTTTCCAAAAAAAGTCTTTTTTTTACATTCTATTGATTTAATTAATAGTTGACTTGCGCTGCCTAGAATGTGTTCAAAAACAAGAAAAAATTTATTACTAAGAGAGATTTTTTCTATCAAATTTTAGCCTTCTTTTCGAAGTTGCAGAGCTACAGTCCCATGCGTCTTACTTGCTAATTTCCAACTTCTCTTACCCGCCAATAGAGGTCTTTAGGGGCTACATAGATTCACTTGGAAACATTTCCAATCACCATACGATGTTAATCGGGGTTTATCAAGGCGATCACTAAGCAGATGCGAGACTGAGGGTAGCTCGGAAGACTCCAGTGCTTCCGCCAATAGAGGTCTTTAAGAGCTACATAGATTCACTTGGAAACATTTCCAATCACCATACGATGTTAATCGGGGTTTATCAAGGCGATCACTAAGCAGATGCGAGGCTGAGGGTAACTCGGAAGACTCCAGTACTTCTGCCAAGATATTACAAGTGTACGACGGACTGTTGGTTATGAATGTAGCTATCAAATTCAAAAACTTTCTTGCTGACTATAAATTCTAACAGCGAGTCACATAATAATTCCTACATATTTTCATTCTTTTCGTTCGAATTTTTTTGCAATATCGGTACTCTTTTATTAACTGATTTTGGTTAAAAATTTAATTTGTTCTCTTAAACTCTCGCCAAACATATATTATTCAATGTTTCTGAGAAGTCTTACGTAACTTTCCAGCTATCGACGAGTAGATTAAATGATATCTTTTCTTAGGTTCAAATTTGCATCGGAAAATGCGTGGGCCGGAGAAACCCAATCAATCAGGGCATGTCCCCATGATGACGGTCCGAAAGAAGTGAGGAAAGAGAAAGAGATAGGCTGTGGATAGGCCGCGAACACTGACTTGGTAGCTAGTGGTGACGGCGGCCACCTAATAACTGGCATTCCACTGAACCAGTACTTAACGCATCGCTCCGCATCATCATAGCATACTTTGATCATCTTTGTGCAAAGTAAAAAGGCTTACGTTTTATGTAAATTTGCAGTCAGCCTAAACTAAGTGAGCAAACTGTATATCTAGTCTTAAGAGATTAGCGTAACGGTGCGTTGGTGTTACCTCTGGCTTCACGAGTATGTTCTGTTTAATATATTGCTTTCATAATTAGATACATGAACCCATGAGAATGTATGTGTACGTGTGTGCGTGCTTATTTTTATTTCTCTTTTTATGCGAGTTGGGGGGATGGTATCTAACAAGGATATTGCGTATCCGTACCAGTAGCAGGCACAATTCCCTTTCGTTGGCAGCTGTGTGCGAAACCTGTTCTGTGCAGACACTGCTTTGTTCACTTCACCTTCGTCACCGCTCTTTTTTAAAGGGATTCCTTCATCATTTTGCAATACTTTGCCTCTTCAGCTATTGAAATCTCACACACAAAATGTTTTCAACTACAAATCTTGTGGTTCTCTGTCAGACACTCGACTATCTTCCATGCTCGCTTGTCGATATCGACAATACGCTTCGAACTTTCTGCATGTAACATGATTATGGAATGACTCTTCAGTGAATTATAGTAAGCATGTCCAATCGAGGATAGTGGCACGTAACAATTAACCTTTGTGGGCATTTGTTTACTTTCGTTGAATTATGCTCGTGAATATGAGCGATCGTCAATTTGCCTTTGGTCGCTTCTTTTCATTGTACTTGCGTTTTACTTATCCAAATGAAAAATCGTCTGTCTTTTCTTATATGGGGCGGGGTCAGCTTGCGTCAAAGACGTTCGATTTGAGTTAACAATCCAATGGTCATATTTACCGATACCGGAAGAGGCGTCGTTACAAGTCCGAGGGGATTGTAATGCAACCCAAGCCCTAAATTGTCTTTAAACACTCAATGCTTTACACTTTGTTGTTGAGTTAGTGAAGACAGTAATGTCGTTAGACATATACGCTTATGTAGTAACTTATGCTGGCAGTGCTCTTAGAAGTTTCTGAAATGAGCTGGATTTTTTTTTTTTTTATGTGAATCAATTTATTAAAAAATTGTAAATGTAAGCGAAACATGAGAGAGGGGAAAAAAATTCACTCAAGGCCATATTCGTTGCAAAAAAAATAAACATATATTTCCCTTTCAAGATGGACACGTTTTTCAACGTCCTTTGCTTGTAATTTATTTCTCTAGTTTTAATGAATGTTCCATGGAAATAATTTTAAAGTAAAAATTTCAAGTAGTTGAAAGCAACATTTGCAGTAAACAAACAAACGAACAAACAGACGGAGGAGAAAGCAATCAAGCACGGGAAGTGAAAACAAAAAGGAATCAAAAATCTACATAATCATGATAATCACTATTCCTGGATATATTGATTGATAAAAATTCTAATCTCGAACAAAACAATTTGTTGTTTGTTTTATTGCAACAAGATCGAAACGTACATATTTTTCTATCATTAATATGAAACAAAATAACAATAACAACAACAAGAAGAACAAAAATAAGAATAGCAAAATATGAAGAAGAAAAGCATAATAAAAAAATGTAAATGTAATAAAAACTAAATGGATTGGAAAGTAACACAATACAATTTTATAAAACAAAAAAAAAAAAAACAACAACAACAAAAATAATAAAAAGAAAGAATCAAGCGATCTATATAACAAGAAAAGAAATCTGAAATGAAACAGAAACAAGTAACAAGAACCAGATATTTGCCATAGTTCAACAAATCAAACAACAAACGGCAAATAAGTTGAAAGAAAAGAAGAAAATGGATTTTTATAAAATTAAATTCATTGAGTAAAAAAAAAAAAAGCAGGAAACAAAAACAAAAACAGGAAGTGTACATGCATAAATAAGGTAAAGTAAAGTTTAACAAATCGTTTGTTTAATAAACTTAAACAGCTGAGCATTCAGCCCAACCTACCTGACGTAAGAGTATATGGACTCTAGCCAAAGCAATTATCCATGTGAAGGAATATGCCTTAAATATATATTCATTCAAGTCAAGTCAAGACAGGTATTGTGTGAAAAGCATTTTCGAAAAACTTTTCTTGTTCGTGTCAGTTTTCGAAAGCAGCTTTATCGCTATCATCTTTGCAATCGTCGTCATTATCAGCATCAGTTTCATCATCGCCGTTGCTTTGCCCATAATTTCAGCGTCTTTAAGTGAGCTGACACTTTTATTAGGAATATTTTGCCGGAGCTTCCATTGCATTTATCTTTTTAAGTTAGTGAAATATACACTTACACGCACACACACTCTTATTTATATATATATATATATATATGTGTTATCTACGTAAGTTTGTTTTATGCGAAAGCAGACACTTTAACATGCAGTCTTTGTTCAATCAAAATGAGACGAAAATTTAAGGCAACAAGAGTTTTTTTTTCTTTTTATTGGAAAGAAAAAGTTTTCTTTTCTTTTCATAGTCAACTCTTGTGCTCTTATTTCCACAACGCGATATTCTTCCGTTTAGACTTTTTGTTGTTATTTCTCATAGAAAAAGTTAAAGCATAAGACAAAGACCCGGCGAAAATATGATGTCTTTGGTGAAGACTGTTTGTTTAACACTAAACGTTAACTGCCATGTAGTTTTACTCTAGCATTACAAAAGTGTGTATTATTCACTTTAATGAGACTATGCGATGCTGCTAGTCTCGTCTCTACTATCCTGGTGAAAATGGATGGTATCGTTTTATATATCATCCTTAGATGCGTTGTTAAGCTGGCAATTGGCATAAAAGGAATAAATTTCATGAAAGCAAAGTGCTCTCTGCCCGTTTGCCTGCGTTAGCGTCCTTCACTATCGTCAGTTTTTATCACATCACATTCATATGATGCTGCTTAAAAACGGGCGCGAAAGAAAAAAACTTTAGCCCAAATAAATTTAAGAATTTTTTTTTTGTAAATTTCAAGCATCTTAATATCTCTTCTCATGTAGACGTTCTTCCGGATTTAATGTAAGCAATCTATCAGCTGCTGCAGTCTGCTGGCTTACTCATAATCCACATTATTAAAAGGCGGGCAATTTGCTTAAAATGCCAAACAGTTTTCTTTACAACACACGACGTAGAGTCATGATTTCTGATTAAATAAATATGAACCTATTCCACCTGATCAACTTTAATCAAGAAGTAGAATTCAATTTTCCTAACTTTTCGCTGCCCAATTTCAAGTGCAATTTCAATTCGGTTCCTCTTCTGTTTTGTGCAAGCGTTTGTTCCGATCTAACTAAATAATTGTTATGCAATTAAGAATGAAAAGATTTCGAGTCGTTTCGTCGTCATTAGGATAATAGTAACGTCTATGGCATAAAAAAGTATAGGAAGGAAAGTCTACACCGTTGCTAAGTATTATAGGGCTGCCTGAATGTTTTTCAGTATGTAGCTCTGACTATTAGTATCTTCGCGTATGAGTGCTGAAGAAAGATGCGTGAAAACTATTTGAAAACATAAAAATGTATTTTATTTGCGAGTACTGATGTCCATGCGAGCGTTACCATCTATTTCCAGCATCTCCGAGAAATATTACTTTGAGTGTTCATTAGAACTGTGAAACCACATTGTACCGCTGAGTATAAGCTTTGTATCTGAGTGCTCTGCGTCCGTCTTTGTGTGTTTGGGTTGCTGGTATAATTTAATATATTTTTATGATGTAATATTTTTAAGATGGGACCGTGAAAATCAATTTTTATTGCTTTGTATACCGTAGTATCTACTTTTGAGTAGATGACTACCAGTATTTTTTTGTGTTAATACAGGTATCGCAACGATACAAATCCTGTTCAAGCAAGAGAAAAATTATCCGTGTATGAATAAGATGAATTGAAAGGACGCCAGTGCCAAAACTGATTTACAAAATGTCGCTCCGACAATTTTGATAATGAGCATGTACCACGTCCGAGACGGTCAGCTGAAATTGATGAAGAAAGCAATGGATTAACTTATTACTTTACATATTGCGTAGGAAATTGCCATTAGCCGTCTTGCCGGCGATCTAGATGGACATAGATAGATATATCAGATAGCCATGTCTGAGACCATCTGGCATTTTACGTTTGCATATTGAGCCCCATGCTTTCTTATCTGTCGAACGAACGGACTACCAATCGATATTAATATTTAGTAAAGACTTTGCTTTGAAGTTAACATAAGTTTAAGTTCATCATAAAATTTATGTAAAGATATATGATATCTTGATTAAGGGAAGTGTTTTATGAACCTTTTTTATTTCGTTTTTTTTTGTTATGTTCAGCACTTCCGGTACAGGGTAAATTGCAATTTGTGAGGATAGTTACAACAGCTACAAGAACTTGAGATAGATCCATCTATTATTATACCGATCAACTCGGAAAGTGATTCTAGGTTTGTCTCTCTGTGTGTGCGTCCCGCTCTCTTGTATCTAACCTGCCGACCGTAATTTTTGAGAAGTTTTGGTGATATTCGATACAACGACGTGTTTTGACGGACTGACGAAAATTTTTGAAAATGGTTCGGATCGTATTACTTTTTGAACACTTTTCGACCACTTCCTATGTAAGCCTTTATTTTGAAAAAACATCATAAGAAGCGAGTGCATTAAGCGAGGTGGCATAGGATATTTAATGGTGGGCTTCGACCGACTATAATGTTTTTATTTGTTTTATGTACATTTGTTTCATTTATACTTCATTGGTTTGTTGTGTGTTTATACCCTGCACGTCTTATAGTTTGTGCGAACGTACATAACACGCAGCAGGCATTGAAATATACCCATCCTTGATTTTCAGAAAATGATTCTAAATCGATCTAAGCCTTCCTCATCCTTCATCCTTCAAGCCTTCATCCTGTCTGTCCGTCCCCCCGAAGTCTGTCCACGTAAATTTGTGTTCAATCTACAGACAAGAGAATAATAAAATTGAAATTTTCCAAAATTTCTCGACAAAATTCACTCTGTAGCCCTATTTGGACATTTTATACTGATATGAAAAAATTTGCTTCGACTGCAGCAATTTTTTGAATCATCTCTCATATAACCGTTTCTTAAAAAACTGAATCTTTATATAGTAAAAAAAGGTATAATTCTTAATAATAAATTTCGTGATGAAAATTAATTTACAAAAGCAAACAAACATAGAAATCAAGTTTACCAAATTTGGACCACGTAGTTCTACTTGTTGAATACTAGGGATTCCTCCAGTATACGGGCTTTCATGAAACGTATGGAAACTAATGTGTAACTTTTCGTGTATTATTACGAAAAGGAGAGAATAACTGTATTAGGCGACGCGTATTTAATAGTCGGCTTTGTCCCTCTATAATGTTCTTACTTGTTTTTAAACTAATACTGTAAAACAAACATATTTATATATTTGCATTGCCCAAGCAAAGGTTAACCATAATGCGGTAAATAATACGATAAATGGTTAAATTCATTAATATTATTAAAAACTTATATTTGATAGAATTAAATTGTTTCGAAAAGTTTCAAAAACTGTTTATTGTACGTTATATAATAAAATGTAACAAGATAACCTAATAAAGCTTTTGGACTCTTACCCCACTTATAAAGCTTTTCATTTTAATTCGTAATAATTAAGAAAAATAAAAAATAAAGTTTTTAGTGATTTTATTTTTAAGGCCAATAATCACAGCCCCTTCTAATTCGTGCTTAGGAGCTTGAATAGGATTCGATATTACATCATTACCTATTATTCCCCTCATAAGGGATAATAAATGAATATCTACCGAATCACTCTTAATATATTTTTTAATTTAAACTTTAGCTGCATTTGTTCTTTTGTTTGCAATTATTTTACTTTTACTCCTAAGTAAAGAACAAATTTATTGTAACACTCGGCATCATATAAATTAAAGAATATTTTACAATATGTGTATGCTATTTTTGTGTTTTAGAGATGATGATGGGATATAAAATTAATTATTAAAATTTTCTATGCTTTTGTGTTTGCTATTAAATTATTAGTCTTTGTGTCTTCTAATGAGATATAAGATTAAATTTCATTTCCTTGGATTTCGTGAATGACGGAAACGAATGACTGACTGAGCTCTAGTTGTTCAAGATTAGTTCTTTCTATCCAATTAGCTTAGCTCTCTTTAGATCTCAATATCTCTCTATGCAGCACATAAATATTTTGCAAAAAAAAAATGTAAGGTTAAAAAGAAGAGTAGAAAATCTGCTGGACAAGTACTTAGCAGTTATCATAAAAAAAAAAAAAAAGAAGTACCGAGCAAAAGAACATTTGTTTTGATGTTTTGATTTTTTGTTAGCAAGCACAACGAAATGTGCAGTTTTTGCCATTCGTTCACACGCATACCCGGTAGAGAAATACAAGAGGAATAAGTGTATATTATGCACATACCCTTATGTAGCGCATGCATAAGCTTACACGTATGTGTAAATAAACAAAACTAACGAGCTTTTCAGACTCGAGGATTTTCCTAAATGCTTTCACACAACAGACATAAGTATATATATATTTATATATACATTTCTATGCACACTCATGCACACAAAAGAAAGAGACAGAGGCATTCATAGTTACAAACTTCTGTTGTCTGGTTATAAGTGCCTCGATATGCGTTGGTTAAAAATACGAATTAGCATTTGCATGTGTGTGTGTGTGTGTGTGTGTGTGTGTGTATGTGTGTATTCGTTTGTGCGCTCGTGTGTGTTTTGTAAGCGTGAGTGTTGTTCACTTCCGGCTCAACGACAAGAGAAGAAACAAAAAAACAGAAAAATACAATAGTCATTCTTCAATTCTTGCACCCAACACGGACGAAACATCGGCTTTTGTGTCTGTCATGTTTTGTGTCGTCACAATAATCATAAAATGTTAGATCTCACAATTGTTTGCAAGGATTTTCCTCGTTGGTTGCAATCGTCTAACTAACGAAATGTTAACTAAAAATTGCATGGCTTTGCTTTCATTTACTCTCTAAGCCTATGCCTGTATGTGCATACGTATATGTGTGTGTGTGTGTGTGTGTGTGTGTGTGTGTGTGTGTGTGTGTGTGTGTGTGCATATAGATATAACAACACAACATCTGGGAACATGTTTATATGGAGATGAGTGCGGATGAATTTTCTTGCTTTTCGAGGAGTCATTTGTGTGTGCATATGTGCGCGTAGACGTTTGATGCATGCGCTGGTATAACCTCGTATGTTTATTTGAAAGACTATTTTGGTGAAATAATACTGTTAACCATACGCACTTATGTATGTATTCATAGTTTACAATACAATGCTTTTGGAATGAAAAACACGCTTTTCGCTCTTTGCATTTGCATTATATATGCGTTTGGAAGTGTGCATGTGTGTGTACAACGCGTGTGTGAGCCTTTGTTGCTGCTTGCTATATGCATATATATATATAAATGTATGTACATATATATATATATATATATATATATGCTACATATATACATATATATATATGATACATATATATATATATATATGTATATATACATATTTTTTTTTTTTTTACAATTTAAAGAATTCTCTTGTGCACGTTTCAATCTTGTCTCTGATGCGATTGCCCTCGCATGTAATTCGACTTTAGAGTTTAATGTCCTTTTACTGTCGTGAATTCTTAATTCTAAAATGTGTCGCGTGTGGCTCATGTATTTGAACTCAACTCTCAACTCATGGAACTCAGCCAAAATACATAAAATTAAACCAACAACAACATTTTAAATTGTGGACTATAAATTATTAAAAATAAAAAAAAAAAAACAAAAAAAAAGAAAATTGTCTCCCTCTCTCTTTCCCTCTACGTTCACTATTTTGCCTTCTTTCATATGAAAAATAAACAAATCTGTAAAAATTATGTTACAGATTCAAGCATATAGAGCTCGGCGTTCGCTTACTTTGTACATATGTAAGTAACGAATTATTTTTTTTTTTTTTTCATTCGTTTGTGCTTGCGTTTGCTAAAAATACGTGACACCATTTTATATTTTGAAATATGAAAAATACGTGAAAATAAATATGAATGCAACTGTAGATGAGTTTAAATTTAAATAACTCGCACACATTGTACTTAGAGTGTCACTGATCTGTGTGTGCGAGGGGGGCGAATTGGTGGACAAATCATTATTTGAATTATATAAAATATATGCATAATTTAAATTAAATATTGTTGCTTCTTTGTCCCAATTTGATTATTCCAATTTCTGTTTAGGTTTTTTTATAACAAAATTTTATAAATATTTTTTTTTTTTTTTTTTGGTTTAATTTTTAAATCAATGTTCAGAGACTGAGTTCATTCTGCGAATCATCAGATTTTTGCTAAGTCTGCGTCGATCGTAAAAATAATGCTTTCATCGAGACAAGCTTGTATGCTTGGGTTAGGAGAAGAATAGCAGAAAAAGTTGCAAATCTCTAACAAGAAATGACATTAAATATCGAGCTACAACTATGTAGACGAGTTTTTAAGATCAAAGTCGCAGCTCGATTCGGTTCCATCCGTTACATAAAGTTTATAATGCGTAATAACAACACACATTAGTGAAGTGCAACGTGGTAATAAGGCTGAGTGAGGGTTGGGTCCACTCGAAGCTAATTACGCTAAAGATCTCATGAAATCTGGCAATTGGTAGCCACGCTAGCCATTAAACAAAAACCAAAGTCTACTCGGATCAACATCCTTCTTTGCGGACCGCTTGCTCTGGATGAACAGAACTTAAAAAAAAAGAAAAGTGATTTATGTTAAAAAAAGAACTTAAACAGAGAGAGAAGTCTTTGACAACAGACACGACAGTGTTTAAGTGATTAATGATTTTTAACCGGATAAAAAGGTATTAAAGAGAAGGAAAATGTCGGTGTAAATAAGAGAAGCTATTTTAAATTTATGGGAAGAATTATGGGCCCGAATGTCCGCAGTGAATGGAAATATGATGAAGAATTGCGAATACTTAAAATGTTACTCATATGTGAATGTTGTAAGATCGTAAGAATGAAATGTTATTGACTGGTCATCAGCAAGGAAGATGGTTTCCGAAAATACATGTTTGCCAACTTTGTAATGTTGAGTCGGCCAAATCCTAACGGAAAGTTTCAATATATGCTCAACATCTACATAAAGTTGCAGGAATTTAATCTGAGGCAGATTTTAAGAGAATCTCTTGTCTCCGTATGGAGATGTGCCAACACTGTATAGTTCGATGATAACCATAAGTAAATAAGTACAGGTGGAGGTAGAGTATAGATGAAGTAAGTTTTAGTTTAAGCGCAGCAGCCAATAAGAACGGAGTAAAATAAAGCAAAAGAAAAATTCCTTAAAAAGAAAAATTAAGTCCGATTTGATACCCGCGCCTTCTGGGTTATTTGTCCGTATGTTTACATAGATGTTAGATCTAAATTGAAACTCGGTTTCGGCAACCCGAAATCCATAACATACGACCAAATTAAAAATTTCGTAGAGACACTCGTGGCGGTTGTCCGAGAGTGGCAAGTGTATAACTTTCCCACCACAGTATGTGGTCGTGGAAACAAACAAATATAGGCAGCACACAATAAACTCGTGGACTTGTCAACATAATCATTGTGTTTGCATCGTAAAGCTATCTTCGATTAAAAATATCAGTTTATCAGTCGACATTCGCGGGAGGTTTTAGTTTTCTACTTAAGTAACAAGACATCTGCGGCTAAAACACATAGATTGGTCGTAAGCAGTGAGACAGCTATTAGTAAAAGAAAATGAAGAATGATCGAAGAGAGAAGGAGGTGTATAGTGCGTTATAAGCGGCCAAAGACATCCGAAACAGTCATATGCGATCTGCACCGGAAGAAACTAATACTTTTAAGACCTCAGCTTTGAAACAAAAATGGTGGCAGTTCGTCGAGAGATGTGATGAATTGATCTTTCAGCATAAGAATCTGCGACTCGATGCCGCGAAGTTGGTCTAAGATAATGTCGGATTTGTTCCAGGCCACACTGTGAAATTAATCACCCCTGTCTTAGACTAATCAACCGCGATGAAAACTAAAATAAGAAACCGGCATGTTCGCTTTAAGCCTTTCCTTCCTCCTTTAGTATCGTAAGTTTTCATCCCGCCATTGCATCTTAATTCTAACATATATCACTTGATTAAAATCCTTTAATAAATCGGTTAAACTGGAGCTCAGTCGAACCCCAAGTTGGCCTAAAACCGAACGTAACGGAGTTTTAGTTTACATTTATTTTAAAATATTTAACAAAGAGATTCGAAAAAAGTTTGACGACAAATTGAAAAGATTCGGTATAATTTTCCAAGAAAGTTGTTTTGGCAAAACAATAAAGAAACTAAAGGTTTCCATCTCTATTGAACTTGCAACACTTACTCTGTTATTCATATTATCGCATTATGATCCTTATCTCATTGTATTTTTTCTTTCGCCTTTTTTTGGACAAGTATCAGTAAGAAGTGGTCTTCTTATTGGCCTCATCATTTACTTTCATGTGCAAATACAAACACACACACACACACAACACGCACGCACACATCCATACTAAGTTCTAATATTGCACTTCATCACACAGTTTTCAATCTCGTTCCTTTTACTCTTGGAAGAAAAAAAAGAAAAGAAGGGAATAAAAAGAAAAAATCGCAAAACTTTTTTGCTTCAGTCATTCTTTTCCTAACTATTACTTCAGAAAACAGGCTGTCTAGCAATATTCGTTTTACAACGAACTCTGGACAATCACTACAAAGCATATAAAGTGCTGTTGTACAAATGCTTCGCCCTAAGAAAAGTGTCGGCTCAGTGTATCAGCTCGTATTGTTTAGCGGGTTCTGATCGACTTTTTGTAAACAGACTTGGGCAGACTTTCCTCGATAATTCACAACACAACCACGTGCACACTTTTCTTTCGCAAACACTTGTACACAAATGCATCAAAAAGACTAACAAGAACATATATGATTGATTGGTTCGCAAAAGATCTTTATATATACTTATATATGTAGTAATAAAATCTTGGTCAATAATTACCGGGACTGACGCCAGATGAATTTTAAAAAGTCCAATCGTTAAATTTTTCACTAATATTTTATATATGTATTCAGGAGTAGATGTGTTTTCAAGTAATTGTTGAAGATGTTTAGCTCGCCTACAATTTCTCCACTGGATAGAAAATCGTAACTCGGGGAAACACCATTTTTTCGGCACTCTCAACACACATGGATATGCACATCACAACAAAGAATTTATTTTAACTTTCCCTTCAATATTTGTTTTATTTTGTAAGCGGATTTGTCTATGGAAATCACAGACCTTCCAAAAGAAAACTTAAAGCGTGCATGTGTTGCCGATTGACGAGCTTTTCACAAATCCTCTAAAATACTAACCGTCAGAAAAATTGAAACTAACTCTTAATCTGCTAGTTTCTAAGAATGTGTAAACTCGTTCATACCCATTCTCTGATATCTCCAGCACTCCAGGTATTGTAAGATACCGCCTATGGCAAGAGATTATCTTACACATTGCAGGACGCAGGCTATAGATCGTATTCGTGTACGTCGTGTTACGTCTCTAAGTAAGCTGATGAACTCTAATTGCTACATATGCAAAGACGGAATTAGTATACTTGTGACGGTCTTGTACGGTAAGGCATTAAAGTACATTTCGAAAGTACTTAAAATTATTGAGATGCTCGTCTGCTTACTTGCTGTTTGCTTGCGTACATATCAATTTCGAAAAGTACTTTGGCAAGGAAGGATAGAAAGATACACGCACACACACACACACACATTCAAAGGCATAAAAATGATGATAATCAGGAGATAATATAATTTTTGTGATAAGCATATACAACCTTATACGCGGAAGATTGTTACAAGAATAGTTTCCCAGGCTTTCAGATCATTTGCAACTTGATTGTTATCCTACAATGGCTCCTTAAACCCCAGCAGACAATCTTGCCTATGCTTAAGTGGAATGAAGATGAAAAATTAAATGCTAAGAAAGAAAAAGAATTAGTAGTAGTAGTAGTAGTAGTAGTAGTAGTAGTAGTGGCAGTAGTAGTAGTAGTAGTAGTTGACGATTAAATAAATCGATGAGTGGCTAATAGCAAGTACAAGTACCTAAAGCTAAGCCTCTTAATCGTGTGATGCCAAAGGAATTGAATGAAAATTGAAAACGAAAAATAAATAAATAAAATTTAAAAGAGGAAAAACTCCCCACTATTGTTGGAAGGCACGATTTGCGAAATTCCATAAAGAGAATCCTTGTATAACTTGTTTGTTTCCATGTACGCGTACACATACACGCAAATACACACGCAAACACGCTTATGTATATGCATCGGAAAATCTTTGCAATTTTGCTCATAGGCTCGTTAAGACTTGTCTGACAATGTTCTTTGGGGCTACGCAATCAAGATTTCTTTCTACGGAGATGGAATCGCTTGTATGTGTTAAAGAAAACAAATGCGAGCAACTGGATACATGCCTTCACATACACACGCACACACACACACACACATTCTGTGCGAATGAATATTAAGGCAAATGTAATGTTGTGTAAAATGGCAAAATGAGAAAAGAGCACAGAAAGCAAACGAAATGGTGTAAAATACAAAAAAAAATAAGTAAAACACTTGCTTGCTTATAGGGGAAGAAGATAAGATATAAAATAAAAAGAACATGATATACAGGCATTGTGTGTTTGTTTGTTTGTGCTGTTTTGTATTGAGTGGAGATTTACTGCAATTCACACTTTTGAAAGAATGAATAAACGAAGCGATGAATGTAATGGCGAAGAGACATTCAGGCAGGCAACCAGGGAGGCAGGCAGGCAAGCAGGCATAGGAATAGTTAAGCGTAGGAAAAACAAAAACAAAAAAAGAAGAAAAGTAATTGAGAGACAAGTGAATGTTAAAGCCTTAAAACTGAGCACAAGCATATGTGTGCATGTATGTGTTTACAATACACATACACATGTAAGGTGATGAACAATAAAATTCTTTCAATCTCTCATTCATATTGTGCAGGATTCTTTCATTCTCTACACAAGTTTTAAAGTAAAGTTCTTACTAAGGCTTGCTCATACAAATGCGCATACAAACCCATACGAATACATAAGTATGTGCGTATGTAACGAGTACATCTACTGTTTTGCTTACGACGAAGTCCCCTACAAAGATTCTTTATACCGTACATAAAGATGAACACAATATGGCTATTGAAACATAAGTGCAGGCATTTTGTATGCATTCAGTCTGTCCGCACCTTTCCCCGCACAATCATTGTGGTTATTGTTATTGTTATAAAATGTGTAAAATTCTTGCCATCGGGGGTTTTAGGTACATTTTCATTTTGATTTCATGCATGCATTGCGTTACCAGGATTTTGTATGAATGTACGTATGCGTGCAAGTGATAGTATGCTAAAGGCGTTGGCATTAAATCAAATCAATAAAATTCCAATTTATTTATTGTTGTTTTTAAGCCTAATGAGCAAATACTTTTCAGAACGCAATGATTTCCTTAAATCTCTCAGTCATCCCTTTTACGTGACAATCCATTGAAAGCCCTTTTTAGATCATCAAACAAGAAATAATTTAGCGATAAAAAGAAATAATTTTTGCATACAGTTGCCATTTGGGGAAATCGCTAAAATCGTTCTTTACTCTTACCCCTTATTATTTAACAAATCGTCAAAACGTGTCTATCATTATTATCTGGATATCTCTCGTTACAGTCGAGAGTAAAGAGCAATCTGGTCTGCAAAAACTCATGCATCAAAAGTCTTACGAACGCACGTAGTCCGTTTTGAGTATCGAACACTTATTCTGTATCTATTCTATACGTCTTTGTGTAGTAATCTCTCCATATCTATATGTATATGTTTGCCAATTTTTTACCCGTCATCTAAGGATGAGAGGTATATTCGTTTTGTCAAAACGTTTGCAACGTTTGTCCAGAACGAAACATCAGAGACCCCACAAAGTATGTATATTTGGGAGCAGCATCAAATTCTAAATTGGTTTAAGCATGTCCGCCTGCCCCTTTGTCCATCTGTCCGTCTGCGCAAGAATGTTGTAAACTATCTCCTGGCCGCAAAAAAGAAGCTTTCGACTTCAAATTTGGCAGAAACAATGGAAGTTTTTACACGCACGTTAGTATTGAAAATGGGCCAAATCGATCGAAAGACACGCTCATAGCGCCACGTTAACTGAGAACACTTCTGTTTCTCAAAATGAATAAAAAATTGGTTTTTTTAGTCATTACTCATAAACTATTGCAAATAAATGCCCAACAACTTTAACGCTTATTCTGTGGGCGACGCTGTACACATTAGTGCACAAAAATGGAAAAAATTGATCACGCCTATGTAATGCTATAGTGTATCAAAATTTAATTATTTTTTCATTACCTTTGTAGCGCGCAGAAACAAGCTTTAAAAAGCCCATAAAGTATACAATTTCTTGGCCAGTTTCAAATTTGGAATACACTTAAACATGTCCGGCTGTTCATCTGTCCATCTGTCAGTTTACACAAGTTTGCAATGCGGTTAGCGAAAACGGCCACAACGCCTGTAAATTTGCAAAAGAATTTGGAATTGACCTAAACGTTTCAAGGGGCCCGCCTACAACGCCCACATGCCTATACGGCAAAAACTTTTATTTTGAAAAGAGAAGAAATCAGCTGCGGCAACTTTATATTATAGAGCATGGAAATGTTGTTTTTTTTATTTCTTTTGGTTTTTTTTTTGAGATAACGGCGATCGGTATAAAAAATTCCATTCTCAGCGAATTTAACTTTGTTGCTTGTGTTTTGCTTGCAGGTTAGGCAGTGCGCTACCAATTGGTGGTTCCATCTCTAACCCCAACCGCTTTCGCATTACCTCGGCATAAACTCCGACTTCCCCGGCTTTTGTTTCTATTACTACTGCTATTGCTATTCTTATCTCTATTTCTATGTACATCTCTATCTCTATCTCTGTCTTCACTTCTAGCTTTACCTTTATCTACGTCACTATTTCCATCTTTATCTCTATCTCTATCTCTATCTCTATTTCTATCTCTATCTCTATCTCTATCTCTATCTCTATCTCTATCTCTATTTCTATCTCTATCTCTATCTCTATCTCTATCTCTATCTCTATCTCTATCTCTATCTCTATCTCTATCTCTATCTCTATCTCTATCTCTATCTCTAT